>JAZKJV010002944.1:0-600000 GCA_037367405.1 Ottelia alismoides
TATAAAAATAAGTTATAAATATATAAAATAAAAAAGTAAAATAATAAAATAATATATACAAAACAAAAAATAAAAATAGTCAAAATATAGGTAAATATACCTATAATTACACCCTTAAAGTTAACTACTAATAATAACATCAAAAATAAATAAAAATCGTAATAAAATACTAAATAAAATCATAAACATTTTTGTTCTATAATCTAAAATTAACAATATCAGTTACTATTTTTCAGTAATTAATTTCTAACAAAATTCATTATTTTATCTGTTAGCAGGATGATGTGGACCAACCATGACGCCCGACGGTTGACCCCTGGTCAACCGTCCCATCCGAGCTTCTGACCGCTGACGCCCGTCACCTCCCGTGATTTCATCCCTTTTTCCCGATTGATTCATCCATCAATCACCTTCGCTTCAATCAGAGAAAATGCTCCAAGATCAATCATGATTCACGCCCACATTGTAAATCCTTTGTACATGCTTCAATCTCTTGGCAATCAGCCTGTCAATAAGGGTGTATACCTTGTTCTATAAATAAGTCCACCTCCTCTGCCTTACAATTTGGTCACTGTCTCGAGTCTAGGAACCCTCGCCTTGGTTTTAGCAGGCCTTCTCGTGATAGGAGGAGGTATTGCGAGGTCGAGCAGAGCTCTAGGAGCACGGAGGTGCACCCACGACCACCATCGCTGGCGGACCTACTCCTTGAACTCTCTTAGTTATAAGAGTTGTCCCTTTAGCATTTCTAGGTCTATTTTTATTCCAGCTTTTTATTCCCGCAATTAGTTTAACTTGTAGATCTTAGCTTTAGCTTAGTAGGTCTGATTCGTAGTTTGTCGGAGCTCCGCTCCGGCGAACTCTTTCATCATTACTCCGCCTGTGATGGACCCCGCTTCTGCCCACACTACCTTCCTCATCGCATGCTCCACGTTTTCCCCCACTCTTACCAACCGGAACTCCCGCATAAATCGAAGACAATCCTCCACCCCTCACCAGAGATTTGTTGCCAACCTCACTTTCTATGCGTTTCAGGTTTACGCCTAGTAGAGAAGCACCCCCTTGAGCCCTTCTTTCTATCTGTGCAGGTTACGCGCGTAACGGAGCCCTCTTGGGCTCGATTTGATTAGACCCAAAGCTCCCAGGTTCGTCAACACCATCTTCAGCTCCAGGGACCTCCCAGTGGTCCTCGGACATTTCTGAGGCACCTGGACGATTCACAGGGGGTGCAGGAATGTGTACGACCACTCGGTGGCGCAGAATGAGGCCGGAGGATCCCCATACATCAAATTCAAACTCATCTTGGATGAGTTCTTCGTCAGTTTGCCGTCCACACGTCTTCGTCGTCTGATCCAACCTTGTTCTTCCCGCGCTACAGCCACAGTTGGATGAGTCACAGCTTCAACAGCAGGATCGCATCTAGCGATCTAATCTCCACCGTCCACTGGCAAAGCGCCATCGCCCGTCCGCGCGTCGACACGTGTTCAAGTGGATGAGCCCCCGCTGTCAGATCCGCGCCTTGTATGGGGTAAATTTCACATTTAGCCGTGAATTTTTGTATATTTAATACTTAGTCTTGTAAATTAAATGTAACGTTTAAAATAATCTGGGACATTTGCATGTTGGACCCTTTAATTCTGTAAATTACATCTGGGTCCATTACACGTCACTTCACGTGTCGTGCCACGTGAGGAGGTGAAATTACATATAGGCCTCTAGAGGTTTTGTAATTGGTTAAAAGTTCAATAAAATTGAATTAATGTTGTATATTTTTTGGCAAATTTGCACAATAGTCCCTAACTTTTTTTTGCAAAAATGCCCCTTCTAGGTTATGTATTTTGTTGTTTTTCATGTATTTATTAAATATAGCTAATGTGTACTAAAAACCAACAAAAAATAGGATTAGATGCTTCTTTCCAACTACATTCAAGCCCAGATTTTTATATGCATTTTTGTGTGTTTAATTCGTTTATTAAAAAATGAAACGAAGCTAATTTTTTCTCTAACTAACTCAGAAAATACCAAAAAAATATAAAAAATGTGTCTAAAAAATCCAAAAAATTTATATATAGTATATTTTATCATATTTTAACTACTACCAAAAATCTCTAAAAAATGGAAAAAGAAAAAAGCTTAAAAGTTGAAAAACCCTAAAACCATTCAGAAAAATCTAAAAATTCATGATCAAACAAAAAATGAGTTTTTATTTTTATAATTTTCTTTATAATAATATTTACATATTAAAATTTATTTCAGTAATTTTTGAACCTATTTACTATTTTTAAAATCCAAATCAATTTTTGGTATTTATTAAAACCCTTATTTGGGGTATTTTTGACTTTACAATTACACAAAAATAGCAAAAATTCCAAAAAAACAAAAAATTAGAAAAATATAAAAATCCTAAAAATACTATAATTTCTCTATTTACACTATATATATCTATATGTATAATGTCTATTATGCCTTATATTATATATAGTCCTATCTATATAGTTATAATATATATCGAAAAAAATATATAAAAATCTAAAAATATAAAAAGGAAATATAAAATCATAAAATTAAAACAAAATAAAAAAATATAAAATATAAAATATAAAATATAAAAATATAAAATATAAAATCCAAAAAGCCACAAAAAGATATATATGCATTTTATGGTTGTAAATATAAATCACATGGTTGTAAATAAATAACCATAGGCTACCAATTTTGTTCTCTGTGGTTGGACCTCTACGTGCTTAATCACTATGCATTTTATGGTAGAGATAATAAATTTTAACCTCACATTTTGTTATTCATGGCTTTGTATATGTTATGGGGTTAATTGCTAATCAACCCAGAGATCCCGTCGATCACCTCGACGACTATGCTCCCGTCTTGTGTGGAAAACATGATCGATGACGATATTTGGTTTATCAGATGGCACCGTTGCCGGGGAGCAATGAGCATAGCCTAATTTTGTCATTAATATTTTTGTATAGTTATTAATTTTTGGTTCATTGATTTATTGTTGTAAATATTTATTGAATTATTGATTTATTTTCATTCATTAATTCTTTGTCTATAGCTCAGTTAATTTAATTTGATTAATTATGCTAATGCCATGTTTTTGTGACTTTGATGCGAGGGCCTCCATGCGAGGACGGCTTTATAGGAGGCCGATGCAGCCAAGCTTGGAGGAGGCTGGTCTTCTCTCTATAACCAGTCGGAGAGGGTATCAAGGAAGCAAGGAGAAGAATTTAGCTTAGAAATTATATTAGGTTTCATTTATATAGTTATTAGTGAGAGAGATAATTTTGGCATGTAATAAGTAACTTGGACTCTACTCTCCACAACGTGGTCCAGTGCCCGGGTGTCTGTTCACCTAAGGGCCTCGTCACAGTTTTCCCAAGTTTTTCTCGCCTTCTTTTATTCTATTTTCCGTTGTTTTGTGTTTTCTGCCTTATTTTATTTCGTTTTGTGTGCATGGAGCTCCTAGATATTGGTTGCTTGACTCGGTAAGTATGCCCAAACCCTAATAAGAATGCATGTTCCTATAGTCATTTACGATTGGATCTAGTCAAATTAATAATGTTAGTAATTTAGACATGAGACCGCGTGCCGGGAGAGGTCGTATACAACACTTGCAGGACCCGTGGTGGCAGGCACCGATCGGTATCGACGACCGGACCTTGGTCTAATTTCTGAATAACTAACAATTGATTCTTCACGATTAATATCAACTATTGTTTAGGGCGATTTTATCGATTACACACCGCCATGCAGAATAGGTTTGAAAATTCTGTATTGCATACCGCGTGGAGAGAGCTGGGAAGGATTGTAAGTCCTCTAACTCAGCATGCATCACTAGATTCAATGATGAGATTTCCATCATTGAATCGACTTGCATGACTTTTTCACTGTCTCCCTCTGATTTTGAGCACCTAGGACTTAAATGAAAATCTACAAAAATGTTAGGTGCTTGTATGAAAATAGATTAAAAAAAGTGAAAACCCAAAAAAATAAAACAAGGGGACTGCTAAATAAACTTTGACCTTAATTAAAATCCCTAATGAACTTTCATTGTCTTGGATTCATAAAGCCCTCATTGTTTTCAAGTAACTTCGGAGGGGACCAAAACCCCTCCCATGAGTGAGGCACGACTGGATAAGGATTAGTGCCCAAAACCCAGTCTGTAACTACCTTGTGTATCGCCTGGATTTCCGAAGTAATGGCACTTCTATCGTACGTGACCGAGTAGGGCCTTGTCAGCGATGGTGTTCCCGCCTTGTGTGGAGGATCGACATGGTCTGAAGTACTGAGCATAGGCCATGCCTTCACGGGGTGTTTGTCTCTTTGGTTTGCGTCTGAGTATTTTATTGCACACTCATGGATGATTCCGCTGTGAGCGAGAACCAAAGTAGAGGTTTCGCCTATCGGCTTCCTCTCTCTATTTCTTTGGTTGAGTAGGGATCCAGGAAGGGTTACAAGGACCTCAAAAAGTGCATAGTACATGTTACAAAGGAGGAGGACAAGTACGGGATCCTTTTCTGGTTGTACTCTCTCTCCTATAGGGTTAACGTGCTAAGGACTTGTTATAAGATATGCCTGAAAAATAACAACTCTGAAAACTGAAAAGATAATAAATAGTCGAACCTTCACGGCTTCACATGGCGTGAGTTGATGAACCCAATTTTGTATTGTATTTGTATGGATCTAGATTAAGGTTCAACGAATAAAGTCCCACGCATTTGCACAAATTTTATCATATATGTATTCCTCTTGACCCCCGCTCGATTCGAGCATTTCTACTATTTTACACTTCATTTTTCTTCCTCGTTGACCACTGTATCTTTCCTCCTGCATTGATCTCCTTCTTAATTCACCATGTCGATCACAAATGACTTAGTCGAAACCACGTCGGCACCTACATCGATTCCATTGACTTGACTTCATCAATAATTCGAGGCGATTGCTGAGAACCTGATTCGGACCTTGCGGGACGATCTCCAGACTCCTCATCTTCTATCCACCCTTCTAAACAACCCAATAAATCGGGACAACCTTTGTTCCGCCTTTGCTGTTGTGAATGAGAGTCGATTACAACCTATATCTTTTTCATTCACAATACTCTGGAATTGACCCTAATTCCAGATCCATCTCGATAACTGAAGATTCAATTGCAAGTGGTCTGATTGGAGGTTTTTCACATTGAAGATAGAAGACACTCCCAGTCCTGGATCCGAACACGAAATTCATTTCTTCAAACTATGGCCCCAAAATGACTCCTCAAGGAATGGGCAAGGGTCAGCAACCACCTTCATAGCAAGAGCAAGGACAGATGCCTGATCAGAATAAGGTGAACGCTCAATTGTTGGCATCTATCCAGGCCTTTCAATAGCAGCTGATAGAGCAAGCCCTGGCACAGACTGCATTTCAAGATATGCTCAATGATGTCATGAAAAGACAAGGAGGAGGAGGAGGAGACAGACCAGGAGGAGGAGGACGAGGACCCCGTGAGAACTATGATGAAGAAGAGCCAGAACAAGGGAGGCTGAAACCCACATTGAAGGAGACATATAACCCTGGAGATAGCCAGATGATCGAGTCGATCCTCATACCACGAGTGCATGCTCACTCTGAGCTAAAGCCTTAGTTCCTTTCTCTTCTCCCTTCTTTCCATGGGAAGACCAACGAAGAGCCCTATATTTACCTACAACAATTTTCACGCATCTGTCGTACTACCCACTACCCCATATTTCTATTGGATATAGTGAATATGATGGCGTTCCCCTTCAGTCTACAGAATAAGGCCTCATATTGGGTCAACCATCTAGGAAAGGTCGTGACGACATGGGAGGAGCTGAAGTCCGCCTTCTTGCACAAATTCTATCCTCTCGGTCAGCTCAGCCAGATGCGAGCCCGGATTAGCAACTTTTTCCACGGAGCATGCGAGAGAATTCTTGAAGTTTGGGAGAGATTCATAGATCTGTAGGAGAAATGCCCACATCATGAGATCCCACAGACTAGCTTGGCACAACACTTCTTCGAGGGGTTGAACAATAGCTTGTTGACGCAACCTTTGGGGAATCACATTTCAACAAGGATGAAGACGTAGTTTGGCATATTTTTGAGGAAATGACCGAAAAAGAGGCATCCCTCTCTTCATCCAAGGCATATCTGAAGAAACCACAGATCCTCCAGAAGCAAGTCCATATGGCAGCGTCTCGTGAGGTAGAGAGAGATGAGAGCTCCAACTCAGCATCATCTGGGGCCATCTCTCAAAGTTGATATTATTGAGAAGTGATCATAGGACCTTGAGAAACTCACTGTGATCGAAATGAAGACTCGAAATCTTGACTAGTTGGACCAGATCATCAAGCAGTTATGACTGCTAGTGGCAAACATCAGTTTGGCTTAGTCGGTGACACCATCCATAGAAGCTCCAGCTGAGAAGAAAGATGAGCCATCACTACCACAACCACCTCAGCCGAGCTAGCAGCCACTGACAGTCCAGCACGTGCACTACGTGTAGGCACCCGATCAGGGCCCGCCACAGCAACAAATGGTTGTCTACCAACCAGACTTCATTCCATCATCAGATCCAGCCTTCCAACCACCACCTTTGATTCAAGAAGTCAATGATGTCTGCAGTAATGATCCATAGCTGGCCTGTCCTACCAGACACCCCCAGGGTCAAGAACAAGCCAGCCGGCAATACCACCAACCATAGGGTGGACGTTTTGGGCAGTCCTCGCAAACCTCGCCACAGTATCACCAACCTCCGCAGTACAACAACTAATGGAGGCAACACCAGCAATACCAGCAGCCGCAATACCGCCAACCACAGCCATGCCATCAGTATGCCGCTGTCCCACCTCCATAGTACTAGCAATACCCTCCTCCCTCTTACAATCAATTTCATCTACCTTCACCACCTCATCACCACCAGCAGTCAACGCCACAACCCCCAAACATGCATCAACAACATGGTATACACACTGAACCTTTTGAGGTAAATCATGTGAACCCAACCCTTGATTGCTTGGCCCAACTTGTCAAAGGCCTAGCAGACATGATAAGGAAGTTAGACGACCTGACTGCCACTAAAACCACCATTCCGGCTCAGGTCGAAGCCAACCCCAATAGATTCAAGAAAAGAGAGCATGTAGAATGTGATGCCCCGTCTTTGCCTGTAGAGTCAGATGATTATGCTATTGTTTTATCTAATGATATCATTCTCAGGAGCGGTAGGGCCTTGCCTCTGCTTGCCACCAACAAGGGGAAGAATAAAGCTTCAGGTGAATCATCATCTTCTGCATCAACCGTGCTAGCTATAGGGACGGGTGAGGAAGAAGAATGAGGACCCATTCCAACTGCCATCCACCACCACCTCCATCACCAAAAAGAACAAAAAAATAAAAAAACCAAAAAGATGATCATCGCCAAAGTGAAGCCGTGCCAACCATGGAGGAGCCGCTAACCGCAGTCGATCTTGCGCCAACCGACGGAGCGGAGGCCCCACTTTTTGCCTATCCACCTGCACCAGCATCTCAGCTTCCAGATTGTACTCCTTTTTGTGACCCTAATGTACAACATACTATGGACAAGGATTTTACTGTAAATAAAAACTTTGTTTCTGATTTCAATCATGGAGATATTCCTTTTCCTGATGTAATAGAAAAATCAAAAAAATGCAAAAAGAAAAAGTGCATTATCTCACCCTAGAGTTGTGGATATTCTTAATAACTTGATTGTTGATACTCCATTGGCGAAGGCCATGGAGTATATGCCAGCTGTGAAGAAACGTATGAAGAGGCATGTACAAGCAGTGTGTCGCTGATGAATCCGCTATTCATCATCTTAATATTAATCTTAGCAAAATCCCTGAGTAAAATATCAAATAAATGTTCATAAAATCTATACATTAACAAAATGGCTATTGTAAATAAATACACTAATTATTGTATATTAAGTTGTACAAAATAAATTAATAATAAAAAGCCACAAAATAAAGGAGTTTTTCATCTGTAAATATCCCAAAACTTCATATATTTTTAGTAATTTAATTTCAACTACTTTTTGGAAAATTCTTTCTCTAAATTGTTCATAAAAATCTATGTAATAATATAAAAATACAAATAAATTTGACATCAAATAAATACTCCTAGATCCCAAAGATAAAAAGCCATAAAGTCCAACTTCCCAGCCAAAATCTCGCTCCGTATGAACTCCAAATTCACCAAACTCACTTATAAAGTTTAAGTTAGAAAATTATCTATCCAATGAAAGAGATTTCATTAAAATCAAAGCTCGTTTGCAAATTTTGGGTTTTGGGACCTAGTTGTAAATTGTATATATTGTACATATTTTTTGTTTTCTCATTTTTTTATTTTACTTTTCTTAATTACTAAAAATACAAAAAATCATTTTTTGTGTTTATTTTATTTCTAGTATTTTATTTTATTTTTATTTTGTAAATATCTTTTATTAAAAATACAAAAAAAATAAAATAAAAAAGGAAAATTTTACATAGTATTTTTTATGAACCTACTTTTGTAAATCTTCCATTGTATTTTCTTCTTTATTTTATTCTCTCTTTTTTGTAGCCTACTTTTTTTTCTTTTATTTAATTTATATTCTGTACACTAACTTCTCTTCTTTTATCAACCACCGTTCAACTCCATTATTCATCTAACTTCCCAATCAACTCCACCACTAATTTAACCTCCCATTCCACTCCACCTCCATTCTAAACTCCATTTTCCATCTCTTTTTATGCATCCCATTCTCCTAATTTTTCACTTTATCCATCTTTATGTGAGAAGAGCATAGTTCCCATAGTTGAATCAGTGACAACGACGCAACCACGATCGAGTGACGACAACCCTCTCTTCGGTGAGATCCGTTGGCTTCTTGGCCAACATCGCAGCCACACTCGCTTGCTGCTCGAGCTCATCGCTCATCAGAGATTCGAGCGACGACCGTGTTTCTCGTCAGCACACACCATAGGCAACCGCTTCCATCGTAGGTAAATTCCCTTTTTATCATTCGATATCATTTTTATCTTCGCATTTTTTCACATCACATTCGCCACCCCTACACCATCATTTGTTCATTTTTTTCATATCACCACCACATCATCTTCTTTTTATCTTCTATTTATTCCATGTTTTAAAAAATTAAAAAAAATCAACAAAAAATTATCTTTCATAGCAGCAGAAATTAAATCACAAAAAAATCAAAAGAAAAAAATTTTAAAAAAAAAGATAAAAAAGGTGACCGGCAACCCTCCACCGCCGGCACCCACCAAGTCGCCACCCCCTTCTAACTCCAGGTCGTCGGCAGCCTTCCTCCTTTGCACCGTCGTCCCTCTGCCATGACTGCCCCCCCCCCCCCTCATTTAAGTGTAGCGGCCGCACCAGCCCCATCCAGCCACACCACCAGCAGTCGTGACCGGCCCTCCACCAGCTGCTGCCCCTCCTGCACCTTCAGCCGCCATACCACTGCCGGCGGCATGCCGTCCCAGCCACCAAGCGTGGCTCGCCGAGTGCCCCCAGCCGTGCCGGCCTCCTCCAACCCTCGCACACCCCCTCCAGGCGCCCACCGTCGTACGTGCCAACTACCATCCCTCGGCCTCTCGCCCGCCTCTAGCTGCCATCTCCGTCTTCCTTCGCGAGAAACACGGTACCACCACCAGTCGCTCCCTCACGGGCGGCGCCTCCTACCACAACTGTCTCCTCGTGTGGCCCTCTGCCAACAGCCACACGCCCCCTTTGCCCTACCTCGTGCGAAGAAGAAGATGATTTGTTTTTTATTATTTCTTTTAAAAATTGCATTATTTTATCTTCAAGTTTTTATTATTACAAAATAGTCTCTGTACATAGTTGGTTATAAGTTTTTAATTTCTATATTACACAGATAACCCTATGTTTGTGTATTGATGTGGGCATTAATTTTGCATTATTTTTTAATGAAAAATGTCATGATGTTGAGCAACTAATAGTCTATTTTCTGGTTATTTATTTTTGTAAGATATTATGAATTAAGTAAAATTATCCAAGTGCAATTCTGTATATTTTACCCAGTCTGTGGTCTTAAATTCATATTTCACTCACGATTGCTCTAAAAGTTCTTAAAAATTCAGGAATGATGCCCTCAATATGATTTAATTTGTGACCAAAATTCATATTAATTGAAGTTGTCATGTGTTATAAATAAGTTGTAGAGTGATTTTCATTAATGTTTTTTAATTAGATCTGCATAAATTATTTTTACAAAATTTCAAATCTCCTGGATTCTATATAAAAATACCTATATGAGATAATTCGCTCTCTGGCTAGTTTAATATTTGGATTTATTAGAAATTAATTACTTACAATCACTCTTTTTCTATTAAAAATCCATAAAAAGTTCATATTTTCTCGAAAATTTCAAAAAATTAATGTAGTCTCCTTGCAAAAAAATCGCATTTGAAAACCTAAACCTAAGTTTTCCGAATTAATCTGAAGTTGTTCCTTTGCCTCCTTGTGTTCGACCCCGAACTTGCCCGGGATATAAATTAAAGCCGAGACACTCTTCGTAGAGATTCTTCTCTCGGTTCTGAACGATTTGCTAAGTACATGTATTACAACAAGTGCAAATTAAGTCACGTGCTCAGCGATTCATCAGATGGCGTTGTTGTCGGGGTGGCAAATGGCTTAGGGATTAATTTAGAAAATTAGATTTAAGTTTTCTCACTCAGGTAGTCTGACCCCCGAGCCACCTTGTATTTATTCCACTTTTTCTCAATTATTTCTCTACTAATTTTTGTATATAATTTGTTGTCGATCTCCCTAACATAAATTTTATTTTCATTGCGAGGGCCTGATGGACTTGGAGTGCATCGGAGGTCGACGAATGAGACACACACCGATTGCTGAAGAGTAAGAAAATTTGAATTTATTTTCGAGAGACTTTTTCATTTTTTGTAAATTTCTATAATTATCGTGTTGTAATAATTTAGGTAATTTTGTAATTTATAGCAGCTCTTGTTTGAGAGCTCGCGTGTATAAAAAAGACTTGGACATTATTTTGTGGTGTGTCGAGAACTGTTTCACTCTTCGGTGAGAGTGGGGCTCGACTTGAGTGACGAAATTAAGGATAGGCACACGGTAGTATAGCATCAAATTTGTTCATGCCCTTCCTAATTTTGGCCACACATATCTTAGAAGATTCACACATCTGATAAGATTCATAATGAGACACACATAGATACGTACTACTTAGCTCAAATAAACTCAATTCTTCCCCGCTAATAGTATATTGTTTAGGTGTGGTTTTCTTGATCTGCATACATATAGTGTAAATTTAAAAATTTAATTTTACATAACGCATGAAGGGTGTTGGGAGTCACTATAAGTTACCTTCTTCTGAGCATGCATCATTGTTTCACGTTTGCATTCTGATTTCCGACTTCTTCCTTGTTTTATACCTTAGGATTTCACAGGAAATTGGGACTGAACGGTAGATGTGTTTTTGTTTTCAGATTAATTTCAATTGACAACCTAACTCTAAAATTGGGACTGAATTGAATAGGTCGATTTAAAAAATTAGAATAAAAAGAACCTTTTCACGGGTGCATAAAGCCCTCATTGTTTGATTTATTTGCAAGTGAGAGAGAGACGACACTAGGATAGAGCCAAGCCAAGATTTCTTACATACTACTGGTTCTTTCTTTTTAGGGATTAATTACTTATCAGTGAGGATCTATGGGCAGCCGGTAAATGGTCCGGATTTCCTTAGCAGAGTGGGTGGTTTAGAGGATGCCTTAGTCCTCAAGGAACGGCTAGTCGTATTTACACTGTCGGTACTTACTCCTATACTAGCTGAAAGTAGGTCCAACTAGTCATAAAAACCGGGCTAGTCTATAGGAAAATACGGGCACCTAACAGCTCGTTAATCTTTCCAAGATTGCATTTATCACCAACTAAAAATTGACCAGATAATTCGGCCGAAACTTTACAGCCATCACGTGTTGACTTGGTGAAATTGAGGGTTTGAATTGTGTGAGTATTCTCCGCACATTCTCGTGCACTGTAGAACTAGTGCCTCATTGAATATCGTGTTTTAACGGTTCTATTAATTCGAACTTTGAGTCTTCAAAGGTCCAAGCGCAACTTGGACCAACTTGAACTCATGACCCTCTTGCGCCCAGGATCACTCACTCTCGGGATGGTTACTCTCAAACCATTCCCTTTCTCTCCTCCCACCTCACCGAGGAAGACCTTCGCCTCGATGAGAATATCTTGATTCATAAATCCTCTTCTAATCAAGAACACATTGCTGATTGAAGACCTAAAGAAGATTCAAGTAAAATGCCTCCAAAGAAGAAAGAAGATGAAGAAGAACACCCCGAAGACCCAATGAGAATGGTACTAGCCAGGTTAGCTGCGTCTGAGCAGAAACAAGCATTACTCAGAGCTCAGTTAGGATAGCTCAATGTTGGGGTCGAACCACTAGTGGATGCAACATATAACCCCGGACAGTACAGAATTCGGAACTACTTAAGTCCGGTCGAACCCACAGTTGATTTTGAGTTGAAGCCGCAATTTCTGAACTTGTTGCCGCACTTTAATGTGAATGCTTCTACGGAGCCATATGCATTCCTAAGGGACTTTGAGCTTGTCTGCGCTAACCTCAGACATCCTAGGGTTGGCCGGGATTATATTAGGCTCACAACTCTTCCCTTGGGTGGCAAAGACGACCACTGGGTTAAAACTCTTGGAGTTACAGTCACCACTTATGTCCAGTTGGTGTCAGGGCAACCCCGGCCGTGGGAGTAGGACTAGTCCTACGCCCACTCTTTCTAGTAGCCACCTCCAATAGCAGAGACAGTTCAGGAGGAGCCTCCACCAGTTTGGGAGGTGAATGGAGTACGATATACTCAGGACCCTGCCAGGCAGGGAAGTACGGGAGACCAACAGACCTACCAACGTCCCCCGACCTTTCACAACACCGCATTCACCTCCGCACCACCTCCTTCACAGCTAATCCCTGGATTCCAGCCACCCCAGCAGCAGCACCAGTACCAACAGTATGGCCGATAGGGACATTACTAGGAGGGCTAGTAGGGCATGCAACCTCAGCAGATACCCCAGCAACAGCAACAGAGGCAGTACCCTGGCCAGCATGTCCAGTCTTACTATTCTTCTTCCTAGTCTTATCTCTTTCCTTCTTTATCTGGTCCCGTGGACATACAGTAGCAGATACTTGATGAGCTTCGTTCCTACAAGAATGAAATTCATAACTTACTGGTGGATGTCAAGCCCTTGTTCAGATGGCGAGACGAGCAATATGCACCCTCTACCTCAATCCCATACCAAGTTCAGGATAACCCCAATAGCCTGAACAGATCTAGTTCTCAGCAGCACTTTGGTCAGGTTTACTATTGAGCATCTCTTAGACCTGAACATGAGATTCTTTCGTGTGACGAGACTAATCACATGTCACTCTAGAGTGGAAGGACCGTTTCCGTACCTGACCGGGCGAGGGATACGAGGAGGGGCATCTCTGGATCTCTACCTGAGGAGTCTTTAGAGGACGAGGAGGAGAGGCAGCATATTTCGAAGCCCCATGAACATCATTTGAGGATTTCTACTCAGGGATTTGAGAAGAGAAGGAGAGCGCGTATGCAGCATCAGCAGCATGGATACACTTCTGAGTCCACAGAGGACCTTGCATCTCCGGTTGTGGCAGATACCACTCCAGCTTCTATTCCACAACCTATAGTAGATAGTTATGATTTTGATTCCATGTTGCATCAAAAAGATTCATGAATGAAGAATTATGTTTCCGTTAATGCCAAGAATGATCGTTCAGTTCATGATTCAGATTCTTCATCTTATGTTTCCCTAACTTCAATCCCTTTCTCCTATGCTCTAACGACAGGAAAGTGCATCGAAAAGATTCAGAAAGATGATCCTGATATGGCACACTTTTGTAAAAAAAATATCATTGTAAAGGTGCCATTTGATGAGTTTGTAGCTAACCATCCTGCATTTAAGAAATATCTTAAGGTGAGATGCACACCTAGTAGGGTTAGCAGAAAGAAAGTGAACCAAAATATGAAGACACATGTCTTGTCAGTAGCCACAACACATTGTCTTAAGAATCAGACATTGCCAAGGAAAAAGAGAGACATGGGTTCTCACTATGTGGAGAGTCTTGATGACATTGCGTTTGCACACACACTCTTGGATAACGGTTCATCCATCAACTTACTTCCCTTAGCCTTATATCAGAAATTGGAGTTGGGACCACTTCAAAATTCCAGAGCGTTACTTCAATTCGCAGATAGTTCAGTGAAGAGACCTAAGGGAGAAGTGAAGAACGTTATTATCTCGATTGAGGGGCAGAACTATCAGGTTGACTTCATAGTCCTGGATATGGAGACCCCCAATCATGGGAGTGAATCTCATGTCATTCTCGGGCGGCCCTTCCTTAGGATCGCAGGCACAACTTTTGATTATGGTACGGGAATGGTGAAGTTCTGTTCTCCAGGCAGAGAAGTGAACCTTGAGATGAATCAAACCAAGTGCCAGCGACTTGATTCAGAGAATAGCACAGAGTACTCATCTTTAGAGGCAGATTGCATAATGATTAGCACCGTTGGGATTTGGGGACAGATTCCTTCAGGACAGAGCGAGACCCTTTCATCTGGAAAGGACATAGTGGATGATGCAGTTTGTCAGGTGTTGCCTGATCTCATTAGAGATGCATCAACCTATTCCCGTGATGATGTAGAGATCCATTTGGATCGGTCAGTTCCATCCCCATCAGAACGATCATGGGACATAGATGATGAGTCGGACGTGGCTTTGGCTGACTTACCGCATTTCTTTGACGATCCGAATCCTGATAATTCTGAGTTGGTGGCAAGTACTACACAGCTTAGCCCATCTTCATGCAGCACGGAACCAGATTCAGATTCAGTTCTGCCAGCCACATTGCCGAAATTGAAATCACTACCTCCTACACTCAAGTACACCTCTCTTGTGGAACCCAAAGAGAGATATCCAGTTATCATTAGCTCAGACTTAACTTTAGAACATGAGTCTAGGTTGTTAGAGGTCTTAGAGAGGAACCACAAAGCAATAGGCTGGACAGTGTCGGATCTCGTGGGGATTAACCCCGTTCTCTGCTCCCACCACATTTTTACTGAGGATAATGTGAGACCTTCTCGTGAGTTCCATAGGATACTCAACCCCAATCTACGAGAAGTGGTGAAGAAAGAGATTGAGAAATGGTGCAAGGCATGGTTTATATACCCTATTTCTAACTCCAAGTGGGTGGCCCTGCTTCATGTTGTCCCAAAGAAGTTGGGAATTTAGATGGTCACCAACGGGGAGGGGGTAGAGATCGCGAACCGAGTACCCACGTCGTGTCACGTTTGTGTCGACTACAGGCGCCTGAATGCTGTGACCAAGAAAGGACACTTTCCCTTGCCTTTTATTGATCGGATTTTGGAGAGACTCGCAGGGAAATAGTTCTTTTGTTTTCTTGACGGGTACTCAGGCTACAACCATGTGGCCATAACCCCCGAGGACCAGGAAAATACCACATTCACATGTCCATTCGGCACTTACGCTTTTAGGCACATGCCATTAGGGCTTTGCAATGCCCCAGGCACATTTCAGCAGTGCATGATAGCCATATTTGCTGAGATGGTGGGATATTTCCTGGAAGTGCTCATGGATGACTTCTCAGTCCATGGTGATTCCTTTGATACATGTTTATCCCACTTGGACTGAGTCTTCAAGAGGTGCAGAGAGGTGAATCTAGTACTCTCCTGGGAGAAGAGTCACTTTATGGTGATGAAGGGTATCGTGTTGGGGCATGTCATCTCCAAAAGGGGAATGGAAGTTGACCCTGACAAGGTGGAGGTGATCAATAAACTCGATCCACCTACCAATGTGAATTCAGTGCGGTCCTTCTTAGGGCATGCTGGATTTTATAGGAGATTTATTCAAGATTTTTCAACCCACTGACTGAGCTTTTAGGGAAATACATAGAGTTCATTGTAGATCACAGGTGTCTGGAGGCCTTTGAGCTCTTGAAGATGAAAATTTGTGCATCGCCTATCCTATAAGCTCATGACTGGTCTTTCCCCTTTGAGATCATGACTGACACTTCAGATTTTGCTATAGGAGATGTGTTAGGACAACGATAAGAGGGGATCCTGTTTGCGATCCACTACGCGAGCAAAGTATTATACCCTACACAGAAGAATTACACAATGATAGAAAAGGAAATGCTCGCTGTAGTATGGGACCTCGAGAAGTTCAGGTCGTATATTTTGGGCTCTAAGGTGACAATCTACAGTGATCACACAACCATTCAATATTTATTGGAAAAGAAGGACGTGAAGGCGTATCTTATTAGGTGGATTTTGCTCCTCCAGGAGTTTGATTTGGAGATAAAAGATAAACCTGGAGTGAAGAATGTTGTGGCTCATCACCTTTCTCGGATTGAGCTTAAGGATTCTCCTTATTATGAGCGGATTAAAGAGACCTTCCCAGACGAGTCAATTTGCGTTATTGACTCACTCCCGTGGTATGCCAACATGGTGAACTATCTTGTTGCAAGTAGGCTCCCCATGGTTGGACTAGGAGCAGCATTGACCGACTTAAGTCGGATTCGAGGAGATACCACTGGGATGATCCTTTCCTTTTATTCGAAGGACCAGATTGTGTTTGGAGAAGGTGTGTTCCTTATGAGGAGTACCAGAGTGCCCTTACATATTTTCATTCACTTGAGGTTGGACGACACCATTCTTGGAAGAGAACCGCTCACAAGGTACTTTAATGTGGATTGTATTAGCTGACCCTGTTTTAAGATGCTATTGATTTTGTACGGTCGTGCCTGATTTGTCAGAGGATGGGAGGGATAGTTGGACAGAGAGATGAGATGCCCATGCAGCCGGTGACTATTTGTGATGTTTTTGATGCATGGGGCATAGATTTTATGGGTCCCTTTCCCAACAGCCATGGGCATGAGTACATCTTGTTAGCGGTTGACTATTTATCTAGGTGGGTAGAGGCTATCCCAAATCGAATCGCAGAAAGCAAGACTGTCTATACTTTTGTAAAAGACCATATTATTTCAAGGTTCGGGGTACCAAAAGTTTTGATATCTGATGGGGGTAGCCATTTTGTAAACGGAGATATGAGATCTTTAGCTAAGGACTACGGATTTGAGCATAGAGTTACTAGTCCTTACCACCCACAGTCCAATGGCATGTCAAAGGTTTTGAATAGAGAGGTGAAGAGTATTTTGCAAAAGTTGGTTCGTCTAGATAGGAAGAACTGGTCCCAGCTCTTGGACCAAGTCTGTGGGCCTATAGGACAGCCTACAAGACACCATTGGCTACTTCACCATTCATAATGATCTATGACAAGCCATGCCATTTGCCTGCAGAGATAATTCACAAATCTAAATGGGCAATTAAGAAGATTAATTGGAGTTGTCACCTAGGGAAGCTTTGTCGATACTTGAACTTGAACGAGCTCATGGAAATCCGAAACAGGGCATATAACAACAGTTTGATTTATAAGGACAAAGTGAAGAGATGGCATGATCAACACAGTAGGTTCAAAGACTTTGTCCATGGGCAAAAGGTATAGTTGTTTAATGCCAGGTTGAAGATGTTCCATGGGAAGCTCAAATCTAACTGGATGGGTCCCTTTGTTGTTAAGAAAGTGCACGAGAATGGAAGTGTAGAGATAGCTGATCTCATAGATTGTGCACAATTCCATGGGGTGAATGGACAATGGTTGAAGCATTATGTAGATTCTAAAAAGCAGTTGGTCCAAGTCGAGGTCATCAACTTCATGCAGAGTGAGCACATAGCAGATACATCATATTATTCTACATGAATATGAAGCATCAAGATTTAGCAGCTTAGAAGATTCATTCAATTGTACATTCTCCCTTCTCTGTATATTCTCTAGATCACATTGGTTCTCACACTTACTCCTATTCTACACTTGGGCTGACCGGAGCCTAAGTATAGGGGGACTGATGCCCGCCATATGTATATACTCATCCATTTCTCCTCTTAACCTATTCCGCCCATTTTTGCTCATCTTCTACACTTAGGCTGACCGGAGACTAAGTATAGGGGGCGGATCGACTTCTATATTTTTTTGTTATTTTAGCTTTCCTACGCTTAGCACGAGCTATGTCTTTTTCTCACTTCTTGTGCTCTGAGGACATAACACATGATAAGTATAGGGGGCATGTATATATTACATATATACTTTACCCATATCTCATACTTTCATGTATTTTAGTATATATATTATAAAATAATTATGGGGTTGGTAAAATTGGTTTAAAAAAACTAAAAAAAACTCTTCTTTTTAAAAAAACATTTTTATTATATATTTTAAAAAATCCCTTTTCTAAAAAAATCAGAAAAATATCTTTATCTCCTAATAAAAAAGAGTGTCTTTTCAAAAAAAACTTTTAAAAAAAAGCAAAAAAAACATTTTCAAAAAAAATTCCTTTTTCTTTATTTTTCAAAAAAAAATCAAAATCACAAAAAAAACTAATTAATAAGTTGGTTTAATCCCTGACACTTACACTTTCACACAAGACTAGTGAAGTTCAAGAACACTTGGTTTATGCGATCTTGAGATTTTAAGTTAACCAGCCTTAGTCATTAGAGTCTTTAACTTAATTATTCACATTTCCCTAGTTTGAAAGATTTGTGTGCTATATTGCATACTTAGTCTCTACCTTAAGAATATGATCAGCACTTCACATACACGACTACAGTTGTGATGAGATGAGTTGAAATTTCACTTGAGGAACTAGGATGAGGGATTTGAGTTTGGACCTGATTTGATGATACTCGAGGTTGGGATAAAATTAATGAAGGCTTCATGAAACCTGAGTGTCAGCACCATTAGCCAGTATAAGAACATGGTTCTTGTACTATCTCTTGACATTTACGTAAGTGCCAGGGTGTGATAAAATAAAAATAATGTTGATTAGTGTGCGCCAACTCTTGGTAAAAGCAGTGTAGCTAGCCAAAAATAATACAAAGAAACATCAAATGTTGAAAAAGCTATCACCCTATAAGTCAAATATCAAAAGAGCTTCCACCAAAGGCGAGCGTTCCCACCATTTCAAGTGTCCACTTGGACCACCGCTATTTAGGACCATGAGTCGGGCTTGCACCAAAAAAGGGCTCTGCATCGTAAACGCTACAAGTCTGGATGTAGAAGTTATATTAGATACTCAAAAAGGCACACCCAGTGTACTCCCAGGAAAACAAGTGCAGACGACTCCAACTTCTCTTGACGGACACAGTGATCAACAATAAAAAAATGCGTTGAGTTAATAAGGCACTCGGGAGGATCCTTGTTCCAATGAGAGGGAGAGAAGAAATCACACAATCCTAACCCCTCCATCAACTGGCCTTCCATCAACACTTTTAAGTCTGATAACTAAAGAGACGGTGGATTGGATGTTATATTTAATTTATTCCCTAGTGTTGAGGATCGAGTTCTTAGTAGAGTCTCTTGGATTGTAACCTTGGGTGATGTTGCGACTCTACTCTTGTAACTGTAATCCACACTTGAAGTCATATCCATATTATATATGAGAGAGTCTGATGATTATGGAAATTGGATACCTATTGACTAAAGCTTGGTTCAGCTTTGAATTTTAGGATCCCTAAAACTGAGAGTTCTTGAACGGATCAAGTATTGTATTCACATGCATAGTCAGGGGTTATTCCAACTTGTTCACTCTTTATTTGCTCGAGGACTAGCAAAGTTTAAGTATAGGGGGTGATGAATCCGTGATTCATCGTCTCAATATATTCATCTTAGCAAAATCTCCAAGTAAAATCCTAAATAAATGTTCATAAAATCCATACATTAACAAAATGACTCTTATAAATAAAATACACTAATTATTGTCTATTATATTGTACAAAATAAATAAACAATAAAAAGATGCAAAATTAAGGAGTTTTTACCTGTAAATAGCCCAAAACTTCATATATTTTTAGTAATTTCATTTCAACTCCTTTTTGGCCAATTCTTTCTCTAATTCTTTCATAAAAATGTATATAAAAATATAAAAATAAAAATAAATTTCTCCTCAAATAAATACTCTTAGATCCTAAAGATAAAAAGTCATAAAGTCCAACTTCCCGGCAAAATTCTCGCTCCGTATGAACTCCAAATTCCCGAAACTCACTTTTAAAGTTTAAGTTAGAAAATTATCTATCCAATGAAAGTGTTTCATTAAAATCAGAGCTCATTTGCAAAATTTGGGTTTTGGGACCTAGGTGTGCATTGTATATATTGTACATATTTTTTATTTTCCCGTTTTTTATTTTACTTTTCTTAATTACAAAAAATCCAAAAAAATCATTTTTTCGTATTTAGTTTTATTTCTAATAATTTATTTTATTTTTATTTAGTAGTATCTTTTATTAAAAATACAAAAAAATAAAGTCAAAAAAAGGAAAAAATATACATAGTGTTTTTTATGAACCTACTTTTGTAAATCTTCCATTGCATTTTCTTCTTTATTTTATTATCTCTTTTTTTGTAGCCTACTTTTATTTTCTTTTATTTAATTCATATTCTCTATACTACTATCCTTTCATCAAACACCATCCAACTCCATTATTTATCTAACTTCCCATTCAACTCCACCACTAATTTAACCTCCCATTCCACTCCACCTCCATTATAACCTCCATTTTTCCATCTCTTTTTATACATCTCATCCTCCTTATTTTGCACTTGGTCCATATTTATGTGAGGAGAGCCTAGTTCCCAAAGTTGAATCGGTGATAGCGATGCAACCACGGTCGAGCGACGACAATCCTCTCTTCGGTGAGATACGTTGGCTTCTTAGCCAACATCGCAGCCGCACCCGCGTGCTGCTCGCCCAACACAAAACAACAGATGCCGACAAGTTGAGAAGCACGTTCTCACCATGGCCACAGTTGCAGCCATCAACAGTCTCCCACAAAAGAAGCAAGACAAAGGATCTCCTCTAATCAGTTGCGAGATTTTCGATCAAGTCTTCGAGCGAAACCTGCTTGACAGCGGTTCTTCCATCAACCTCTTGCCCACATCATTACTACAAGAATTTAGGCTAGGGCCTCTCAAGCAAACATGGATGATCCTTCAGTTCGCGAATTGATCCATTAAGTGACCTCAAGGTCTGTTAGAAGATGTTGTGGTGAAGGTGCAGGAGATGCAGTTCCCAGTTGATTTTGTAGTCCTTGATATGGACTCACTCGCACCCTTACTCCAGACTCCTATCATCCTAGGCCGGCCATTCCTACGTAGGTTAGAGGTTGTGGTTGACTTTGGGTCTTGCAAGATCACCTTCATCTTGAGCAACGATAGAATTACCATAGACATGATCAGCGAGCCTAAAGTCGTAACTAATAAGGGACATGCAGCTACATCTGAAGCAGATTGTGACTTCATTACATAAATCAGAGATACACAACTCTCCTTGAATGATCCATGGACACAGGAAATCCTCTCTCTAGAGTAAGACTTGGAAAGCGCAGTCAACGCAAGCTCCGAAGACATTTGGGAGATAGAGTCAAACTTGTTGTTGCATCTTTTTTACTCCAATGATTCACTCCATCGCGTACACTATGATCCTGTTACAGACTTGTTCGGCACGTTATCAGAATCCCAACAGAGCACTAAGGCTGTCAACTTTGCAAAAGTTTAAGCAGCGCATTCTGCCACCAGCACTATCTCAGATGTGAGTGATAAGTTGGCTAGATCAGAACCGGAACTCAAGCCACTTCCTACAGTATTGAAGTATGCTTTACTTGCAGGTGCAGACATCATGTATCCGGTCACTGATAACGTGGTTCTGACCTGCAGTTTAAGAGATTGTCGGTGTAGAGAGAAAGCCGCAGAGAGGGAACCGCGTTGATTAAACAAAAATTACGATAAAATAGGAGAGAGAGAGAATGAATCAGATAAAGCGACTTTTTTCTCCTATTTTATGGTTCTCTATTTATTTTACCGGATGAGTGTACCTAGGTCGAACTCAAGGAGGCATAATAACAAAACTGTGATTTTCGAGACAAGGAAAGAATTCCAAAAAAATCCTCTTTTATTCTTGATTTTACAAAGAAAGAAATTGAAAAGAAATCTGGCTGATAATCAACTAGAGATGTCAAAATTCATGACAACAAAATGAAGCGATGAAAGATCTTGGAAAATAGCAGAAAATTATCTCGGGTAGTTATTAGGCTACCCCAAAAAAATTCATGGAAAAATACGGAAAATTCGAGGTCCAACAACCCCTACAAGCCAGGGGCATAACTTCAAAGAAAAGATATTTTTTATTACAATAAGGTCCCTGTGGGGACTGAAATGAAAAGAAACTAAAGGAATTGCATTTAGGTCCCTGCACGGGGACATAATTGCAATTTTTGGAAACTTCTGGGGTGACTGAGAACTTCTGGAACTTGTTTGGACTTATTACACAATTTTTCCATCGTTTCGGGATGGACGATTAGGATTAGACGGCAGCGATTGATCTGGTCTGTCGATGGAGGGACACGTGTCAACAACCTGTACTTCCTGGTGTTCTTACTGTTCTTGAGATCTGGTGCATGGCTGACGACGGGGGCGTCTTCTCCTAATTTTCACCGGCGAAAGCTTCGACGCTTGGGCCTCCGGTGGGGCCAGAGAGTGACTCCTTCACCCGTCGAGCTCACCTGTGGTGGTGCTCCTCCAAAGGTGGCCGAAAGTCGACGTTCTCTGTCGATGAAGTTGACGGGTCGGCTGGTCCTGGTACTGATGCTGCTCCTGCTTTGATTATGAATTGCGTTGCATTTGGTAGCTTCAGATGCTTAGATTTTGCTCCAAATTGGAGATAGACCTGCAACAAAAAATCTAGGTGCTCGATTCTCTCAAGAACCAGCCAACAAATGTGAGGTTTGCAAGATCAAAAATGGCGTTTCTAGAAGTAGTGAGGAACAACGTGAAATAATATCGAAGAATTTGAGATGCGAATTGGTTTGATTCGAAGTGAATAAGAGATGTGGATTAGGTGGGCGTCTAAGTGCAATGGTTAATGAATCTAATGACGTTATTAATGTCGCTAATGGATACACGAAAGTTGAGAAAGAAAATAGCGAAGGATGGAGGAATTGATCAGTGAAGAGATGTGTATTTACCTCAAATAGCAGCTCGACAGACGATCTTCTCGGATCTTGACGCAGTGCTGGGCGGCGATTTAAGGCGAGGATTCACCTTGGAGCTTCTTCTCCGACGATCGTCTTCCACGTGGGGCGGCTGATGGGCGTTTTCACCACCAGAGTCGGCCGACACGAGGCTTGGAAGAAGGCGGGTCGGTACTGGAACAGGGGGGTTTCAGGTAGTTGGAGAAGTATGTTTAATTGTGCCAACTTCATGAGCTTTTATAGATGAAATGGCGAGGATCTAAGGTGGATGTAATGGCTGGCGTGTGTTAGAGTTGTTAGGAGGAGAAGGTGAAGGGTTAGGATCGAGCAAGGAGGTTAGAGATAGAGCGGAAGAAATCGGTGAAGTTAGGCCAGTAGAAACAGAAGCTACACCGGCTTCTTGGAGAAGAAGAACTAGGTGCTGACACGTGTCAGCACTTGGTTGACCATATGTTTAAAAAACTTATAAATTTTGTAATACATAATAATAGGCATCATTTTAAATAGGTATAAAAACAAAAAATATAAATAATTAATTTATCTAAATTATGCTATATTTATTTTTTGTAAATAATAATAGTATTCGAAATATAGATATTATATTAATAAATAGGTATAAATAATACTTAATAAATATGTATTGAATTTTTAATGCAATAAATAAATAAGTATATATTAATTTTATATTTTCTTAATTATTAGAATAATAAATAATGCCTTTGTGAATATTTGTGGATTTTAATAATTTCATTTAGATATATTAATAAATACATGTATAAGTCATATAGTTCAATTTCATCTATAAATTAGGGTTTTGGATTTTATTAAAATAATAAATAAGCTCCAAAAATTTTGAAATAAATCATGGTGAAAATACAAGATCATGAAAATAATTAGAAATGATAAATTAATAAAACTTTAAATAATGTGTTCTAAATAAAATAAATAGGCCAGAAACCGCGTTGTCATTAGGTCCCAAAACCGACTTTTTGCGAACGGACTCTGATTTTAATGAAACTGCCTCCATTAATTAGATAATGTTATTTTATGAACTTTAAAGGTGAGTAGATGAAATTGGTGTTCGTGTGAGGAAGTTATTATGTTCGAAAGTTGAGAATTTGACAATTTAACAGTTGGATTTCTTGGCATATATATAAGATAATATTTTTAACTTATTTTTATATTTTTATATACATTTTGAGAAATAATTAGGAAAAGAATTTGGTGAAAATATCTACATAAAAATTAATTAAAAAAATGAAGATTCGATGTTTATTTGATAGATAATAAAGAGTGTGTGGAGTGTACTTTAATTATTTTTCTGTTTTTCTTTCCTTATTCCCCCTACTTGGTTGTTTGTCGACCAATCCATGTTGACTTGGTCTCGGTGGTTCGGTTATATAAATATATCTTACATCTATATTTATATTTTTTGAGTCATATTGTACATATATACATATCTACAATCTACCTTCTTTCTTTTCTTTATTTTTATTCTTTATTTATTTACATGTTTTTGATGCATAAAAGTGCATTTTTATTCATGAATGGGATTTTGATAAAATATGGAAATTAATGAATATCTACATGTATTTGTTCAGGGTTTTAAGACAAAATGCGATAGAAATGTTCATGAATAATGGATTCATCAACCCCCTATACTTAAAGATAGTCCCTTAGCAAACACTTATTTGAAAAGTAAGTGAAAAAGAAAGAAAGTTAGAATGAATTTGTTTTCCTAAACCAATTCATGAGAATAGACAAAGGACAGAGCTCGATCGGGCCTAAAACAAGCATTTTGTCGGAGCCTTAACTAGGATTAGGATTGTATCCTCAACAGTCCTCAAGTTCCACAAATCCTTATTCATGATCACCTTATCAACTAGTTCAGACTCACTTATTCATATCGCAAACTCTGTCAACCTTGAAGTCAATTTGTAAAGTGTGTGAATTAATTTAGCTCTTCCTGCTTAAAGAAGCGAAGAAATCGTCCATCCCAGCTATACACTTCTATTGATTCCTCATCTAGCTACTCTTTCCTCGGTGAGGGAGGTATTCCCTTCTGAGGTCAGTTCGTGATATGTCCACAATCGAATATAGAGAGAAAGTTGAAGAATGAGAAAAGAACTGGAGTGTGACCGGTGTAGACGCATCTCCTTATGAAGCTCAACCGTTGTAGCTAAGTATCCACTAAGATGTGTAGGCATTTTTGGTGGAAGCTTGGACCATTGTGGTCGTATTTGTATTTGGTGGCTTCTTCTTTGATTTGGCTTTGTAATTTTCTTGCACTGCATTCATCTTTTTGTGCCTCGATGGATATAGAATCTTTTGTTCTGTCCCTTTTTTGAGGCCTTAGAAAACATTGTGTCAGCAGATCCTTCCCTCATCCGAAGCGACTATCGCAACCCCAATCTCTCCCGTCTTTAGACGTCAATGCTGCAAAGACAAGGATAGAAACGCACTACCAAGATGTACTGCCCTTCGCAACACCATGCAAGTTGAGCTAAGTGTAAAGTGCATGTGTCCAAGATTGGTTCACTGGTGCAGAGTTGTACGGATGACACCCAGTGTTCTACTTAAGCACATATGATTTGATTTCCCAAATATTGTCTTATAGAACCCAAAGATTTAAGTCAAAGACCTGAAGAGTCTAATTCCAGATCCTAACTAGGATCCTTGCAATGAAAGTTAAAGGCCATAACCAAGCTCCATCCTTTAGACTAGACTCAATCCTTAGTTCCAGAAATCAAACTTATTCTGAAAAATGCGAATGCAAATGCAACAATGTTTTTGTGAAGTACATTTTCTGGATTTTACTCATTTTCATGGATTTTAAGGCTTTGTAATTTTTATGAATTTTAGGACTTTGTATTTTTTATGGAATTTCTGGTTTTTATAAACAAGTATCTGTACAAGAATTTTACAAGGTATATTTTATTCGAATTAAATATCTAATGTATTTTAAAAAAATTTATTTACAGAGAATTTTACAAGGATTAAATGATTTTTACACATATTTCAATAGATAGAATTTTAAATAAGTATTATACATATTTTAAATACATATTTTAATTTAAGTATTTTAAATACAGATTTTAGACGTATTTTACTTATTTACAAGGATTTTATGAGTAAATAGATAGATGGATTTTAAATTAACCCTCACCCACTTTTTATGGATTTTATAGATATGGAAAATACATAAAAGTACGAGTTATGGACAAAAGTATATATACAATATATACGAACCCCTCTATACTTAGCTTGTGTTATGTCATCATAGCGTCAAAAGAGAAAAGGAGGACATAACTTGTGCTAAGTAAAAGAGGGTGAAAAAGAAAAAAAGAATAAAAGTCAGTCGATCCCACCTATACTAACGATCAGGTCATCGTAAGTATAATGGAAGAGAAAAAATGAGGTGATTGAGAAAAAAGAATCAACAATGAAGGAACAAAAGAAATAAAGAAAACGAGATCATCGAAATCACTTGGTCCCCCAATACTTAGGATAAGGCATCCTAAGTATAGAAAAGAGTATAGCCAAAAATTGGGAACCAGTGATTTGTGGAAAAGAAAGGATATACAAAAGAAAAAGAACAAAATAGAAAACGCTAATAAACGGGCAATCAGTCCCCCCTATACCTAGGACCTGGTATCCTAAGCATAAAAGACGAGCAAAAATGTGGACGATTGTGGTCTACGAAGAATGTACAAGTGTTGTGAACTCCAAAAATCGAATGGCTCAAAAGTATTTGCACAAGATAAGATAAAGTGAAAGAGTAGTCATGATTCCTGTAAAAAATAGATCACTTCAACATGGGCCAGATGATCAGTATTCTCTACGAAGTGCTTCAGCATCTGCCCCTTCACCACGAACGGCTCTGCACCAGGTAACACATCTGATATCGCTACGCTTCCATTGTCGTGCACCGTTCTGACTATGTAAGGTCCTTCCCACTTGCTCTTCAATTTGCTAGGAAAAATTCTCAATCGTGCATTGAACAACCAAACTATCTGCCCCGGAACAAAGATCTTGTGCCAAATATGTCTATCGTGTGATTTCTTCACTTTGTCCTTATAAATGAGGGTGTTCTCGTATGCATGATTTCAAATCGATACTAGCTCATTCAGATCCATCTTCCTCTTGGCTCCTACTTTCTGCATATCAAGTGAAACTTCTCAGATAGCCCATTCAGATTTGTGCATAATCTATACGGGAAAATGGCATGGCTTCCCATAAACCAATCTGAAGGGTAAAGTACCTAAGGGAGTCTTACATGCAGTACGATATGCTTAAAGAACCTGATCTAGAAGCTGTGACTAGTTCTTCCTCTCCGGTCGTACTAATTTCTGAAGAATAGATTTCACCTCCCTATTTGAAACTTCAGCCATGTCGTTCGTCTGTGGGTGGTAAGGAGAAGCTACTCTGTGATCAATGTTGTATTTCTTGACTAGATTGTTTACCTACTTATTAATAAAATGGCTTTCCCCATCTGAAATAAGAATACGTGGAATCCTGAATCGTGAAATAATATGTTTCCTTTGGAACTTGCACACTGTTTTACTGTCTGTGGTTCGTGCGGGTATAGCCTCCACCCATCTACTAACATAATCTACATCGAGAAGAATGTACTCAAAGTTGCTGCTGGAAGGGAATGGTCCCATGAAATCTATGCCCCATGCATCAAAGATCTCGCAAATAATAACAGGTCGCATAGGCATTGCATCTCTAGCACTGATTGTCCCTACTGCTTTCTGACAATCCGGGCAACTCTCCACGAATGTGCAAGCATCTCTAGTAAGAGTCAGCCACCACAATCCACTCTGGAGTACCTTCTGTGTCGTCCTCTTCCCTGAGTGATGCCCACTACCTCTAAAGAATGGCACAGAGTGAGGACACTAATATTCCTCATGAGAAATACATCGTCTGTAAACACAATCCGATCCCTCGTGAAAAAGAATCGGATCCGCCCAATGGTAGTATCGTGCCTTGGAAACTAGTCTATCGACTATGTCCTTCGGCCAACCCTGTGGACTTTTCTGTGTAACCACAAAGTTCACAATATCTGCATACCATGGAAGCTCAGTAACTGCAAAGATACTCTCGTCCAGAAATCTCTCTGCGATCTCTAGCGTGTACTCATCTGAAGGTTGTTCTATCTTCAATCGGGAGAGATGATCAGCTACTACATTCTTTACCCCAGGTTTATCTCTAATATCCAAATAAAATTCCTAAAGTAAGAGAATCCATTTAAGAAGGTGTGCCTTGGCATCCTTCTTTTCAATCAAAAATCGGATAGCTGAATGATCTGTGTAAACTATGATTTTGGAGCCAAGAAGATAAGATCTAAATTTATCCAATGTGAATACCACTGCCAACATCTCCTTTTCTGTTACTGTGTAGTTTCGTTGAGCGCCATCTAAAGTTCGGTTGGCATAGTGGATAGCAACAGGAATTCCATTCCTCCTCTATCCTAATACAGCCCTGACCGCAAAATCCGAAGCATCCGTCATGATCTCAAAGGGTAGAGACCAATCTGGTGGCTGTAGGACAGGAGCACTTATGATCATCTCCTTCAATGTGAGGAAGGCATTAAGACATTTGTCATCTAACAAAAATTCGATGTCTTTGCCTAATAATTAACGGTCGGGCAATCTTGGAAAAGTCCTGAATAAATCGTCTGTAAAAGCCAACATGCCCCAGAAAAGATCATAACTGCTTAATGTTGGATGGTGGTTCGAGACGCTTGATGACATCCACCTTGCCAGGGTCAACCTCCATGCTTTACTGGGAGATGACATGCCCCAACACGATCCTGTGTGTAACCATAAAATGGCTCTTTTCCCATGACAGAACGAGATCTACCTTACAACATTTCTGAAGAACCTGGTCTAGGTGCGCTAAACAATTGTCAAAGGACTCACCATAGACCGAAAAGTCATCCATAAAGACCTCTAGAAAATCACCAACCATGTCTGCAAAAATAGCAAGCATACGCCTCTGGAAAGTAGCACGGGCATTGCACAATCCAAAGGGAATCCGTCTAAAGGCATACATGCCAAAAGGACATGTGAAGGTGGTCTTCTCCTGGTCTTCAGGAGAAATAGAGACCTGGTCGTATCCAGAGTAACCGTCAAGGAAACAGAAGTATTCCTTCCCTGCCAACCTCTCTATGACCTGGTCTATAAAAGGCAAAGGGAAGTGATCCTTCTTCGTCATGGTGTTCAACTTCCTGTAATCGATGCACACCTGCCACGACGTGCTCTCTCTTTGGAATCTCCTCTCCACTCTCATTCTTAATCATTTGAATTCCCGACTTCTTCGGGACAACATGTAATGGGCTAACCCATTTAGAGTTGGAGATGGGATAGATAAACCCTGCGTTGCACCATTTCGTAATCTCTTTCTTGATGACATCTCGTAAAACCAGATTCAGCCTATGCTGGAATTCTCTAGAAGGTCTACTGTCATGATCGAGATATATATGATGAGAACACAAAGCAGGATTGATCCCACGGAGATCGGATACAGTCCACCCAATAGCCTTGCGGTTTCTTTCAAGAATCTCCATCAAACGTGATTCTTGTTCTTCGGTCAAAGATGAGCTGATAATGACCGGAAACTATCGATGTGGACCCGCAAGGAAAGCATATTTCATATTTGATGGCAATAACATCAGCTCTGGTAAGGTAGGCTATGGATCTGTTATAACTTCATCTGTATGTATAATGGGATCAGTATCGGTGGTAGATGTATCTGCAATATGGCTATCCACCATCTCAATATGCTCTAGAGTCGGACTATAGAAGATGTCTAAAACATCATCCGACTCGCTACTATGCTCATCCTCAGAATGACTAGAGGCAAATAAATTAGCTCAATGAAACACATTCTCTAGATCATCTGAAGTGGAGGAATTGTGTAAACACTCTGAATGTGAATGATCTGCAATAAAATCCTTGGATATCTGAACCATCTGCTTCTCATCATCCATACTGAAATATAAAGTACAATCATAAGAACTGCCAACTGTAGTCTCGGACCTATCCTTTGCTAAGAAATTATGGGTCTCTACTTGATACCTCTCAAGGTCATCAAAGCGAACCTCATCCATGTAATCACAGGTGGCTAAAGAACTCAAGATATTTGAACTGGCCATAGATGTGTCACTGGATGTGTGTGATTCTCTCGCCATCTTTATATGTACCTTCTCGCCCTCGATGCGAAAAGATACCTTCCATGTATCATAATCGAAGAGAGCCTTTGCGGTCTCTAAGAAAGGCCTCCCAAGAATGATCGGGTTAAGATGCAACTGTGTAGGGCAGTCAATGTCCAGGACAATAAAGTACACTGGGAATCGCAAGCCCTGCACAGTCATGATAACGTTACTCAATATGCCGCTAGGTCTCTTTACAGATCTATCAACAAACTGAAGGATCGTGCGGGATTTGTAAAGAGGAACTAACTCGAGCTTGCCGAGTAAACAAGATGGTATCAAATTTATTGAGGAACCGTTATCTAATAGAGTGCGATCGAAATGCTGCATTGGCAATCTCGCATCTGACATAATGTGCTCCTGAATCCTTCTTCTTCTTAGGCAATTTGTTCTGTATGGCGCAGGATGTAGCCTTGGTCAGAACATGCTTTTTTGTACGTAATCTCTTTTTTCCTGCGTGTGGTACATCGATTCTTCAGCTAATTCTTGAGCGTAGGAAAATGATCCAAGGCATCGTGAAGTGGGATCTTCAAAAAGATGTGATCTTTTAATAATCGTTCAGTCTCTGGAGTCACAACATTCTTTTTGGTATTTTTCTTTCCTTTTCCAAACAAGGCATTGGGAAAATGAACAATATCAGGAATGACAAAATCAAACTTTTTATTCAAATCAGAATGAGCTTGTACATCGAGAGTTTCAGAATTACGTACAAAACTCTCTAAAACAGGGGAAGAATCATTTTTATCAGGAGTATCTGCATGGTCTGGTGTGATATCATTGTCTGACTCACCTGTGTCCATGTCAACTGTTTCGGCATCGCTCCCTTCTCTCTGCTCATCCTGGTGGTCCTCATCAGTGTGACGGTTCTCCTCCTCAGCATCAGAATGCTTTTGATCATGGATTGGCTCTCACTCCTCATTAATTGCCCTCTCCTCTACTCTATCAGGTGCTCGTGGTGATCTACCGCTCCTGAGACGAATGAAGTTAGATAAAAAATCAGGAAAAGAGATCATACTTGTAGTGGTTTCTACCTGATCTGGATGCCTCCTCTTGTTATTCGGGTTCATCTGAGGCTGTGCTGGGAAAGTGGTCTTCGGCGTGGTTAACTCATCAAGACAATGGTTAACTTGCTCTATTTTTGTTTTGTGTGCAGTCTGGAGCGTGCTTAGCATATCCATGATTTGATTCAGTGTCAGGTCCTGTGAAGACATCTCAGATTCTATGTGGTGACCCTTGCTTTATACTCTCTCCTACCATGGCGTGTGTTGCTGTGAGGTGTAAGGCTGAGAAGATCTCTGAGGTGCAAAGGAAGACTGTTGTTGTTGATGATAGTGATATGTCTGTGAATGATTAGAAGGATACTGAAAATAATGTGGTCTCTGATATGCGTGCTGGTGAGACTGCTGCTACGTGTAATGCTGTCGGTGCTGAAAGTGTGGACGTCCATGCTGCGGATGACTATACTACTGCTGCTGATTATGAGGTACACTCGGTTGCTGAATCGGAGTATACCAAATTCCGTTGATCTCAAGAGTGGCTTGAGGCTCAACATCCATGTCCACAGAACTGGTGATCTGACCAGGATTGGCATGAGAGTAGTCCTCATGCCAATCAATCTACAGAGTCTCTGGCTCGCTCTGGACGGAATGTATCTGTCGGGTGGGCGGAGCGGGTAAAGACCTCTGTGCAGGTTGTGAAGTCAAAGAAGATTGGGCATGCTGATATTGAAGTTGTAACTCGGTTACCTTCTTCGTAAGATCAGTCAGCTGCTGAGGAAGAGATGAGAGTTTCTCCAACTCTCGCAGCAGCTGTAAGTCCTGAACTTGCTTCTGAATCACATCTACCAATGTTAACTTTTCATTAATAAAGCTCTTGTTGGTATTGGATTCAGACTCTGAAATATTCGCCACCTTATGATGCTCTCAGTGATGTGGTGGCTGAGGGGCCTTCTGGAATTCCCGAGTAGAGTCGACGACTCTCGAATTTTCCGCCATTCCTTCAAAGATGGACCAGACTGACTTGGCATCCTTATTCAGTTAACTGCCGCCACATGCGGCACTCACCAGCCCCTGAATGTCCGGCTGGAGTCCTCCAAAATAATTTTGTATAGGCACCTTCATTGGTATCTCATGATGCGGGCATCTCTCCATAAGATCCTTGAATCGATCCCATGCCTCATGGAATGATTCACTCAGTAATTGCGTGAAGTCGTAGATCTGACTCCTCATCATGTTCGTCCTTCCCAGAGGAAAATACTTACGCAAGAATGTGGACTTCAAATCATCCCACGTAGAAATTTCCCTTCCTAAATGACTCAACCAGTAAAGCGCCTTATCTACTAAGGCGAAGGGAAAGGTTTTGAGGCAAACAGCCTCCTGCTTAACTCCTAAATAGCTCACCATACCACAAATCATCTCGAACTACTGCAGAAAGGTAAACGACTCCTCTGTAGCATTCCCATAGAACTTGGGAAGCAAAGACATGAAGGACGGTCTCAGCTCGTATGGCCCTTGATTCGGCAGTAGCCGAATCCAATGATGTAGCGTTCGCGCTCCCGGGTCATACTCATCTCGTAAAGTGGCAGGAACCACTGCAGACGGTAAAGGGTTCCCGACTCCTGCTCTCAGCGCGGCTATCTCAGCTCGCAACTTATTCAAAGTTCTGAATTGTTCTCGAATCTGTATGTTCATCTGTTGTAATGTACCGAGAATCCCTGTTGTTATATCTGCGGCTGGATCCGGTCTTCCATCAATATGGTGCTACTCAGCTGGCCTCACCTCTGCTAGTCCTTTTCCTCGAGCCATGTGCTTCAAATTTTCTGTGAAAGAGAGATTCTCGTAAGAACACAGCGAAATATTAGCTGGAGAAAGTGATGATAGATTGAGGCAAGGGTCTGCCTCAAAGGACTGGCCGGGAGGCGAGGGAGTCTGGGTGTGACTCTCCTCGAGATTAGATGGGACCAACTCTGGAAGAGGGTCATCCCAAGTTTGTGAAGATGTGTGACAGACGGTGAAAGATCGAGGGCTCACGGAGTCTCAGCAAAATAGCCATCGAGTCGTCATCTTCGATTTCAAGAGAGTGATCGGGAGAGCATGATTATCAATTCAAGAGAGATGGGAAATGCGTAAAAGCCACGATAACTCACGCCCCGCAAGTAAATACAAAGCAAACCCTGTATTCACCAACACAACCCGATGATGACCATAAGAGTTCAATCATTTATCTTGTCGGTTTTAGGATTGTATTAGCATACATGTATATTCTCCAATTAATGCGAGCTGATAGGTGTCTGAAGTTTCCCCGCAATACTATCCTGAGTCTTTACAGAAAACCACTTGCTCTCAACCAGTGTGGGGGTAAGTACGGACCGTTTCCGTCTACCCATGTTACTTGAGGATGGAGCCTTACGCAGTGTCCTCTAAACCCCCCACTCTGCTAAGTAAACTCGAACCATTTCCGGCTACACGAGCGTACCCACTAAAAAGCAGTGATTAGGTGTATAGACTAAGTAGTATTTTGAAAGAAATACGGACTTTGGCTCTATCCTTAAGGGTTGTCTTTCACTCGTGAACTCTGAGAAGTACCTGTGCGGGGATTACTCTCCCAAATCACTTGATCCTTACGTTTATTTTATGTCAGATACTTAAGCAATCCCAAATTTATTTTTGGTTTTATAATTTTTTTGGATTTTTTCAGACAAGCTTCTAACGAATGTCTTTTTTATTTGTAAGAAATCCTAAAATCATACACCTAAGTTGCGAGTCCTAAGACTAACTACGAAGGCACAATCAGATAAGAAAAAAAAATGAAAACTCCTAAGCATGCACCAAGCCTCGTGAAAAGCTGTAGAAAACTAGCGATGCGAGAAATACCACGGTGAGTGCCTTGATCCCTCGAATTCACAGCACTCGATGAATCAGACCCCAAGAAAAAGGGGAGGGGAGGTACAAGTCGGGATGCCCTTATGGGGGCCCTTTCTAAATTAAACAAAAACACTGGCAAGTGCCCTTTTTTACAAAAATAAAAGAAGAAAATACAACATAGACCCTAACTAATCCTACCCTCAGCAACCGAAAATATCGATCTCTGCACTTTCAACAGATTCGGCTTCCAAGGAAGTCGGCTGAACCTGCAGGCCCTGCAAAATTAGTTAAGAAAGAACAAAATTACACAAAAAACCATAAATAAAAATTTAAAAAAACACGAAAACCCATAAAAATCGAAGAAAAAGTCGTAATAAATATGTGAGAAAATCGGATCAAAAACCGTTGTAGAAATAATGCCTCCCTGGCAACGGCGCAATTTTGATAACGCGGTTCCAATCTGCAGTTTAAGAGATTGTTGGTGTAGAGAGAAAACCGCAGAGAAGGAACCACGTTGGTCAAACAAAAATTACGATAAAATAGGAGAGAGAGAAAGAATCGGATAAAGCGGCTTTTTCTCCTATGTTATCATTCACTACATATTTTACCAGGTGAGTGTGCCTAGGTCGAACTCATGGAGGCAGAATATTAAAACTGCAGTTTTCAAGACAAGGAAAGAATTCCAGAAACATTCTCTTTTATTCTTGATTTTACAAAGAAAGAAATTGAAAAGAAATCTGGTTGAAAATCAACTAGAGATGTCAAAAATCAAAACAACAAAACGAAGCGATGAAAATCTTGGAAAAATAACAGAAAATTATCTCGGGTAGTTATTAGGCTACCCTAAAAAATCGTGCAATAATACAGAAAATTCGAGGTCCAAACAACCCCTATTAGCCATGGGCATAACTGCACAGAAAAGTTATTGTTTTTATTACAATAAGGTCCCTGTGAGGATTGAAATGAAAAAAAACTAATGGAATTGCATTTAATTCCCTGCGCGAGGACCTAAATGCAATTTCTGGAAACTTCCGGGGCGATTGAGAACTTGTAGAACTTGTCTGGACTTATTGCGCAATTTTTCCACCGTTTCAGGATGGACGGTTAGGATTAGAAGGCAGCGATTGATCTGGTCCGTCGATGGACGGACACGTATCAACAGCTTGTGCTTCCTGGTGTTCTTGTTGTTCTTGAGATCTGGTGCACAGCTGACGACGGGGGCGTCTTCTCCTAATTTTCACCGGCGAAAGCTTCGATGCTTGGGCCTCTAGCAGGGCCAGAGGGGTCACTCCTTCACCCCTCGAGCTCTCCCGCGGTGGTGCTCCTCCAAAGATGGCCGGAAGTCGATGTTCTTAGTCGATGAAGTTGACGGGTCGGCTGGACCTGGTACTGATGCTGCTCCTACTTTGATTATGAATTACTTTGCATTTGGTAGCTCCAGATGTTCATATTTCGCTCCAAGTTGGAAATAGACCTACAACGAAAATCTAGGTGCTCGATTCTCTCAAGAATCGACCAACAAATGTGAGGTTTGCAAGATCAAAAATGGTGTTTCTAGAAGTGGTGAGGAATGACGTGAAATAATATCGAAGAATTTGATTTGCGAATTGGTTTGATTCGAAGTGAGTAAGAGATGTGGATTAAGTGCTATGGTTAATGAATCTAATGATGCGATTAATGTCATTAATGGATACACGAAAGTCGAGAAAGAAAATAGCGAAGGATTGAGGAATAGATCTGTGAAGAGAGGTGTATTTACCTCAGATAGCGGCTCGACGGTCGATCTTCTCGGAGCTTGAAGCGACGATGGGCGGCGATGCAAAGCGAGGATTCACCTTGGAGCTTCTCCTCCAATGATCATTTTCCACGCGGGGCGGCTGATGGGCGCTGTCACCACCGGAGTCGACTGGCACGAGGCTTGGAAGAAGGTGGGTCGGTAGTGGAACAGGGAGGGTTTCAGGTAGTTGGAGAAGTTTGTTTAATTGTGCCAACTTCATTAGCTTTTATAGATGAAATGGCGAGGATCTAAGGTGGATCTAATGGCTGGCGTGTGTTAGAGTTGTTAGTAGGAGAAGGTGAAGGGTTAGGATCGAGCAAGGAGGTTAGAGATGGAGCGGAAGAAACCGGTGAAGTTAGGCCAGTAAAAACAGAAGTTAAACCGGCTTCTTGGAGAAGAAGAACCAGGTGCTGACACGTGTCAGCACCTGCTTGGCCAGATGTTTAAAAAACTTATAAATTATGTAATAAATAATAAATGACATTATTTTAAATAGGTATAAAAACGAAAATATAGATAATTAAATTATCTAAATTATGGTGTAATTAATTTTTGTAAATAATAAATATTATTCGAAATATAGATATTATATTAATAAATAGATATAAATAATACTTAATAAATATGTATTGAGTTTTATTGCAATAAATAAATAATTATATATTAATTTTATATTTTCTTAATTATTAGAATAATAAATAATGCCTTTGTGAATTTTTGTGGATTTTAAAAATTTAATTTAGATATATTAATAAATACAAGTATAAGTCATATAGTTCAATTTCATCTACAACTTAGGTTTTGGATTTATTAAAATAATAAATAAGCTCTAAAAAATCTAAAATAAATCATGGTGAAAATACAAGATCATGAAAATAAGTAGAAATTATAAAATTAATAAAATTTTAAAAAGTGTGTTCTAAATAAATTAAATAGCCCAGAAATCCCGTTATCATTAGGTCCCAAAACCGACTTTTTGCAAATGGACTTCGATTTTAATGAAACCACCTCCATTAATTAGAGTATTATTTTATGAACTTTAAAGGTGAGTAGAGTGAAATTGGAGTTCGTATGAGGAAGTTATGATGTTCGGAAGTTTAGAATTTGACAATTTAACAGTTGGATTTCTTGGCATATATATAAGATAATATTTTTAACTTATTTTTATATTTTTATATACATTTTGAGAAATAATTAGGAAAAGAATTTGGTGAAAAATATCTACATATGAATTAGTTAAAAATAAATGAAGATTTGATATTTATTTGATAGAAAATAAAGAGTGTGTGGAGTGTACTTTAATTATTTTTCTGGTTTTCTTTCCTTATCTCCCCCTACTTCGTTATTTGTCAACCAATTTATGCTGACTCGGTCTCGGGGGTTAGGTTATATAAATATATCTTACAGGTATATTTTCTGAGTCATATTGTACATATATACATATCTACAATCTGCCTTCTTTTCTTTTCTTTATTTTTATTCTTTATTTATTTACATGTTTTTGATGCATAAAAGTGCTTTTTTATTCATGAATGGGATTTTAATAAAATGTGGAAATTAATGAATATTTACATGTATTAGTTAAGGATTTTAAGACAAAATACGACAGAAATGTTAATGAATCATGGATTCATCAATCATCATCAGCAGCAGGCTGACCCCGGAGCAAGAATCTCGACATCTCGAGGTTCTAGAGAAAAACCGTAAGGCACTTGGTTGGCATGTCTCTGATCTTTGTGGGATAAATCATGCGCTGTGCTCACACCACATTTACATGGAAGAAGATGCCAAGTCGTCCCGTGAGTTTCAAAGAAGACTGAATCTGAATCTGAGGGATGTCATAATGAAAGAAATCAATAAATGGTGTGGCACATGCTTCATTTATCCCATCTCCGATTCGAAATGGGTGAGCCCTCTGCACGTCATTCTGAAAAAGTCTAGGCTTACCGTGGTTACAAATGACATAGGAGAGAAGATATCTACTCGTGTACCGACATCCTGGCACGTATGTGTTGACTACCGCTGTCTCAATGCAGCAACGAAGAAGGACCACTTTCCCTTGCCTTTCATTGATCAAGTTTTGGACATACTGGCTGGCAAGGAGTTCTTCTGCTTTCTGGATGGCTACTATGGGTACAACCAAGTGGAAATCACCCTAGAAGACCAAGAGAAGACAACCTTCACTTTCTCGTTCGACACCTATGCTTTCAGGAGAATGCCCTTTGGATTGTGCAATGGACCTGTGACATTCCAAAGATGGATGCTTGAAGTTTTCGCCGAGTTGGTAGGCAGTTTTCTCAAGGTGTTTATGGACAACTTCTCCATCTATGGTGATAGCTTTGATTCTTGTCTTCAACATGTGGACAAAGTACTTCATAAATGTCGTGAAGTCAATCTTTTATTATCATGGGAAAAGACCCTCTTCATGGTTACAGAAGGGATTGTGCTGGGTCATGTTTTTCCAAAAGTGGCATGGAAGTCGACCTGGCAAAGGTGGATGTGATTGACAATCTTGAGCCACATCAGACAATGAAGAATGTGAGGTCATTCTTGGGGCATGTGGGATTCTACAGAGGGTTTATCTATGATTTCAACCGCATTTCCCTACCTCTTACAGAATTACTATGCAAGGAGATCGAGTTTAATGTTGATCAACAAGTTCTCCTTTCATTCAATCTACTGAAGGAGCTAATCACTCAAGCTCCAGTCCTATAGCTGCCAGATTGGTGTCTTCCTTTTAATATCATGATGGATGCATCAGATTCTGCAGTTGGGGTTGTGTTAGGACAATGGAAAGAAATGACACCCTGTGCCATTCACTATGCCAGCAAAACATTAGATGAAGTCCAGAGAAATTATACTGTTACAGAGAAAGTATTGCTGACTATGGTATTCGCCCTTGAGAAGTTCAGATCCTATTTGCTTGGATCAAAAGTTACCATCTTCACCAACCACTCTGCTATCCGATACTTACAGCAGAAGAAGGATGTCTAACCCAGACTGATCAGACGGATCCTTCTCCTCCAGGAGTTTGATTTGGAAATCAAGGACAAGCTTAGAGTTCAGAATGTGGTAGCATATTACCTCTCCAGAATTGAGCAACAAGAGCCTCCGCTGAGCAGTACACCCATCACAGATAACTTTCCTGATGAATCAATTTTAGCTGTGGATTCACTCCCTTGGTATGCCGATATTGTGAACTACCTCGTATCAGGTGTTATTCCACAATATTCGATGAAAATCAAGAAGGACAGGTTCTTGTCCACTATTTATTTTTACCAGTGGGAAGACCCACTTCTATTCAGGGAAGGAGCAGATTGCATTTGGCGCAGATGTATTCCTGAGGAGGAGCACCATAGTGTCCTCGAGAATTGTCAATGGCTTAAATCTGGTGGACATCACTCTTGAGACAGAACAACAACAAAGTACTCTAGTGTGGCCTCTGGTGGCCCACACAATTCAAGGATGTAGCAACCTTTGTTAAAATATGTACTGACTGTCAAAGATTGAAAGGCACCCTCACAACCAAAGATTAATGCCCTTAAAGATCATTCAGATAGCAGACGTGTTCGATGCTTAGGGCATTGATTTCATGGGACCTTTCCCCAATAGCTAGGGATATGAGCACATCCTTCTTGTCGTTGATTATTTGAGTTGCTGGGTTGAAGCTATGCCCGCTCGAGCCGCAAACAACCATACTGTTTTTCAATTTCTGAAAGAAAACATCAACTCGCGGTTCGAGATTCCGAAGATACTTATATCCGATGGGGGTAGTCACTTAATAAAAAAAGAGGTCAAGAAGCTCACGAAGGAGTACGACATCGAGCACTGTATCACATCTCCTTACCATCCTCAGACCAATGGCATGGTAGAGTTATCAAACAGAGAAAAAAAGATGATCTTCAGAATCTTATGAAGCCGGATAGAAAGAATTGGTCCCAACTGATGGACTCCATCCTATGGGCATATAGGACCGCTTACAAGTCTCCCTTGGGCATGTTGCCTTACCATCTTGTATATGGGAATCCATGCCATCTGCCCATGGAATTAATTCACAAATTTTTATGGGCTATCAATATTTGCAATCTGGACTCACAAAGAAGTGGTAAGAAAAGAAAAGATTATCTGAACAGGCTCTTAAAATTTTGAGACTATGCATATGATAACACCTTGATGTACAAGGAAAAGGTGAAACACTGGCACGATCGACACATCAGACGAAAGACCATCGAAGCTGGATAGAAAGTGTAGCTATTCAATGCAAAGTTGAAGATCTTCCCGGATAAATTGAAAAACAAATGCACTGGGTTGTTTCAAGTTCGAGAAGTGCATGACAACGGCAACATTGCAATATTAGAATTGTCTCCTGATGCACAACCATTTGTCGTCAACGGTCAACTCCTGAAGCCCTACCTCGAGCATGACACCTTCTTGGTCGTCATCGACTCTATCCATGTACTACGCTTTGATGATACACCCAAACAGTAGCCGCATCAAAAGATTCAGATAATGCAACTCATAAACTTTTCCTTTAAGTTTCTTTATCTTTTCTTCTTTTCTTCTTTTCTTCTTCAATGTCCGTTCTCTGTTAAAAAAATGCTTCTGTGTATCACCCCATTCTGCCAGTCTGCTATACTTCGAACATACTTTGTCCTAAGTATAGGGGGTGTGCACCCCGTGTAGTTTCACTCTCTGATCCTCTCCTCTGTCTCCTCTTCTTTTCTATACTCATGGATACCTTACCCTAAGTATAGGGGGAGACAGCCTGAGTACGATCCGTTCATTCTCACCCTTGACGCTTCCTGCTTTGAGTACAATATGCTATAGTTAGGATTACTTGATCCTAAGTATAGGGGGGACAGTCGACTTCTCATTTATTTATTCCTTCTTTCATTATTTTCAGGATTTTCTATACGCAGTCCGAGTTATGACTTCTCTTTTTCTCTTCAATGTATGATGACATAGCTCATGCTAAGTATCTAGGGGTTGTATATACAATGTATATACTTTAGCCATTACTCCTACTTTCGTATTCTTGAAATAATACTCATGGCTAAAATTATTCATTAAAATCTCCTAATAAGAACATGCATATATCTCCTTAAGGTCTTTTTGTATATATTGATTAATAAATCAGTGAAAATACTTTTGCAAAATGATTGAAAAATAGTTTTAAAGTCTTTTTGAAAAATCGTTTGAAAAGCTATTTTGAAAATATTTTGTAAAAAAATGTTCAACCTTTATAAAAGAATTTTATTTGCAAAATTTATTTTCTTCGCATGAAATAAAAATATTTAAAAAATGATTTGCAAATGGTTCGAAAAATGGTTGCAAATATCAGAAAACCTATATATACTATTTGAAAGACCTTTGCAAAAAATAATTTTCAAATGTGTGTAAATTTTTGTAAAAATTATTTGTAAAGATTATTTTGGACTATAGTTTTCAAAACTTTTGTAAAATGATTTTCAAACAAGTTTGAGGAGTATACACAACATATTAAAACTCTTTATACATATGTCTATAAAAGTGATCACTTACCCCCTGTAAATGCTTTAAAACCGAACTCTTGTAAATATAAGATGCATCCCCGTGTAAATGCTTTAAAACCGAACTCTTGGAAATATAAGACGCATCCCTGTGTAAATATGTGTACCTATTTTCTTAGCCAAAATCTTCTATCTTCAAAAATCACAAAAACATTTGCAAAACTGAAAATACCAGAAACATTTTTGCAGAATAAAAGATAAATTTGCATATGCATCATCTTTTTAAAAGATCAAGACTTTGAAGAAAGTGCATCATGGAAAGATTTGTTGTATTTTACAAAGCATTTGCATAGCATTCATATTCCTTCGGATTGAGCTTGATGATTGAACTAGTCCAAACAAAGTCGAAGATTGGAGCTTGGTTGGACCTTACTGCACCTAACAGCACAGGAACCTTTTGGGAACTAGATTTAAGGTACTTCAAGTCTATTCAGACTTAATTCTTTGATACTCAGGGCTGGGTTCAAGTCACCTCAACTGACTAACTAAAACTATTCGAGACATACGCATGACTCCTCTCGGTCGTGACCTACTAGGACACTTGCACTTTTCACTTAGCTCAACTTAGTTGGATTGGTGAGGGTAAGGGATTTTCCGATTTGAGACGCACATGAGTGGAAACATTCGTCCTCATCTAGGGAAGGAAGAGCACCCCAACCCGGTCCAGTAGCCATGAGGTCTAAAGATAGAAGAGTGTGAGTTGCAATAATGCTTCAAGATAGGGATAGTCTTCTGGCTCAAGAGGAAAAACTCCATATGTAAATGCTGTTGAAAATATTATGTTGAAAAAAAGCCCCAAAAACTGGACAGACCTGATTGAAAATAAAATGCCTACCGGAGTATGTATATATGTTGTATAGAAAATAAGCAAAGCTTGAGCATCAAAGTTATACCATGTGGGCATGCAGCTGGATGACTTGACTACACTGGTCATTCATCCCGGGATAGGTAGCTACACTGGCTACCCTCCATTCTTCTCTTCATCCCCTCCTCTTGAGTCGGATGCCACTTGAACTTATAAGGGAATACCCTGCTCCTCGAAGAAAGAGTTGATGGATTGGGGAATCATTGGGTTGTCATTCTGGAGAAGTCAGTTTTTTTGTCATTTCAGTTGGGGAGAGCCACTTTCACTTACATTGTACAAGTCAACTTCATAGTCATAAGGGTTTGCGTATGATGTAGGCTAGTTCTGACCTGGCTATTGAGGTGGTTTGAACCGAGTTCTGTGACTCTCAAAGGCTGCTGTGTTTTTAAATTTGGTTCTTGACCAGGTTCTACACACATTCTCACATCAACGTCTAACCTGAGCTCCAAACTTTGATTTTGTAAAGACAAGTTTAATAACTAAAATCAATTCCATTTGGTCTTTCTTTTTCTTTTCTTCTTTATTCTTTTTACACTTATTACATAAGTGTTTGCTAGGGAATAGCAAAGGCAAGTATAGGGGGGTGATGAATCTCCGTTTCATCACCTTTATTCTATTATTTTGGCCTTAAAAACCCTAGCTGATACATGTATCAATTTGTACAAAATAACATTCATCATTTATTACATTTAATGTGTAAATAATATGATTTTTAATGCCAAAATTAAAGAATAAAGAGAAGAAAAGAAAAGGAATAAAATATTGAAGATATTTTACGACCCTAAACCCCGAGGCCAAGTCAAGAATTGAGTTGGTCGACAAGGAATAGAGTAGGGGAGATAAGGGCCAAAAATACAATAAAAACCATATTCTTTTATTCATTATTTCTTCATTGTTGTCACCTATTTTATTCTTTATTGTTTATACATCAAATAAAGAAACTTTACACATGAAAGTTGTAGATAATAATGTAAATAAAAAATACAAAATTGAGTTTGCACAAAATAAGATACAGAGTACTTTTTATACAGAAAATAAAAAGCCAAAATCCCAACCTCACAGACCCATATCTCCCAAATAAAAACTTAAAATGTATCAAAATCACCTCTAATTTTTTATAACTTTTCTTGAGCTATTTAATGGAATGATTTCATATTTTTTTGGACTCACTGTGTGAAAGTTAGGTTTTGGACCCTCATTGTACACGGTATCCGAATAAAATATTCAATCTATTCATTCTTTATTATTTTTTCAAATTCATTTTTTTATTTCTAATTATTATTCATAACATATACCGTATTGAAATTAAAATAAAACCAAAGAGAAAATGCAAAATAAAATAAGTCTATATCAATACATAGATAAAATACATATGTTGATACTTGTATATAAATAAAAGAGGATTTTATTCTTTCATTCTTTATTCTCTTATATTTTTATAAGCTTGTAAATATTATCTATATTCTATTACAAATATAAACCCAAAATAAAACCCAATAAAACAAGTGAAAATAATATATATATATATATATATATATCATAGATAAAATACCTATAAGTATACCAATATAATTTATATACCTACTTATTTAAATATACAAATAATATCACAAAAATATAATAAAAATATATTTGAGTACAAAAATAGGTTATAAGTATATAAAATGAAAGAATAAAATAATGTATACAAAACAAAAGTGATATAGTCAAAATATAGGTAAATATACATATAATTACACCCTTAGAAATTAACTACTAATAAATAACATCAAATAAATAAATAAAAATCATAAAAAATACCAAATAAAATAATAATCATTTTTTATTTTATAATAAAAATTAATAAAATCAATTACTAATTTTAGAAAATTAATATCTAGCAAAATCCGCTATTTTGTATATTACTGAGCTGACGTGGACCAACCACGACGCCCTGACGATTGACCCTTGGTCAATTGTCCCATCTGAGCTTCTGACCACTGACGCTCGTCTCCTCCCGTGATTTCATCCCTTTTTCCCAGTTTATTCGTCCATCAATCGCCTTCACTTTCTTCAGAGAAAATGCTCCCAGATCAATTATGATTCACGTCCACCTTATAAATCCTTTGTACATACTTCAATCTCTTTGCAATCGGTCGATCAATAAGGGTGTATACCTTGCTCTATAAATAAGTCCACCTCCTCCGCCTTTCAATTTTGATCACCATCTCGAGTCTAGGAACCCTTGCCTTGGTTTCAGCAGGCCTTCTCAAGACAGGAGGAGGAGTTGCGAGGTCGGGCGGAGCTCCAGTAGCATGGAGGTGCACCCACGGCCACTGTCGCCGGTGGCCCTGCTCCCTAAGCTCTCTCAGGTATAAGAGTTGTCCCCTTTAGCATTTTCTAGGTCTATTTTTATTCTAGATTTTTATTCCCGTAATTTGTTTTGGTTGTAGATCTTAGCTTTAGCTCAGTAGATCTGATCCGTAGTTCGCCGGAGCTCTGCTCCGGTGAACTCCTTCATCGTGCCTCCGCATGTGATCGACCCCACTTCCTCCCGCACTACCTTCCTCATTGCGAGCTCTACGTTTTCCCTCACTTTGACCAACCGAAACTCCCGTAGTTCTGTGAATCGAAGCCAATCCTCTACCCCTCGACGGAGCTTCGTCGTCCACCTCACTTTCTATGTGTTTCAGTTTCACGCCTGGTCGAGGAGCACCCCCTCGAGCCCTTCTTTCTTTCTGTGCAGGTTACGCACGCAACGGAGCCCTCATGGGCTCGATTTGATTAGACCTAAAGATACCAGGTTTGCCAGCACCATCTTGACCCTCCAGGGACCTCCTTGTGGTCCCCATACATTTTGTGGCACCTGGACGATTCACAGGGGGTGCAAGAATGTGTATGACCACTCGGTGGCATCGACTGAGGCTGGAGGAGCCCGATACATCAGATCAAACTCATCTTGGATGAGTTCTTCGTCAGTTCGTCCTCTACACGTCTCTACCATCTGATCCTGCCTTGTTCTTCCCGCGCTACAATTGGATGAGTTGCAGCTTCGACCGCCGGATCGCATCTAGCGATCTAATCTCCATCGTCTAGTGGTGAAGCGTCATCGCCCATCCGCGCGTCAACAGGTGTTCAAGTAGATGAAACCCTGTCGTCAGATCCCCTCCTTGTATGGGGGTAAATTTCACATTAGCCCCATTTTTTATATTTAACGTTTTGTCCTGTAAATTAAATGCACTGATTAAAATAACTTGGGACTTTTGCATGTAGGCCCTTATACTTCTGTAAATTACATCTGGGTTCATTCCACGTCACCTCATGTGTCATCCCACGTGAGGTGGCGAAATTGCATATAAGCCCCTAACGGTTTTGTAATTGGTTAAAAGTTCAATAAAATTAAATTAATGTTGTATTTTTTGGCAAATTTACACATTAGTCCCTGACATTTGTTTTTATTACAAAAGTGCACCTACCAGGACATGTATTTTGTTGATTTTCATCTATTTATTAAATATAGCCAATGTGCTCCTAAAAATCCACAAAAATAGGATTAGATGCTTCTTGACATGTACATTCACACCCAGATTTTTATCTATATTTTTGTGCATTTAATCCATTTATTAAAAATGAAATGGAGCCTATTAATTTTTTGTCTAACTTAGAAAATACAAACAAAATATAAAAAATGTGTTTAAAAATTCGAAAAAAATTATATATAGTATGTTTTATCATAATTACAGATCGAAAAACACTAAAAATTGGATAAGAAAAAGCTTGGAAATTGAAAAATCCTAAAACCTTTCAATAAAATCTAAAAATTCATGAAAGAATCCAAAAAATTGAGTTTTATGTTTTACAATTTTCTTTATATAAATATTTACGTATTAAATTTTATTTGAGTAATTTTGGAACTTATTTACTATTTTTAAAATCCAAATCAATTTTGGGTATTTTTTAAAATCCTTATTTGGGATATTTTTGACTTTAAAAATACATAAAAATTAGCAAATATTAAAGAAAAATAATAAAAAATTTAGAAAAATATAAAAATCCTAAAAACACTATAACTTTTGTATTTACACAATTTTTATATATACCTATATGTATAATATCTATTATGCCTTATATTATCTATAGTCCAATCGATATAGTTCTAATATATATATCTAAAAAAATATAAAAATACAAAAATATAAAAAGGAAATATAAAGTCATAAAATTAAAAACAAAATATAAAAATATAAAATAAAAATAAAAATAAAAAAAATATAAAAATCCAAAAACCCACAAAAAGATATATGTATATGCATGATAAATCACATGGTTGTAAATAAATAACCATAGTCTGCTTGTTTGTCTCTCTATGGTTCGACCTCTACACGCTTAATCACTATTTTTTGGTAGAGACAATAAATTTTAACCTCACATTTTTGTTATTCATGGCTTTGTATATGTTGTGGGTTAATTGTTAATCAACCCAGGGATCTCGTTGGTCGCCTCGATGGTTGTGCTCCCGCCTTGTGTGGAACACACGATCGATGACGATATTTGGTTTATCACCTGGTGAAGGGGGGCTTCAACAATATCGTGAATATTTGCCACCACTTCAGGAATGTTCAATTTTTTTTTAGATTTTCTATCTCTTCCATAGAAGGGAAGAGATTGGAATCATTACCTACACAAGGATGACTATGAGTAGTCTGTACAGTGTCATCCTTATGGGAATAGGTGGGAGTTGTGGTGGATGTGTGTGTGGGCATAAGATATGGGCATGGGTTCCCTCTCCGCACAACTCGACTCGGCTATGTGTCTCCCATAATTCATTTGTGTTTTTAGATTTTTTTTCATTTTTTGTGTGATCACCAGCTTTCATCAGTGTCCTCAAGCAAATCCATGAATGCAAAAGGTGAAGCGGTGGTGTGGCTCTTATATAGGCTAGTGAGATCATATATCCTCTAGTTCATTTGGTTCACTAACTAGGTCATGTACTTAAGAGCAGTATCCATGAGAGGTGACTACAACAACTCAGTCTCGGGTAGGTAACATGTTGGGCATTATGATGGTGGTGGGTAAAAACCAATATCTGATGCTTGAAATTGTGGATGAGGCGGATATGTACAAAAATAAAAGTCATGAGAAAAGTACTCCTGATAAAATGGAGATGGACCAACTGGAGAGGAAGAAGGATCTACAAAGTCCGGATAAAAATCACGCCAGTCAGCCATCCCAGAAAGAAAAGACATTGATCGAGAGAGCACGAAGATCAAGTCAAGATATGCAAGAAAAAAGCGCAAATGCTGAGAGAAGATTGAGTATGCACACAAACAAACACAAATCTAAACAGAAAAACCACATAATTCACCAACTCAACACCATGATCATAGTGAAATTTCGGTCTTTTTATCTTATCAATTTTAGAGTTACGTGAATTTCAAAAAAACATTACAGGCATGTAGGTAGGCCTGTGATTAGGGTACTAATCCTTACTGTGTATGTATCAAGTATAAAATGTGAATACGATGGTAGGATTACTCTCCCCGAGATAAGGTTTTTTTTCTTTTTGATTTTAGGGTCAAGTAGAGTTAGCAGTCCCAAACTTTTTGGTTATCACTTTTTTGGATTTTTAATAAATAGGAAACTCTCATCATAAAATAAAACAAAAAACTAAAAGAGATTGCTCTATTGTCTGTTGTCTCCTTGCCTCCTTTCCTTTCTCACTCCTGGTCATCTCGGGTGTGTTGACTTCCTAAGAAGTCGTCGTTTACAGTCAATTCCTCGCAAAAAATATGAACAACAAAAGAGATGGTAAGAAGCAGTCAAATAAATACCAAAAATAAAAAGTAAAAATAAAAGAGGAATAAAGTACAAGAATGAATGCTACACTCTGTTGCTCCCTAGAAATGGCACCATTTGATTAGTCGAAACCTGATCTAATGAGGAGCGTCTTGTGCTCCACACAAGGTAGGAACACATTCGATATGGTGACCACTCAAAGATACCAAGCAACTAAGCAACAATTAACCCACACAATAATACTAAAGCAAGAAATAAGCATATGTGGATTAAAATTTATCATACCCTACAATAAATGTGTACAATAACAAGCAGAGTAGGGTGTTAAACATAGGGAGACAAGTCGGCGTAGCAAGTATATTATATATAAATAAAGAATGAATAAATAATATGGGTATATTTTGTATAATATTAATCAAGTAATTAATTAAATAATCAAATAATGAACTTGTGGTTTTTCGAATTAAATAAAATATTTTTTAATATTTATATTTTTTGGATTTTTCTAATTTAGGGATTTTTGGTATGAGGGTAAACAATTTTTGGAGTTTAGAAGTACGATTCTACCACTTTTTGGAATTTTTAAAATAGATAGAAAATAACCGTGCACTTTTTTAATTTTAATAAATACGAAAAATTCTTAAAATGCAAATCTAATTATATAGCATAGAAGAACATGCAAAGAGGCACTAAACCCTATTTTTTCATACTTTTAGAGTTTGGATGATATTTTAGAAAATAAAAAACCAATAAAAAAATAATTGAACTAGCAGGAGTATATTTGCAATTACAATAAAATTCATGGGCTACAATGCAAAATACACAAAATTTTACAACTAACATCAGATTTTTAAATACTAAATTCCAATTACAAAAACCCATGAGGGTATTTCTAAAAAAATGCCCAGTTCACATGGGGGCCACGTGAGCAGAGCTGGCAAGGACTCAAATGTAATATACGATTAGTACAAGGGTCCTTTAACAATTTTTACAAACTTTTTACCACTATTATAGATAGTTTAAATATTAAATATTAATTTACAAAAAGATGGGGGACATATATGTAATTTACACCATAAAGCCCGTGATCGGACGATAGATATGCAATTTACACGTGTCGCCTCCAGATGCGCTAATGACACTTTGGCATGGGCGACCTGGATTACACCAGGAATGTGATCTAACGGTTGGAAAGAAGTTTCATCGGATGACCTTGGATCAACTTGGAAGCATGTTCTTCATCTGACAGTTGGGAGATGCGGTGGATGAACTGGGAAAGAACATCCTCCTGACTACTTTGGATTGGGGCTCGCGAGCAGCTCCGGTTATCCCTCGTGCTGCTGATCAGCTAGGGACCTTCCTAGGGTGTCGTCGGAGGTGGAAAATGGTTGGAAAATGACCAGGGACCCAAGTAATGGGTCATGGATACTCGAGAAGCACGTCGGATGTAGAGAACCTTATTTGGTTTGTTTGGTCCTCAAATGGACCCTTCGAGATGTTGTTCCTGCAAGAAAAGAACGACAAAGCAAAGTCAAAGCGAGTTGGGCTATTATTGGTGAAAATCGAAGTGGAAATGGCAGGGGCAGTGAGGTCTGGCGATGGGTGATGGAGCAGACCTCGATGGTCCAGATCTGAGGGATCTGGGTGAGCTGGAAAAGTACAAACGGTGGAGAAATGACAAGGGAAGAATATGAGGTGGTTAGAGGCGGTCGGGATAGTATGGTTCAACAAAGACAAGGGTCGCCAAGGCACGAGAGCTCCAACAAAGCTACTCGACCTAAATCTAACCTAAAACGACAGATAAAACATCTAATAAAATGAAAAAAACTAAAGACATGAAAGAAAATTATCTAGAAAAGCGGGAAATAAGGCCTCGAGCGACCGGAGACCACTGAAAAAACCTCAACGGTGGAGCTCGCGGGATATGGGTGGATCCGCATCCTACTATTCCCTCGAAGCCGCGAAGAATGGGAGAGAGCTCCTGTCGCAAGCCTCAACACCACGAATGTCCTCTGATGGGCTATGACAGAGCAAGAAGGGAACTCCCCCCCCCCACACACACACAAAAATGGGTAGAAGGGTGCCTTTATACATGTGGTGAATGGGAGGAATTCGAATGGCGGTTGTGTGAGAAGGAAGGGGGAATGATGGTGGAAGAAGGGTCAGTGTGAATCCTGCAAGATAGGATATCAACGTGATGGGAAAATTTAAGGGTTAGGGGATATGGTTGAGGCAGAAAAAAGGGGAGAAGATGAGCGGCCATATCGTCTAACAAGAGTCTGAGGGGAGAGAGGACAGTTGACCTGGGGTCAACTGTCGGAGAGTCCTAGTTGGTCCACGTATACCAACAAGGAAAAAGAGAATCAAAAGTTATTTGCAAATTCAATAATTGTTGATAAATGATTTCATTATTATTGGTTATAAAATAAATTTTTTTATTATTTTATGTAATATTTTAATCTAGTTTTTATTTATTTTTATGGATTAATTTATTACGAGTTAATATTTACAAGTATAATCATAGCTATATTTACCTGTATATTATATATTTTATTTTTATTTCGCATATTAGATTTTGTTATTTTATACGCATAATTTATATATTTACAACTTATTTAGATACACTTAAACATATTTTATTTTATTTTTCACGAGTTATTTGCATACTTAAATAAATAGATGTGTTTATTATATATGTATAAATAGGTGATTCATCTATGTATTCTATACAATTTATTATGATTAATTCTTAATGGTTTTATTTTATACTAATTATGTACAAATACTATAAATAATATTTACAAAATTACGAAAATATAAAATAATGAAAACATAAAGAATAAATAAAATGAATATTTTCTTCAGGTATATTGTATAATATGGGTCCAAAACCTAGCTTTTGCATCTCAACTCCAAATTAAGTGATACCACCTTCATTAAATAGCTAATAAAAAATTATATATAATCAAAGTGATTTTGGTGCACTTTGAGTTCATATGGTGGAGATATAGGTCTGGGAAATTTGGATTTTAGATGTTTATTTTGAATGTAGAATGCACATTATGTATTATTATTGTGTGAAAACATTTTTGCTTTTTTTATATATTTTTATATACAACTTTCATGTACAAAGTTTCTTTATTTGAGGAATCATTAGAAAAAATTAAATGGATCCCAAAAATGAATTATTTGGAAATATAAATTTTGATTTTTATAATGTTTCTTGATCTATATATGTCCCCTACTTTATTCCTTGTCAACCCAATCACCATGATGCATAGGTCCCATGGTTTAGGGTCATAAAATACCTTTGGCATTTTATTTCCTTGTCTCTTCTTTCTTTATTCTTTTAGGCATTAATTACAATGTCTTATACATTATTTATTGAATAAATAATGAATGTTATTTTGTATAAATTAATGTTATTTACATGCATTTGACTACGGATTAAAGACCCAAATGAACGAACAAAGATGATGAAACAGAGATTCAACATGACCATTGTGGTCAAGATGCATCACTTTATTATTCTATTTTTAATATATCTACTTCTCTTTAGTGGAAAGAATTGTTGCACTGCATTAATCTTATTGTGCCTTATGGATATGGAGTCTTTCTTTCCGCAAATGTTTTAGGGTCTTAGAAAATGTTGTTCTAGCAGACCATCCCTCATCCGAAGCTTTATTTCAAACCACAACTCCCGTCTTTAGACATCCATGCCACTAGACTAGGTTGGGGTGCACTGGCCACTCAAAATGGCTATGTATGTTTCCTTCCGCGTGCATAACTTGCTAGAGGATTCTACTCCTCACCACCTCATCAACGATGAGCTATGTGCAAGGTGCTTGTCCAACTTAGGTCACTATCTAAAAGAATCATGTGTGCGTATGAATTATTCTACTTAGACCAATCAAGATGACGTGTTAACATAGTCTTGTGGATTCAAAGAATTATGTCTCTTGACCAGAAAAGTCTCAACTCCAATTCCTAAAAAAATCTTCTGAAATTAAGTAAAGTAATGTCAAATCAAGTCCATTCTCATTATCTATTCATAACTCAGTTTAGAACCCACTATCTTTCCAATTTGCATATGCTAGATATGAAAATGAAATACAAATGTTATGAAATGCATATGGATGAAGTGCAAGATGATTTTTTTAATGCAAGAATGATATGCAAGATTAAATAAGAAGCCCTTTAAAAAAATGTTATACCTTTATTTACAACAATTTTACAAAAGATTTTACAAAACTTTACAAGAGTTATACAAGATTTTACAATTTTTACAGGGAGGATTATATACATTATACAAGTGTACATGTATTTTACATAGTTTACAAAGTTTTATTAACAATTTTACCCATCCCGTAATTTTTGCATAATATATACCAAAATACGTGAAAGTACGAGGTATGGGTAAAGTGTATACGTAATATATACACACACCCTTATACTTAGCATGCGCTACATCCTGAGAGCACGAAAAGTGAGGAAAAGACATAGCTCATGCTAAGCATAGTAGAGTGCAAAGAATAAAAGTATAGAAGTTGACCCACCCTAGTATACTTAGGCTCTAGTTTGCCTAAGTATAGAAGAAGAGAAAAAACGGCAAGGTAGAGGTCAAGAGGAGAAGTGAATGAATATAGAAACAGGGTAGGCATTGGTCCCCCCAGTACTTAGGCTCTGTTCAGCCTAAGTATAGGACATGAGTAAGTGTGAGAGCCGATGAGGTTGGGTAATCTACAGAAAGAAAGGAGAATAGGGAATGAGATGCTTGCAGATGTTGGGATTAGTGAAGATTCATGCATTCCTTAAGAGTGGATCATTAGATTCTAGGACACACATGAATGAGATCTCTTCAACTTGGGCTAACTGGTCATTTGATCATACAAAATGCTTCAACGGTGTCGAATTATGAGTAACGGTCGTGCACCATCTGTAAGCTTGAAAATCCCTACACTATCGTTTGTATGCACTTCCCTGACTACGAAGGGTCCTATCCATTTGGATTTCAACCTACCTTGGAAAATCTTCAACCTGGCATTAAATAACGATACCTTCTGCCCTGGTACAAAATTCTTGCATTTTATATTCTCATTATGCCTATGCTTGATTTTGTCCTTATAGACCACGTTGTTATCATATGCCTTATTTTTATTTCTAAAATCTCATTTAGATCCATCTTTCTGCTATGATGTCCTTCATGTTCCTATTCACTTTTTTTAATGCCCATTTAGATTTGTGTATCAGCTCAGCGGGCAGATGATACTGCTTTCCATAAATCATTCAGAATGGGAAGGTTCCAATCAGAGTCTTGTAAGGAGTCTGGTATGCCAAAGAACTCGGTCCAAGAGCAGAGCCAATTCTTCCTATCTATGTGGATTGGCTTCTGCAAGATGGCCTTCATCTCCCTATTCGACACCTCATCCATGACATTTGACTGTGAGTGGTATGGGCTAGCAACATGGTACTCGATGTTGTAATCATTTGCTAACTTTTTCATTTCCTTGTTAACAAGATGTCTACCCACATTAGAGATGATGACTTTAGGGACCTCAAACTATAAAATGATGCGATCTTTCACGAACTTGTCGACAATCCTACTATCTACAACTCGGGTAGGGATAACTTCCACCGCATAGAGAGATAATCATCCTCCAAGATAATGTGCTCATAGTCGTTGGTGTTAGGAAATGGTGCCATGAAATCTATGCCCCATGCATCAAAAACATCAACCATAATGATAGGTTGCATGAGCATCTCATCTTTGGGACTCACGGTCCCTCCAATTCTCCAATATACTAGACACGACTTACCAAATACAAACCACACTAAAGCACTTTCCAGGCGATCCTCTTCCCCGAGTGATGTCCTCCTACCTCTAAGGAATGGCAGCAGGTGAGGACACTCATGTATTCCTCCTAATGAATGCACCTCCACCAAACACAATCCATACCTTCAAAGAACATGAACTGATCCTCCCAATGGTATTTCCTTGATTTTGACTTAAGTCGTTCAATGTTTTCTTGGGCCAATCATGTGGAATCGTCCTAGATACTAAGGAATTCACCATGTTGGCATACCATGGAAGAGAGTAGACAGAACAGATCGACTTGTCGGGGAAGGGGACCTCGATGGGGTTAGTCTCAGAGGAACTATGTGACTCTATGCTAGAGAAGTGATCATCCACCACATTTTTCACTCCTGGCTTATCCTTGATCTGCAAATCGAACTCTTAGAGTAATAGAATCCACATAAGAAGACGTGCCTTCACATCCTTCTTTTACATGAGGTACATGATGACCTTGTGATATGTGAACATAGAAACCTTGGACCCTAAAAATGTGACTTGAATAAATTCAAGGCAAACACTACGGCAAGCATTTCCTTCTCTGTCACACTGTAATTCTATTGAGCATGATCAAGTACTTTACTTGCATAGTGGACAACATAAGGAACGCCTTCTCTTCTTTTTCCTAACACATCCCCAACTACAAAGTCAGAAGCATCTATCATGATCTCAAAGGGAAGAGACCAATCTAGGGCTTGAAGGATAGGAGCATCCACAATCTTCCTCTTTAGGAGCTCAAAGGCCTCAAGACACTTGTGATCCACAATGAACTTCATATCCTCTCCTAAAATCTCCATAAGCAATCAAGTAATCTTTGAAAAGTCCTTAATGAATTTGCGGTAAAAACTGACAAGCTCAATGAAAGACCGCACTTGCTTGATGTTTGTTGGTGGTTAAAGTTTCTTTATCACATCCACCTTGGCAGGGTCAACCTCCATTCCCTTCTTGGAGATGACATGCCCCGACAAAATACCCTCTTAAACCATAAAATGTCTCTTCTCCAAAGAGAGCACCAGATTCAATTCATAGTACTTCTTGAGGACTTTATCCAAATAAGATAGACAAGTATCAAACAAGTCGCCCGGACTGAAAAGTAATCAATGAAGTCCTCCAGGAAATCGACTACCATCTCGGCAAATATTGCAATCATGCACCTCTAAAAAGTCCTCGATGCATTGCTTAACCCAAAGGGCATGTGCATGAATGCATATGTATCGAATTGACATGTAAATGTCATCTTTTCCTAGTCCTCAAAAGAAATGGACACTTGGTTGTATCCCGAGTACCAATCCAGAAAACAAAAGTATTCTTTCCCCGCTAGTCTCTCCAGGATATAGTCAATGAATGTTGAGGGGAAAGGATCATTTTTTGTCACAACATTCAAGTGTCTGTAATCCACACAGACATGCCACGACATGGGTAGTCGCATCACAATCTCCTCTCCATCTGAGTTTCTGTCTGTCTAAAGTTCCGCTTTCTTAGGGACTACATGAAGTGGTGCCACACACTTGGAATCAGAGATGGGATATATAAACCTTGTGTCACACCATTTTCGACCTCCTTCTTCACCACATCTCGTAAGTTTTTATTCAGCCTGTGTTGGAACTCACGAGAGGGTCTGGCACCTTCCTCAAGGTAAATATGGTGTGAGCACAAAGCATAGTTAATCCCACAAATATGGGACACACGCCAGCCTATGGCCTTGCGGTTCTATTCAAGAATCTCTAGCATGCGAGATCCTTGTTCTCCGATCAAGGTAGAACTGATAATGATCGGAAACATTCATGGTGGGCTCGTAAGGAAGGCATACTTCAAAGTGGTGGGTAGAGGTTTGAGCTCCAGAATGGTATGATCGCCGGGTAAATCTGGATCAACTACCTTTGAATCTAGCTTTGTGGTGGATGTTGCCGGATCTTTTGTGATAGTAGCAACCAACTAGTCCTGCTCAGGAGTCAGATTGCAAAAGGTATCCAAGAAAACAACAATAATCACGTCTGACTCATCATCCTCATCCTGTGATTGACCTGAATGGAACATGTCTGACAAACTGAGGTCAGCTCATGAGTCATCGAGGACATATGGATATGCATCATAAAATTCTCCTATGGGTAAGGTCTAATTCTACAGGATCTTTCGAACTACCTCATCTACATTGTCCTCGCCTGGTGTCGGGGACACGACAACCCAAGCTGATTGTTGCTGCAAGTGATTAATTGTGTCAACTCTGTAGCACTCGGCCTTCGATTAGAGATACTCTACACTGTTATCCGAATAAGGTCTCTACAATTTCATCTTCTGCATCTCTAACTTTACATTTTCATCATCTACATGAAAGTGTATCTTTCCCAGAGTATAATCGAATATCGCTTCGACCATCCTCAGAAAAGGACGGTCACAGATAATATGGGAATCTTTCCATCTCCGGGGACAATCCAAATTTAGGACCATGAAGTCCACCTTGTACTACTTATCCTCTATATCAAGGATAACATCCCTCACCATTCCCTTGGGCCTCTTAATAGATTGGTCTGCAAACATTAGGAGTGCTCTCGATCTCCTCAGATGGCCTAATCCTAGATGACCTATGAGGGAATATGGAAATAGATTAATTGAGGATCCGTTATCAAGTAGAGTACGAGCAAAGGATACATCAGCTATCTGACTGGAGATGAAGTGTGGTCCTAGATTTCTCTTCTTCCTTAGAATCTCATTGCAGATCGCATAGGTAGTTGCTATGGACAACACATGTTTCACTATTCGAGTGTTCCTTTTCTTGCTAGCCCTAATAGGTGTGCATCTCACCTTTAGGTACTTCTTGAATGCAAGAACCATATCCACTAAATGGAGGAAAGGGATCTCAACTTTGACATTCTATCTGCACAGCCTTTCCACCTCCAAAACGTCAAGATCATTTTTTTGAGAATTTTTGTCATTTCCCTCAGATAAGGTCTTAGGGATAGGGATTATTGGGCGCTCACGATATGAATCAGAAACATCATCATCTGAGTTCTTATTGGAATCAAAATTCAACTATACATGACTCTGACTTTGACTCAAACTCTATACAAGACTAGATTGACATGCATGAAATGGAACGGAAGCTACGAAGACTGTTGGTGCTGCATCCATGGTAGTTTTCTCATATCTTAAAAACTCACTGCTCGTCATCGTGCTCGATGTTGCTTTATTCTTATTTTTGGATTTTTTGTTTTTTTTTCGATTTTAGGATTCAAATTCCCTTAGTGGTCGTGAAGGTGGTGGTGTTGTGATGCTGGTGACGATCATCCTCCTCTGAGCTATCCACAGGGGTTGGCTCATCGGTATCCTCCGCTCCACTCTGTCGTGCCAGATCTGGGGTTCATATGGTCCTACCACTCTTGAGAGTAAGATGGCGAACACCATGTGGTAGAATCTCATGATCTGATTCTATGAAATCAGAATAGTAAACCTGATCCTTTTGGAGATTCTATCCTTGGTTTAGGTTGTTGGGTTTCACAAGAACCTATGCGGGGATGGAGGTCTTGGGAGAAGTAAACTTATCACACCAACGTGAAAGCCAATTGATGTTGGATCTCTAATCATGATGCTCATTGCGGATGAGTTTGAGCTCACTGAGGATCCTCTGAAGGTTATAGTTACTTGAGGATGAGACTCTGTGGTCCTGCTCCTAGCATGGCTGCCGATGACCCTTATGTGGTATGTTAGGTCCCTAATGAACCTGTTGACAGTAATGGCTCTATTGAGGAGGGTTCTGCTAGTACTTAAGTGGGTCATGATGGCGCGACTGCTTCTGCTATGGGGATGGGAATTGGTGATATTAGGTCTGAGGGGCTACTGTGGGAGAGTTTGCTTTTGACATTGGGTGTCATTGGGGTCATTTGTATATCAAATCCCATTCACCTCTCACGTTTGTGGAGGTTCCTCGATATCACTGTCTCGATGTTCGGCTCCCAAACTTGTCTCTCATGGATCTCAGGTTGACCTTGATTCCACGTGTTGTGTGGCCCCTACATAGGCTACTCCTGAATGTGGTGCACTCTATAGATAGTGGCAAGAGGTGCAGACGGGGCATGTATCTTAATTTTATACACCCTATTAGCTAGCCCTTCCATCTATCTCGAAAGCTTAGCATGGTTCTCCCACTCTACGAGCTAGTATATCTCTCTCACCTTCTTCTCCATCTGATTAATCTTGGTTAATTTATCACTAATAATCCCCACGTTGGGGATTAGGTCATTAACCATGTCGGCAACAGCTGTTCTCCCCATGTTTTGATGAATGTGAGAGGGAGGTGGCCTGCCTTAAGCCCTTCTTGATGGTCTGGTGCAACTGGTCTCTACCATCTTCTCTAAGACTGCCCAAACCACATCAGCTCCTCTATTTAGATAGCTTCCTCCATAGGCCACATTCAGTAATCCTTAACCTCGGGAGTCAGACCAATGCACAGGTTCTGGACCAGGACATGTCGATCGATATTGTGACCTGGGCACTTTTGAATTAGGTCCTTGAATCTCTCCATGCCTCGTGGAACGACTCATGTGACATCTGTGTGAAACTCGATATCTAGGACCTCATTTGATTAGTCCTTCTCAACGAGTAGAACTTCTTGAGGAACATGTTCAACAATGCATCCTACATCGAGACTATCCTCCCCAAGTTCTTTAGCCAATAGGCGACTTTATCTTCTATAACAAAGGCGAAGGCTCTAAGATGTAAGTAGTCATGTGAGACTCCAGGTTGTCCTAGATTGTCACATAACATTTCAAACTCCTGCAGAAACATGTATGGTTCCTCTATTTCATTGCCATAGATTTTTAACAGGAGTGTCAAGAATAGATGCTTTAATTCTATAGCATTCAATGGTACTACTGGCCTAATCCAGTTCTCGTTCTATGCAGCACTGGGATTGTAAGCATCTCTCATGGATTTCACGTAGTGTCAAGAAGTGATGCTTTAATTCTACAACATTCAGTGGTACTGCTGGCCTAAGCCAGTTCTCATTCGATGCGACACTGGGATTGCATGCATCTCTCTTGGATTCCCCCCCATTCCTCAACTGAACAAGCTCCTATATGAATATCTCACTTCTATGCTCATCTTGTACAATTTGGTTAGGATGTCCTTTAGTGGGTCATTATCTCCCTCATCATCTTAGTTCTTCTTGGGAGGCATCTTTTCATCTTGGTTCTCTTCACCTTCATAATATAGAGTATTTGAATTATTAGATTTGAAAGAAGGCAAATTCGAAGCATCGAGGTGAGAGTCTTCCTCGATGTGGTGAAAGAAGAGGGGGTTGATATGGGTCTGACCACCCTCGAGAATGAAGAGTGACTTATTGACCTTAGTCTCATGGGAAGAGTGTCCATGAAACCTAGGGGGTTCAGAGGAAGAGTGTCCCTGAACCTGTGAGGATGATCGGTTGTAGTGGCTAGCGAAAGGCTCACAAAGTCTGAGCAAAAATTACCCCAATATGAAATTCTCTATGTTAAGTGGTTCGAATCAAGAGCACAATGTGAAACAAGGAGTGTTGGGAAAGGCATTAAGACCAAGAACTTTGAACACAAACCCCTAAATACAAATAAAAGACAAACCCCAAGTTCACCAATTGCACACGGTGAAGGCTGTAAAGGTTCATCTGAATTACCATTTTAGGTTAGTGATAAAACAATCTTATGCATCCATTACACAAGGTATGACCTTATGCCCACCTGTGCTCCTATGTGCTCCAAGTCAATGAGGTGATATTCCCAAGTTTTCGAGTTCAACATCACACCCTACAGGAGGTGCACATGCTTACACAACCAAAACGTAGTCTAGGGTCGAAGGCAAGCCCTTGCAACTCCCAAATGCATGAGAGACGGAAATGGAGACATATGGGCAAGTCCAAGGATTCGGGCTCCTTACCCACTCTGTCTTGAGGTAAGTACCTACATATAAGGATGGGGTTGCTCTCTCGAAAATAATTCCAGTTTTAGTTCATTTTTTGTCAAAGTTGTATTAGTAATCCCGATTTTAAGTTTGATTTGCCATGTATTAGATCCACCACACAAGGCATGCATAATGAAAAGACATGATTTCCTTTAATCTTAAGTTGTAAAACCAAGTGGAAGGGAGTCGAGTAAAGTCGGTGCAACAATATAATTAAGGATGCAAACCTAGTTCAGAAGACTTACAATGATCCTTGTGCTCTACAAGTGAGATGCAATATAAAATTGAAAATTCTATGCCATATGAAATGTAAGCGATGAAATCACACCGAGCGGAAAATTCTATTAGCGAGGAAGAATTGATATTAGTTTGACAAAGTAGAAAGATCTAAAGTGTGTACTACTAAATGTGAATGTGTTGTCCTAAATTAAGTGAGCATGAGAAATGAATATGTGACATAAATAAAAGCTCTATGAGCCGTGTATGTAGGTATAACCTACAAGCCACTCAAGTCGAGCTCCACTCTCACCGGAGAGTGAAATAGGTCTCAACATACCACAAGAATAATGTCCAATGTTTGTTTACAAATACGAGATCCCAAAGAGAATCCGTTGCAAATACACAGTTACCTAAAATGTTACAAATTAATTTTAAAACTGAAATAAATTGTACAAATAAAATCCCAGACTCTACGCTCTCTCACGACTCGACTAGATCTTAATTTTAGTGTGATTTTTTTAGTTAGCTTATTTCCCAGAAAAGCCGACCTCTAATGCTCTTGAGGTGCTCAGCCACTTAAGTAGTCACTCCGTTGCATCGGGTCCCTCGCATAAACACCAAGATGATGCTCAGAGAGGTACACAAAATAAAATAAAATAAAATAAAGGACAAAATAAAATAAATACTAGAAAATAATAAAGTAAAAATTACAAGATAAACCACGGGCAAGACTACCCGGAGGTGGTAAAACCTAAGAACTAATTTTACTAAAAATCAACTTAAGTTGTGCCACCCCAGCAATGACACCATTTGAAGAACCCAAAATTACCTTTCGCTAATTCAGTGAAATTAATATCTAATAAATGTTCATTGTAGGTAAGAAATTTGGATTAATCAAAAAGCCCACTAATTAATTTGTCATTAAAGTGAGTAGTTAGATTTGTATTTTACTTGGACAAGTCCAAGGACCAACTCAGGGAGGCAACTATCTCCTTAGGTCAATTGATAGACGAACTAGAAGCTAGGTTTTTCATAGAGGCATTTTTTAATTTTTTTTATGCAATTAGTTACTGAAATGCAAATTCAACCAACAACTTTTGATCGAACAATATCCAAAAATACTAAATATTGGCCTGAATATGAAATATGATGATCAATGCACTGTAATATTTTTGGAATTTTCTTACACAAAATGAAGTTATTTAGAACTAATGATGTATGCAGAGTGATTTTTCTCAAATTAATTTTAATAAATATAAAACCAGTTTATTTCTCTGAAATAAAGTTATCCCAAATAATTCTACGTGAGAGAAATCCAGTAAAATTAAAATATCCTTAAAATATTGGATCTACGGTATATTAGAAAATCACTCAAATAACCATTTAATTTATTTCAACCTAAATATGAGTGCGGATGCAAAGATTTTTGGGCACAATGCAAACGTAATTAAATCTACATACTATCAATTTTTGAGAATTTTTGGAGCAACTAGTGCTTTATTACAAATTAAAGTGCACACAGTGGGTAAATTATGTAATTTTTCACCAATTTATTTATATTAAAAAAACAACAACTCAAGAAAAAATCATCATCCCAAACTATAGAGCATAAAGTATTCTACAAAAGGCCATTTTTGGAACATATATGATGACCATATGGCTTACAAAATGTGACTCTAATGCATGGTTTGAATGCAATTACAAATAATAGAATAATACAATAAATGAAGGCGATGTAATTAACTAGACCCTAGGGGGATAAATTGAATTTGTGTGGTGTGGCACGTGTGCCTCATGTGCCCTTTCGGATATGGATGGGTGGTTGCAGGTGGGTTGAGTCGCACTGTCGGATAATGATGGATTGCATTATGGGGGCAATGGGATTTCCTTTATTGGCAGTTGAGAGGAGTTGCAGGTCGTTTGGTGATGGCTAGTTGCAAGTGGGTTGAGTCGTAAGGAGGTGAGAAGCACGGGCGGTTGTTCTGCAACTACCGTGTCGGGGAGCAATTAGGGCCACGGGAAGATGGGAGAGCGTAGAGAGAGGGGGAGTGGTACGTTGGGCCGCACTCCACCACGGGAGGCGGGGCGGTGGTAGCAGTCGAGGAAGGACGCAGGGAGAGCGGGAGGAAGAGGGGCGGCCACATGGCGATGAAATTAAAATTTTAATTAACATTTCAAAATTAAATAAAGATAATAACAAAAATAAATAAATAGAAAAAATTACTATTAAAATCTAAATAATAATAAAATAAATAATGATAATTAAAATAATAAAATAAAATTAATAAATGAAATGAAATAATAAAATAAAATAAATAAATATATAAATAAATAATAATAACATAAAATAAATAAAATAAAATACAGTAACAATGATTAAATAAAATAAATTTGAAGGAAAAAAATAAAGAAAATGGGGGTGATACGTGGCGATTCCATTAGCGACCATGTGTCACTCCCAAAAGATTAGAAAAATTAAATCCAAAAAAATAAAAAAGAAATAGGAAAAAAGTCAAATTAAAAGTGATGAAAATGAAAGTTGTTCGTCTCGACGGGATCTACAACTTTCATGAAGGACCCAAAACCAAAAAAATTAACTATATAAAAAAGTATTTTTGGTATTGTTCTATAGATATAAAATACCGCATTTTTGTATTCTGCAATTTTTTTCACATTTAGATAAGATAAAAATCAGAATAAAAAATAAAAAACATTAAATAAATATTTACACTCTATCTATTTTTTGAGTTTTTAATATTTAAAAAAATAAAGAGATAAAATAATGGGGATACATGTAAAGACTAATTATATAGACTCAAGTTGATTTATTGTCTTTTATTTTTGCTTCACTTTTTTTTTATTTTTGCACATTTTATTAAAATAATAGTCAAAGAAAATAAATGTCAAAGAAATAAATAAAAAAGGATTATTTTGTGCATAAAATAATAGAGTTAAAATATGTCAATATGTACAACATACAATAGGGGCCCAAAACCCAAGTTTAACATATGATCTCCAATTCTTTTTAATTTGGTCTTGTTTGAAGGTAATGAATGTGCATTAATTCAAAAGTAAGTAGGAATCCATAAGAGACTGTATGAGAGAGATATTCATGTTTTAAGGCTTTTATTCTCAAACTAGGGTTTGGGTTTTATTGTGTTATTTTACAAGTTAGTATTTTTTGGTAGTTTTCATTCATTAAAGTTAGTAATATGTATACTATAGAGTTGATTTTATTCAATTACAAGTTAGTGAAAAAATTTTAAAAATGGGATAAAATATTGTTATATACATGTGATATTTACAAGGGAATTTAAGCATGTTATTTAATGCAAATATGCATGCCAAAATGCATAAATTAGATCTAAGTGCATGAATGATAAAAAAAATTGCAAATAACTGATAAAATGCAGGTAATTACTTGGGAATGAGGATCTATTTTAAACTTTTAGAGTCATGAAACACATATTCATTACTCCTCTACATATGAATAGAGATTCAGAGCTGTTAGATAAGTTAGGTGAAATAGTTGACATAATGAGATCGAGTTAAGTAAGACCTATGTCATATAAAGTCACAATATAGGCGCACCTCCTCTGACCGGAGACAGATGTGTTTCCATATGTTTGAGTATGTACATTTAGTAGACCTATAGATTGATGACCTATTCAATGTCTATACAAAGGTGAGATGGTGTCCATACAAGGGCATATGAGTAATACGATCTCTCAAAGAGATCGTATAGTTTCATTAATGAACTGAGAGACATGGGCTCAATAATAAGATATTGGGATCAAAATCCGTGCATGATCATCTCGCTTTGAAAGCTTTATTGAATTTATAGGTATGATATCTGCCTTTGGAAAGTATATGATCAATAGTTGGGTATGATATAGGCTTTTGGAAAATATGTGATCGATACCAACTCGAAATGATTAAATGAGAAACTTAACGATAAAACCCTAAAGAATACAATCTAAAAGTGATTTAAAAACTATGGGTTTATTCTAAGTATTCTAGTATGCATGATATACGGTTATTAGAAATACTCGATGGTAATGTATTCAGAAATAATCGTATAACTGTGACACTTCCATTGCGAGGGAGTAATGAAACATGTTTGGATTTTATTGACTTCACTCAATAGAGAAGTAATATGATCTTAGTCCAAATGTTGGACATTGATCTGAATATGATTCGGATACAATGAGAAGATTAGATTTACAGCTTTTATTTAATCAAATATCTTTGTAAGGTCCACGAGATCCTGGTTTGAGAGATGATCTCAACATCCTATTCATTATACATGGAATGTACAATCGCCATGTCCTTATCCCCAAATATCCGTAGATAGCGCACATTATTCTTGAAGGATTTTGAGTATAATTTCATAGTTGATAATGTATCTGATCATTGAGAAAAATTAATAATTAAATGTTATTTAATTATTTTGAATAATATGGACATGATTCATATTATTTGGACACATGAGAATGGAGATCTAAGATAATTAAATATGATTTTATTATCAAGAATAGAAATGGGGATATCAATATCCATAATAATCATAAATATTATAAATATGATTTATAATATGTTAGAGAGATTTATTTTAAATTAGTATTTATGAATTAAATGGTAGTGTAAATTGAATTCACATTGGACAATTAATTATAAATGCAATTTCAATTTTATTTTAGATGTGTAGATACGATTAACAATTTATCAATGGCAAAATTGAAATGATCACAAATAAACTGGAATTATTTTTGTGAATAATTTTCCAATAAATATTATTGCATATGTGGAATTTTAGGGAGATATGAGATCTCAACAATTAGTATAAGGAGACCACCTACCCCTTTTATACAATGGATGGCCATGTAGTCCTACTTCGTGTATGGCCCTCCGCACTATTAAGGGAAGGAGGCTTGTCCTCTTTCATTTTAATTCCATATGAGCTTGAATTGAATTAAATTAAATGCATTGTGATTTATTTGAAAAAAATATAATTTATTTAAAATTGATTATTTATTGCTGCAAATTTATGCAACAAAATCATGGCGATTGATTGAAAGCACAAAACAATCTCAACTATTGGACTTGTGTGCGCATAGATTGTTATCCATGAACATCCAAAAAATTATAAAAGAAAGGGTATACCTAGAATTTCTTTTGAACACTATATGAATTTCAGCAACAAATCTCTCTCAATCTCTCTCTCCATATTTCTCATATATGCCCACTCTACGTCTCAATAATGTGGTCATCAACAATGTTGACTTAGAGAATCTCATAGCCGTACGTTGTTGTGCTGCCAGATCGACTGCTCATGAACAATTCAGTGCTTCTTCAGTGCTCAAGGACAAATCTCCTCCATCTTCAATGTTTCTTTCTCGTGAACAACTCGTCATATTTCATGAGAAGAAATTAGGAGATTTCTTGTTTAGATCGTAAACTTAGATTGCAGGAAGAACACATCTCATCCATGTGTGACCTTCATTGGAACGGACTTGAGATTGGAGGCCTCTTCATTTAGAGACGTGATCACAAACATGCTTCAAGAGGTAATCCTTTACTTGTCTTTGTTTTTGATGACATGATTTGAGAAGTGTTCTTGAATCGTGTGGTTTCATCTATTTAAACATTTAAATTTCTGCTTCCTGATGCAACTAGTATGACTAGTTGCCAGATGTTGTATGTAGTGCTAAATACATGCTTCTGTCATGTACTAAGGCACAAACCCTAACCTTCAAGTCATATCAGAGCCTTGGTCGAAGGTCTTATGTGTGATCCAAAACCCTAGGGAATAAGATTTTGCTTATCGCTTGAGCGGGGACTCGTGGTTTGTGCATATAATGCACATTTCGAATTGTTTTCTACTAAATTGAAAAGACCCAGTTTAAGCACTATTCGGACGAATTTTTTGGATAAAAATGTATTTAGAATGTCTAAATATGTACCAAAAATAGTAGCCAATTGTAGACACCAAAAGTACATGAATTAAATTTGAAAAGTTCCCGAGATGAAATTGCTTTTGCATGTATTAAGGGATCTGTAAGAAATTTATTTTTTCTTACCGATTCTCTTTCACGAAAATGTGAAATAAATACCCTAATTAAGTAGAGAATTAAACAAAAAAACTGCTCAAATTTATTTCATGTGATTCCGACTCCATTTGCCATGTATATTCCATATTTAGTGGAGATGGGTCGGATGTTGATTGGATCATCACGATCTCTTTCTTAATGTGTTTACCATTCAAGGAAAATCAAGGAAATTGTGAATTTTACCGATTAAATTGATGCTTAATATTTATGAAATTATTTTATTAAACATCAATGACCATTGAATGATTATTTCATGATAGAACCCTAGTTTATCCTACAATAGTTGTAGGACAACTTTTACATGCAAAATATCCAAGAACATGTTTCTTGATATGCTTAGAAATTTTGGATCTCAAAATTGTTTTAAGATGCATGATATTGTTGAGTTCATACTATATATAATTTAATGCATGTTATCAAATTCGATCGATAAAACAATAAGTACATTGATTCAACGATTATTGTTCTTGCGCCATTATGGTGATTGTCTCTAGGTTGTGGATATGCTAATCGGTTACTGATGAATCTCCATTTCATCACATTTATTCTTTCATTTTGGCCATTAAACCTCATCCAAATGCATGCAAATAATATCATTTTGCATCAATTAAGATTCATTCCTTATTTTATAAATACTGCATAAAATACATTGTTTAAAGACAAAAAAATAAATTAAAGAAAAGAAAAGAAAAAGAAATAGAATACCAAAGGTATTTTATGACCCTAAACCCCGAGACCAAGTCAAGAATTGATTTGGTCGACAAGGAATAAAGAAGTGGAGATAAGGGTCAAAAACACAGTAAAAACCTTATTTACTTATTCTTCAATAATGCCTTTTTGGGACCTATTTTATTCTTTATTATTTATATTTCAAATCCGTAAAATTTTTACATGAAAGTTGTAGATAAAAATACAAAGAAAAATACAAAATTTATTTCACGCAAAAATAATATATAGTGCCTAGTCTATACTCGGAATAAAATCCCAAAACCTAATCTTCATAGAACTAAATCTCCTCCATAAACTCAAAACGCACCAAAATCACCTTTATTTGTAAATAACTTTTATAAGCAATTATATGAAGGCGGTTTCATTTAATTTTGGTGTTAAGATGCAAAAGTTTTGTTTTGGACCCCTATTGTATAATATACCTGAATAAAATGTTCATTTTATTTATTGTTTATACCTTTTATTATTTTGTATTTTTATAATTTTGTAAATATCATTTATAGTGTATGTAAATAATTACAATGAAATAAAACCATTAAAATACCTTAAAAATTTGTATACTACAATATATAGATGAATTGCATATACATAAACCTATATAATAAATATACATATTTATTTGTGTACATAAATAACTTCAGAAAGATAAAATAAATATATATATGTAAGTAATTTAGTATATTGTAAATATTAAAATTATGTACGTAAAATAAGAATATATAAATTGCAAAATAAAAATAAGGTTTATATAGGTATTTATACCTATAAAAAACTTTTAAATATCAAAACCTTACAAATGACATCATAAAAATAAATAAAAATCAAAATGAGTAGCTAAAATGGAATAACTTTTATGATTTATCTTTATTTAAATAAAATTAATTCATATCTTTAATTGATTTGGTTTTGCCATTTTGTGCCCACGTGGCCCAGTGAGAGTGCGGGGATTGTTGACCCGGGGTCAACTCCCTCTCCCCCCTGCTTTTTGTCATAATCTATTCCCTGCACCAACTTCTCCAAATTTCCCCATGATTTTCTTTGCTCCTTTGATCCCGAATTCTTTTCGGAAGTCATAGATAGGATCACCCTCCTACCCATGGATCAGTTGGAATTGACTTTTGTCGAGCCCCAAGTCGAAACCCTAATTTCCTTTTCCGACTTTTCTACCGGCTATTAAAAAACCACCTTCTTCTACTGAGCTCCATTGATATTCCTCTGCATCAAGTAACCCCGAGATCTTTAGAAGAACTTCCACCCGTGTGACAGAAGTCCATTGGATCGATTTTCTACATGGATGAAGAAGGAGTTGGTTGATCCCCCTCGGCGGAGCCATCTTCGGCAAGCATCTGCCCCCAGCTCCATCAGGCTGGTGAGCTATACTTTTCTTGCTAATTTTTGTTCCTTAGAGTAGCAGCAATGTAGGTTGTATTTCAGCTTTGCTTGATTTTGCTCAAATTGAGCTAAAATCCAAAAATCATTGATCGCCGGAGCTCTCTGCTCCGACCATGATGTCCACTTTGTCAACCATCGCCTGACATCGCTATCACCTCCATGCTCTGCCTCTCATCAGAGGGTCTCCATCCCCTTGTTTTCTTGCTCCATTTTAGGCACTAAGGCTTCACCTTGGAGCCCATGTGCTAACCTTAGAGGTCTAAATAAAGGAGGACCTCATCTGAGAGGTCCCAAGAATCAGAAGAGAAGCTCTAGGTCGCACCAGCTTCTCCGACTTCCAGCATCCTCTCAGTGGGTTCTGGACCTACTTTCGATCGTGCACAACTCCGATGTCTTCCCAGGAAGCTCCTCAGACTATCAGCATAACGGGAAGAGTCTGGAGTAGCTCTGGAGCTTCAATCAAAGCTGGTCAGGCGCTTGTTCTTCGGCTATTTTCCAGAGGAGTCAACCATCATTCGATGAAGAGGCTCCATATAGATTAGAGCTTCGCCATTGGATCAAGTCGACTTGCATCCTTCCGATCCATCTGAGGATCTGATCTTCACTGTCCAAAGGCGAAGCGATATCAACCGCGGGATGAGCACCACGTGTTAAGTGATTCGATCCCAGCCGCTCGTATGTGCGCAAAAGTAGGTAATTTGCACCTATCCCCCTACAATTTTTATTTACTTTTAGGTCCTATAATCATATTTTGTAGTATAAAAACTTTTGGAGAATTTGCATATGGAACCCTATAGTTTGGTTAATTACTAATCAGTCCAAGCTACGTCGCCTCACGTACAGTCCCACGTGAGGGTCTTTTTGGTGTTATATGCATTATATATCCTATGGATTTTGTGGTCTTGCATGAAGTTTTAAAGAATACTTTTGGAATTGCCATTTAGTCCATGTCAGTTTATATTAAAGTTATATTTTATTAGGAAAATTGCTTCGATGATCCTAAATGTTTGTTTATTTTCATATATACCCCTACCATGTGTTTCTATATTGTGAAATAAATTGGGTAATATATGCTAAGGCCCCTTGAATTCTTGTATTTTTTCTAAATGCATGCTTGAAGTTTCAGAATTTATAAATTGGTCCATGTGCATGTTTTTGAATTGCATGATTTTATTTTAATTGCATTAATTACGTAATTAACTATAAAAATCCGAGGAAAATTAATTTAATACCTTATAATATATTATATGTTGTAGATAGAGTATTTATTATTATTTTCATATTAAAAATGGCTAAACTAGCTATATTTTTACTATTTTGACTTTGAAAAAGCATAAAAAATATAATATTGCTCCAAAATTTACCAAAAATAGGGTAAATGTGTTTTAATGTCTTTTAACATATATTTAAATATCATAAAAATACAAAATAGAAAGCTTAAAAATTGAAAAATATAAAAAACTTAGAAAATCATAAAAATCATAGAAAAATAAGAAAATATGTTCTAAAGCTTCAAATTTTCTTAGTTTTATTCTTTATATAGAAAAAATCACTTGGGGCCCTTTCTAATCTGATAGTATTTTTAAGCTCTTTTAATGTTATTGTATTTTTTATTTCCTCTATTTTGTGTACTTTGATTGTTAAAAATCCAGAAAAAGCATAGAGATATCATAAAAATACCCTAAATAGAGAATAATATAAAAAAATCCCAAAATATTTTTTGGGTTTATTTTGACTTTATTTGATACATTTGAAGAATCCAAAATGACTCTTATATCTCTTTATATATCTCTCACATATATTTATATTATTATTCTATATTGATTATCATATTTCTTTAGATAACATTTATAAAATTAAAATTCATAAAAAAAAATATAAATAAAAAATCATAAAATTAGAAAATTCATAAAAAAACCCACAAAACACATATAATCTAATTAGGCTGCGAAACCAACAAATTTTGTTCTTGATTCTTTGTGTTCGATTTCATTTTTGTAGTTTATCCATGTTTCCTCTTATGGACGACACTCTACCTGGTTGCCTTGTACACATTTAATGGAGTTAAGTAAATTTCATAACTCACACACTTGTATGATCTCTTTATACATACACACCCATGGGTTTTGATTGAATGTTTTGATGATGATGGATTTGCATGTTTGATATGTGAGTGCTGATAGAGGCAACGATACAACGACTGTCGGATCTGACTTGTCGATCATCGCAAGCCCTCCAAGACTGAGTGTTGGGAATCCACACATCTTTCATACCGACATCGAGCATTTATTATCAACATTTTGGCACCGTTTATTGGGAGCAACAGTCGGGTAGACTAGCATCCTTAGGTACATTAGGTTTTCTTTCTCGATTATTTATTTACCTAGATTTTCATATTATTTTTCTTAGATTATCTCATAACTAATTCTGACACCATCTCTTGATTCTTTTGTTTTGAGGGACTTCTTATCAAGGGTGGTTGTCTTCGGATCGCCTTCGCACCCATGTGAGGCGGAGTTGGTCATTCTTAGTAGATCAATAGGAGAGAGCATCAAAGGAAAAGGGGCATAGTGTGTAGGAGTAAATTTCATCTTAGTAGCTACATTTGTTTCTTATTTGTGTGAGAGAGATACTTGTTGAACTTGTGATAGACCTAGACTTTGAGGCACTTGGACTATTCAGGGTCTGTTTTGCCAAGTGCTAGTGCACTTGGGGGACCTCATCGAGTTTTTACGGTTTTCATCTCTTTCCTATTCTTTCCTTATTTTTGACTTTGTTTTGTTCCCCATGATTTGTGGGTTTTCATGTTTATTTTCATTGTTTTGTGTGAATGAGCACATAGATGTTAGGATTGCTCGATCGAGTAATCTAGGTCCAAAACTTCATCAATCTTGCATGCTCATATAGTCACTATGCATGGACATAGATTCAAATTAATATGGTGCTTCATGTAATAACAATTTCTGATATAGGAAGATTTCACATTATTGCATGCATTTAGTGTAATTTCAATTCTGTCTAGCATGTCGCACGGAGAGCTCTAGGAAGCAAGGTGAGTATTCTAACTGTGCATACATTATACAACACTATGATGAGTTTTCTAGCCTCGTGTTGGCTTAAATTGATTTTATGTCCTTTCCCTTGTTTCGGATCACTTAGAAAAAATAAAGGAAATTGAGTAGTTGTTAGGCCTTTGCAAAAAAAATACTAAAAACAAGTGAAGCCCCCAACAAATAAAAAGGGAAAGTAAAAGAAAACTTGACCTAATTTTAAAACCATAACGAACTTCATTGTCTTGGGTTCATAAAGCCCTCATTGGTTTTAAGTACTTTCTAGATAGAGTGAGGTGCAACCCTTACGAAATAGAGCCCAAATCATGATCTGCGGTGCCTTGATAATCACCTATGATGACGAAGTAGTGGTGCTTCGACCGTGCATAGACAAGTAGGGCCTTATTGATGATAGTTCTCCTACCTTGTGTGGAGCATTGACTTGGTCTGAAGTACAGAGCGTAGGTCACGCCATCACGGGTGTGTCTATCTCATCGTCTTGTGTCCGAGTACCTCACTTGTAAGGGATGTGGTGGTTTCTCCTATGGGCTTCTCCACTATATTTCTTTGGCTGAGTAGCCCCACAGGCACGAGATCAAGGACCCTTAAGCACACATATAACAAGTTACAAAGGAGGTGGAACAAGTACAGGGTACTCTCCCAGTAGTACACACGCTCCTATAGGGATAGCCCTCTTATGTACAAGTGAAAATATAATTTACTGAAAATAACCAATAAAATTAACAAAGATAATCGTTGAACTCTTACGGCTTCATTGTGTTGAGTTGGTGAATCAACCCTTATTTTGAGGTTTGTTTGGATCAAACCATAATAGGTCAATATCAAAAATCTCACGCACTCTGCGCCCTTTCATCTTTACTTCTCTTCTTCTACTTCCCATTCATCATGCTCGCTTCGAGCATTCTCTTATCAATTCCTCTTGAATTCTTCTTCTTCTTCTATCTTGTCTTCTTACTCCATCATCATATCACACCTTTTGCCATCATGATGTCGCATCTTAGAGGGTTTTGTTCGAACTACACGAACACCTACATAGACTCCAATATGTCGACATTATCGTTCCATCGAGCCGGTCTCAGAGAGTTGTGTTTGGCTTTTGGAAACCTCATTCATAGCTCCTCAATCTTCAATCTACCTAGGGTTCATGATGACTCTCTTCTGGAATCCTCTTCTTTCACTACTCACCTATCACCAATAATTCCACTATTTGAGCTTGACTCTAAGCTCGAAATATCTTTCCCAGACTCCATCATTTCTATAGACTAATCAGGGCTTGTTTCATCATGCAGATTACAAGCTAGAACTGGAGTCTGATAGCATCACTCATTCAGAGATGCCCCCTCAGAGACAGGGAAAGGGTCAAGGATCAGGCCAAAGGTGTCGATCAGAATGAGCTTAAGTCGTAGATGCTTGTGTATATCCATATTATACAACAACAATTAACTAATCAGGATAATGCCTTGGGAGCTTTCCAGAAAATGTTTATGGAAATTAGGAGGGAACATGAAAACTAAGGAGGAGATGAGCTTGGTGGTGATCACCCATGAGGTTCCAATGGAGGAGCAGGAGGAGCAACTGGAGAAAACCATTTTGGAGGAAGAGAAGAGATAAGTCGAGCCTAAACTTACTCTCAGAAAGACCTATAACCCAGGAGCAGGGCAAGTAGCAAACTTAATCAGCATCCCGCAGATACATGGTCACTTTGAGCTGAAGCCATCATTACTACCTCTCCTACCGACCTTCCATGGAAATAGCAATGAAGTGACATACATTCACCTATAACAATTCAACTGCATCTGTGGTACCATGCACTATCTGAACATACTATTTGAACTGGCGCAGATGACTGCTTTCCCTTTTAGTCTTCATGGTAAGGCCCTCTACTCGATTAATCAATTAGGGAAAGTAGTCACGACCCGGGAAGAGTTGAAATCCACATTTTTGCATAAATATTATCCCCTAGGTCGAGTTAATCATTTGAGAGCTCTCATTTACAACTTCTAACAAATATCCCATGAGCCTTTCTATGAGGCATGAGAACGATTCTGAGATCTTCAGGAGAAGTGCCCCCACCTTGATTTGTCGAAGACAAGCCTAATTCATAACTTATTTGGGGTATTACATAAGAAGAGCCAACGGCTTGCAGAAGTCATGTGTGGAGGATCCCATTTCAACAAATATGAGGATGTGGTCGAACAAATTTTCAATGAAATAACTGAAGAATCGGCAACATTATCCTCATCTCGTGCTTATCAAAAGGCTCCAGAAATTCCTCACAAGGCCATCAACATGATGGCAGAGTAGTATGAAGAAGAGAATAAAGATGAGAATTCCAACTTGAGCTTATTGGGAACCATCTTTCTACGTTGGACATCATAGAAATGTGATTACAAGGCCTCTAGAAACTAAATGTGATCGAACAAAGAACCAAGTGCCTTGATAAGCTCGATCTGATCACATAACAACGGGAGCTTCTAGTCGGTACTATTAATGTCGTCCATGATGTGAGCACAACCACCGAGATGCTTGCAGCTAAGCCAAAAGAGCATACACCATCCCCATCACAACAACAGTAGAGTAGTCTAGCACAACAGCTTGTGGTCCAACATGTCTATTAAGTGCAAGCTCCAGACCAAGGTTCGTAGTCACCTTAGTACTCGTAGATGGTTGTATACCATCTAGAAGCTTCATCTTATGTTGAGCAGTTTACTTCACCTCCACCCCCTCAAAATACATAATGTAGATGCCATATGGGCAATCAATCAGTCTTCGCCCTACATGCCAACTGGCCATTCTACCAGATTCTGGGTGGACGGAACTTTCAGCAACACCAGCACCAGCAACAACCACACTACCAGTCTCTACCACATCCGAATTACACTTGGAGACAGAACTTCCAACCGTCGGCATATCGCCAACCATTCTATAACCAGCAACCGATGGGCCCATATTAGAACTACCCTCCTCTTCTATACCAGTATCAACAATACCCTCCACATCAGTATCAAAACTTCCAGCAACAACCGTACTATTACCTGCCTCAATAAATACATGTAATTGAACAACCATAGGTTGCTCCTGTGAATTACGATATGGATTCCCCAGCTCATTTGATCAAGAATATGAATGATATGAGATAGAAGATTGATGACCTCACAGCAGCAAAGACTATCATACATGCATAGGTAGAGGCCAACCCCAATAATTTCAAGCATAGGGAGCAGGTAGCTTGTAGTGCCCACCACCCCCAGAGTCAGGTACACTTGATTTTATGTCATCTAATGTTGTGAATCTCGGGAGAAGTATCAAACTACATCCAACTGCACTTGCGAAGGGGAATAAAGATTCGTTAGGTGAATCTTCAACACAAGTACATGAGCCAGCCCAGAACCATGGAGATGATGCACTTGGAGGAGCCAGAACTGAATCAACAAAAAGATAAAAAAAGAAGAAAAGCGAAATACCAGCAATAACAACAAAAGCCAACCTGATGCTGGCAAGGAGATGCTAGTGCCTACAGCAACTCTCGTACAAGCCGACGAGGCTGCATTCCAAGTTTTTACTCCCCCCCCCCCTGTGTTGGACGATTGTATTCAAAATTCAAAAAATTGAAATGAGATGAAGAGATAAGGAAAAAAATTGAAATGAGATAGAGATAAGAAAGAGATTAATGTTAAAATTATTTATAAAAATTAATTAATTTTCTTGTATTTTCATCACTTAATTAAATTGAATAAAAAATGTTAATTTTTTTATTTTTTGTGGTGGTTATTTAAGAATAAAACTATATACATATACTATATACATATGGTACATTATATACATACTCAAATAAGGAAATTAGTTTTTTTTGTTTTAAAAATTTTTTTTTATTTTTGTTTTAAATAGTTAGTAAAAATATTTACAAATATTTACAAATACAATATGTACAATTAAATGGAAAAATTGCACAAACCACCTCGGAAAACCAACTTTTCAACCATAACTCCAAAAATTATGAAATCACAACCATTTTAAAGATAATATATTTTAAAATACAATGAAGTGAGTTTGGTTCAATTTGAGTTCATATGGAGCCAGAATTGATCCTTCAATTATCGCTTAGTGGCTTTTTCCAAGTGTGATTGCTTTTATTCTGTACATGATTTTATTTTGCAAACATTTTTATTAATTAGGAAACATTTTTATTTACAACTTTTGTTTAGAAAATTATTTTGTTTAAGGTCAATTTATGTACAAATAAAATAGTGTAGTATACAAATATACACAGCACACATTTTTTTGGATTTTTTTGATTAGGGACCCTATCTCCCCCTACTTTATTCCCGGACGATCAGGTCAAGTCTTGACATTCAGCCTGTATCTATTACATATATACAATCTTCTTTTTATTTTTTCCTTTTTTTTCTTTTCTTTATTTTTCCTTTCTTTATTTACTTATTTATTTTAGGTTAAAATGGTAATAAGTGTACAATATTTATACACAGATGCAAGTTAGTAAGAATATGGAGTTAGTATTATATACATGTGTTTTATAAGGTATTTTAAGCTAAAATAAATGAATAAAGATGATGAAATGCAGATTCATCATCCCCCTATGCTTTACCTTTGCTAGTCCCCTAGCAAACACTTATTTGAAAGAATAAGTGAATAAAAAGAAAAAGAAAGGAAAATAAAGAAATTAGGACAATATTGAGTATTTAACTTATCTTCATAAAATTGTAGTATGGAGCTCTGTCAGACCTTTGGATTAATAGTGTGTCGGAACCTTAACGGGAAATGGATTTAAAACCTAACAGCCTCTAAGTTCCATAAGGCTCCTATTTAGGTCTCCTCAACAGGCAGGTCAGAACAAGTCTATATACACAAATTCTTTTGACTATGAATCTTTACTTGTACGGTGTAAGTGAAATATATAGCTCCCCATCTCAAAAGTAGCAAAGAAACAGCCTCCCTCAACAAGGTAACTCTAGTCCCCCGATCTAGCAACTCTTTCCTCGAGGAGCGGGGATATTCCCTTCTAAGTTCAAGCACAACCAGCTTAAGAAGAGGAGATGGAGAAAACAATGTACGGTAACCAGTGTAGCTACCTATCCTTGGATGCATGACCAGTGTAGCCAAGTCATCCAGCTACAAGCTTACAAAAATTTGACTTTGAAGCTCTTATTAATTTTTTTTTATCCTTGTATATACACTCCGGCAGACATTTTACTTTTCAATCAGGCATGCCCACTTTTGGAGATTCTATATTTTTTCCTTTTTAATATATAAAAGGAGCAGCATGACACAAGGAATTTTTTCTCTAGAGCTAGTAGACTATCCCTCTTTTGAACCATTATTGCAACTGCACAGCATCCTGTCTTTAGACCTCGATGAAGGATATGGGGAAAATCCTCAAGCACATCACGGAAGCGTGAGGATTGCATCGTATGCGATTGGGAGCAACTAGTCGCACTAGTTGCTCGATGCAGCGGAAATTAAAAAAATTCAATGTGACGAAACCACATGTTCCAAGAACACTTCTCGGATCATTTTGTCTAAACCACAAACAAGTAATAGGATTACCTCTTGAAGCGTGGTTGCGATCGAGTCTCTAAACAAAGAGACCTCATGTCTCAAGTCCGATCCGACGGAGGAGACATTTGCGAGCACGTGGATGAGACGCGTGCTTCTTGCAATCCATGTTGATGATCCAAGCAACGGATCTTCTGATCTCGACAAACGAGATACGACGTCTTCTTCACGAGCAAGGCACGCCGAAGTAGACAGAGATCCACGAGCAAATGATCGGGCAGCATAACGACGACGCTGCGGCGATGGACGATCTCTCTAGGGCATCCATGGTGGACGGTCACATGAGAGATAGGGAGAGTGGGCGTGTAGAGAGAAAAGAGAGAGAGCATTCATTGATTTTCTCGTATCATGAAGAGCAATGGATGCCTCTTCTTATATAGGGTTTTGGGAGTACATGGATCCCAAACCATGTACAACACACAATCAATGGTTGAGATTGATTTGTGTTTCTTTCAATGGCTAAGATGTTGTTGTAAAAATACAACAACAATTGATTTAATTTGAATTAATTTATATTGATAAATCAACATAATTAATCTCAATTTAAATCACTTTGGCTGGTCTTGGAGATAATAAAATAAAATGAGTCTATCTCCTCAAAAACTCATGAGATCTCATTATCTCATGAGATCTCATTATCTCATGAGATCTCCAAGACTTACAACAAAAATTGTTGTAAATATATTTTACACAAAAATAATTCACAATTATTTTGTGAAAAATTTCAATCAAGCCATTGAAATAATGTAAATCTCATTCACAACCCAAAATAAAATGTAATTATATTTTCAATTAATCATTCAATGTGAATCCAATTCACATTAACAATTAATCAATAAATATAAATCACAAATAGCTCTCTCTTATATATTATAAATCACATTTATAATATATATATAATATGGATAGTGCTATCAGTATTATTCATATCCATGATAATTAAATCGTATTTAATCATCTTTGATCTGTATTATCATGTGCCAAAATAATATGAATCACATTCACAGTATTCACATACATATTTAATTATCTCAGAAAGCTCTCCTTATAATATGAATCAAATTCATATTATCCATGATAACTAGATCACATTTAATTATCAATTTTCTCGATGCTCGGATACATATATCAATAATGAAATTATCCATAAACTCTTTCAAGGATAATGCGCTTTCTCCGCAGATACTTGGAGATAAGGACATGGCAATTGTATTGTTCCATGTATAGTGACTTGGATATTGAGATCACATCTCAAATCCAGATCTCGGGCCTCCATATATGCTTGACTAAATCAAGACCGCAAATCTAATCTTCTTATTGCATCTGAATCTCATTCAGATCAATGTCCAACATTTGGACCAAGATCAGATTACTTCTCTACTGAGAGGAGTCACTAAAATCCAGACCAGTTTCATCACTCCCTAGGAATCGAAGCGTCATGGTTATATAATCGTTTATGATCACATCACCCTCAGGTATTCCCAACACCTGTACATCCTGCACACTGGACGACTCAGAATAAACCCGAAGTATTAGATCAACTTTATACTGTCTACTTTAGGGTTTTATCAGTAAGTTTCTCATTTGATCATTAGGAGTTGGTATCAATCATATACTTTCCAAAAGCATATATAACCTACAAATTCAGTCAAGCTTCCAAAGCGAGACAATCGTGCACGGAATTTGATTCTTCCCAATATCTCATAAGTGAGCTCATGTCTTCCGATTCAGTAATTGAACATGTATGATCCCTTTGAGAGATCGTATTACTCATATTCCCTTACATGCATACCAGTGTGCCGGTGTATAGACCTTGATTAGGTCATCAACCTATTGGTCTGCCAAATGTACACACTCAGACATATAGTAACACATCTGTCTCTGGTCAGAGGATGTGTGCCTGTATCGTAACAGCATACGATATAGGACTTTGGTTATCTCGATCTCGTTAAGTCAACTCTTTGACCTAACTAATCTGACACCTCTGAATCTCTATTCCTATGCAGAGGATCTGCATCAAGAGGTCGGTCAGATATCAGCCTATGTGAGAAAGGATTTCCATCTCCTACTCAGGCTGGAGATCACATCTTAACAATCATTTGACGGTGCTTGATGAGTCCTCAATCCAACCCTTTAGATATTCATCCAAGCACCAGCCTCTATGATTCAATTATTGAATCAACAGTTGTATGATTATTAAGATGGCCATGGTACATAACCCTAATTGTACTAAGGGACCTATTAGACAAATTATTTGTTATTCATTTCAGATCAGGGAATGATATTCGTAATAACATTTATTGCATAATGACTCGTCATGGGCTCTCATGTCCAACAATCTCCCACTAGCCCAAAGAGCCATTAATGGGCTAATCATTTAAACCCATACTCATGTGACAATCACATGCTATTTAAAAAATAGCTAGGTAAGCTGGCCAGTCACTCTGTTCCCGCGAGACTACGCCAAGTCCTTTTACGACACTTGCATATCCTGAGTAACAGTGCCGCATTTAATGCGAATGTTGCATCTCATGCAACCAATACTCAATCTTTTAGTTATAGTGTCCTTGACACTACAGCTTAATAATTATCATAACCAGTATTTTCATAATCCTTATCAGAATACCCTTATTCCTGGAGATCACTATCTCTTAAGGTATCCACAGTTAAGACCTTTTAGATCTCTATCTATAAAGTCTTAAGTTTTTGAAGATAAGACTTTGATATCACTATCTCAAAAAATATTGTCATATATGAAGATTTTGTTATTACTGCAATCAAGTGTTTTCTCTCCATAGCAGGATTAGCAACACTTTACTACTCCCACTGCATGGATGATATCTGGCTTTTGTACACATCTAGCATACACTTAGCTTCTCGTAACTGATGCACAAGTGCAAGCAGTTCTAGCATTCACTTCCTCAACTCTTTGAGGTGCTATCCCTTTAGATAGGTCAGTACCATATCTTAAGGGATGGAAGACTTTCTTAGAGTTTCTAAGAATGGAATATGTCCAAGGTGTACTACAAATGTGACAGTCCCAATATCCTCTTCTCTTTGCTTCTGAACAACTTCAGAACTAAGATCTAAGAGATATCCATTAAATCATATTTCAAGATATGGAATAGCCAATATATAAAACACATATTATCATCCTTATATCATTTTAAAAATGATTGGGAGATTATCTACATTTAGCATGATGAACACAATGGCACTCCCACTAAGCTTCACATGGTTCATTAAGATTCTATTTGAAATCATAACATTTATAATTTCATCAAATCTTATGTTCCAACTACAAGAAGCTTATTTGAGTCCATAGATGGAGTTATTCAACTTGCACACCTTGCTTTCCTCAACCATGAATCCATGGGGCTACTACTTATGAATAGCCTTGGAGAGGTATTCATAGAGGAATGCAATCTTGACTTCCATCTCAAAGATGTTGAAGTCAAGTTGTGCAGCTATAGTTGGCAATATTATGATGGGTCTAAGCATGGTCACCGAAGAGCAAGTCTCATCGCAAGAAATGTCTTCTCTTCCGATGTGTAGCTCATGGTTACGAACTAAGCTTTGAAGGTCTCTACCTTATCATCAGATTCCCTTTCTCTTGAAGATCCATTTACACCTTTATGGGTCTTACCCATATAGGTGGATCCTCGAGGGTCCATATACAACGCTTGTATATGAAGTCTACTTAGACTTTTATTGCTAACATCCATCTTTCCATGTCATGATCCTCAGGAGCTTCATCACATGAAGTCCGATCATTGTCAGACTTAACTGACATATGGAATACATCCTCAAACTCATTTGAAGAGGTATTAGTGCTTCATCTTTAATTGTCCTTTTAGTTTCCGATTTCAGGAGCCTCATTATCATCTCAAGATTAAATGAGTTCCTTTACTTCATTTTCATCTTGATTCTCAAGAGAGTCATCCTCTAAGAATCACATTCTCAAAGATGAGATCTTTTAAGAATCTCAGGGTTATAAAGTAGGTATCCAATACCATCCTTTATTTTTCTAATGAAGTAGCACTCTCTAGTGCTCGATTCCAGCTTACTTGCATGGAATCTTATTAAGGATATATAATGTAGTCTCTACTACATACATACCAGGAAACTAAGAGGAAATTATGCTAAAATTCGTCATTGATCAAATCATGTCACACATGATCCAATTGTATCTCCCTACAACTCTATTGAGTTTAGGTGTATTAGGAGGATTGAGATAGAAATTATATTCATATCTTCATAAGGTATTCTTAGATTTTATCTAACAGGTACAAGCTACCTAGGTTAGATCAAATTCATTTCATCATTCTTCAAAATTTGGTTCTAAACCAAAGTTATGAAATCTTTGAACATTTCGAAGTTTTCTTAGGTGAAGAGAAGAAAACTCATATCATACATACTCATCAATAGATATCACGTATCCATAATGTTTATTATGATACAGATAATCCACATACATCAATATGTATGAGATCCTGAATACCTTGACATCTTATACCTTTCCCAAAGAAGGGTGTATTGGACATTTTACTTTGAATACTATATTCACATGTATGTAAGATTTGAAATTTTAGACATTCTAAAGTTTCATATCTTACTAGTCCATTGATCTCATCAACAGACATATGTCCAAAACTTGATGCCAGATCATTGTCAAATGATCTTCATCCTCCTATTGATCTTTTAAAGGTTTAATTTAAATATTAGAAATCTTAATGAACCATTCATTAATTTTCTAATTTGGTAGAGTCCACTAGATGCCAGATTATTATCTGAAATATATCCATCATAACTCTTTATGATTTGTTTATTCTAGAATTCATGTTTATTTCCAACACTTAGAAACAAACAATGAGTGCATTCTAATATCTAAGTCATAGAGACATTCTCTAAAACTAAGGGCTCTCCCACTGAGAATATGAAGTCCATCTATCCTATAGAGATTGTTGCAACAATTGCATCAAATCCATGTAGATGACTATTAAACCCGAAGATCAAATTCTCTAGTCTTCTAAAACATATGCAACCCATTGCAAGTGTTGTTAGAAGATTGAGATACAATTATAAGACTTTATCTTATGAAATAAGTAAGTCAAAGCCAATGATTATATGTAGAGTATTCTGATGCTCTATCTGAGTCCTTCACTAAGGATTTTAGACAGACTTGAGAGTCATACTATCAACACATTAACTTATTACAGTATTGGCATTCATCCAACTCTTTAGATGTCATATGGAAGTCATAGAAGTACGGTCAACTCTTTGACTATCCTTCTCATCTTGGGTCTGACCCATGCTTCCACTACGCTCTCTTTATCTATAAACAACCATTGCTTAAGACTAAGGATCTCTTATGTTAAATTCAAAAGAATCCAATGTAAGAGCATTTCAACATTTATACATGCTTCATTAAATTCATACAATATGAATATTATGAAGCTTCATGAATGACTAGAGTATAGACAGTAGAATGATGACATTCATCATGTCTACATCCATCTAGACTCTCAAAACATTGGTTCAGGTAGGTACTCAAATATTTTGAATACATCATCTCTTATAGAGCTACCATTCTACAGGATGCAGTGAACCATGTCATTCATGATTAAATGTCTAGATCACATATGTATGCCAAAATATATTCTTAGGATTTTATAAGGATTAATTTGACATTTATGATCATCATCAACATGTCACTTCCAAAGTACATTCGATGAGATCAAGACTGCAGAGTGATGAATCTGTGATTCATCACTTCAAAAGTCAAAAATAGAGCCTTGTTCCCGAGAAAATAGAGGCATATTTCCTTTTATATTGCATAAATAGCATTCATGCATGCAGTCATAAATCATACATTTTAGCAGCTCATTTTGCATTTAAATAAGAAGCCAAAATCCCTTGTAAAATACCCAATCCCTAAAATAACCTCTTCTCTATAATATATACTCCTTAGCTGATAATATAGGGAAGAATGCCAAAAATCACCCTTGTAAAATAACCAATATAGCCTGAGAACCCTTGTACACTAAAATACACATAAAGCCCTCATACAAACTCCGAATTAGGTCTACTCACTCTTAGAATACTACATATTAAAAGACCTTCAAAATGAGACTAATTTCATTGAATTTGGAGCTTGTATGAGAAACTTGGGTTTTTGGGCCACTTTGTATACTACATATGTATATTTATGTATCCTTGTATTTATGTATCATATTTGACCTCATCTCCATCTTTGGTCAACATGAAACTTGTAGATCTCATCGAGATCTACAACTTTCATGTTTTGAGTTTTTCCAAATTCGGCTCCCTCTTCTCTCTACACGTGCCTCTTACTCCAGCCACTCACAGCAGGCCACGTGGCGCCCTCTGGTTGCGCCACGCGGCCCGCCTCCCATCGCCTCATCCGCCTGCGCCCTCAGCCGTTGGATCTCGCTTCAGATCCAACGGTCCAGCCTTTTCCACGCGCGTTTAAATCCATGGCCGTCAGATCTTCTCTTGCCTTGATCTGCACCGCACATGAGCGCCTTCACCAGGGCCAGCCACGTGGCAGCATCTACGCCGCTTGATCGCGTCCCCAATCCTCTCATCGCAGCCGCCCTTCTTCCAGCGAATCGTGGCCCTCTGATCAACCCTATCTCCTCATCCAGGCCGTTCGCGTGCGCTTCGCCCTCATCTCGCCACGTGGCTCCACCACAGCCCATCATCTCCGCGCCCCAGATCAAATCCTACCCGACCAGATCCCCCTTGATCCCCACCGTTGGATCACAAGATCCAACGGTGGAGACCTCGTCTCCTACCTCTGGGCGCCCCTCTCCCCCACGTCCCTTGCCTTGCGGGAGGGGCGCCCCCTTCCTATTCTTGGACGCACGTCAGCCACCCTCGCCCACCGCTGACACCCCCACGACGTCACCCACTCATCCCTCTCCCTCGCCAGCTCCCTCACGCTCCACCATCTCCACCATAGTCATCCCACGTCGACCTCAAACCTCGCCCCGTCGCCAACCCTGCCACCAACTTCGCCTTATAAATACGCCAACTCCGGCCAACGTCACCCCGATCCGCCACTCCAGTGAGCTTCCCTGAGCTCCGACCTACTAGTTGGTGACAGCAATTAGGTAAATCGTTGAGCGAAGAAGGAGAATCGACTCCGGCGAGATCCACGGCCGCCACCGCCGTGCTGCAGCCTCCCACGAGCAGCTGCACGAGCTCGGGACCCTACCGATCCCTCGAGCGAAGACCTGGAGCTCAAATCTGAGCTCCATTCCCCAGGTAACCCCCTCCATCATCGTCTGATCTTCTCTCTAGTTTTTCCTCTGATTTCTCCTAATTTATTCGTCGTCCACCGTCACTTTCTCGCTCCACCTTCATCCCTCCGAGCTCCACGACGGAGCTCCGGTCCTCGCGCAGTCATTATCTTCGTCCATCACCTTGGACCACCTTCGCTCGACTCCAGCTCCGCCACCTCGGCGGAGCTCGCTCGCCGGACACCCACACTCCGCCTTAGGCCTCGCCGTTCACGCTACAGACCTCCACGCGCACACACGTGCTTCGGCTATACACCTAACTCCTTGCAGGTCCTCACTTTTTCACTGAACGGAAGCTCGTCGGAGACGCCATCGAGCTTCATCGACAGAGACACATGGGCACTCTCCGACGCTCCTGAGACCGCCATCATCTCCGCCTCCACGCCGCGAAGCTCCAGGGCTATCTCCGACAAAGCGGAGAGCGTCAGCATCTCGAGGAAAGGCGGGCGGAGCTACAGCCCGATCGTCGGAGCCCCGCCTCCTCCTCTGCAGGTGGCGGAGGACCGGTGGAGACGACGTACAGCCACCGTTCGATCATCTTGATCGAACGGTCCGAAGTACGCCACGTCGCTCGCTCACCGGACTCGCCTTCGACCGTAGGATCAGCATCGATCCGACGCCTTAGGACACGCCACGCGTCAGCACCGACAACCCTCGGATCCATCTTGATCCGAGGGCCTTCAGCACGCCACGTAGCCTCGGCCCGAGCCTCCTCTCCGAGCCTAGGTTCGGGTCGCACGAACCTAGCTCCGGACCTCCAGAGCGCCCGAGCCTCGCGCCGAGCCGCCGCCGCCCTCCGAGCCTAGGCCGCCCACGTGAGGAGCACGTGCGGCCTGGGTAAATTGCACTGAGGCCCCTGGAACTTTCCAAAATTGCAAAGAGGTCCCTGTGAAGCAGACCCCACGTGAGGAGCACGTGTCCTGTGGAGAATTTGCATAAGAGTCCACCATATTATCGGTAATTGCATTTTAGTCCCTGTCAGCATATTTGTTTATTGAAATTTTAATTTCCAGTATTGCATTTACACCCCTGTGTTTGCACGCATCCCTAGAGTGCATTTTTCATCATTTTGAAATTCTAAAAATTGCATTTTGTTGGAAATTTTGTCCTCTGTCTATTGGTACACGTGTCTTATTTTTGTAAGTCCATTTGAATTACTAATGAATTAATTTGTGAATTGTTGACATATTTTGCCCAGTGACACCTTTTGATTTTTAATTAATTCTCTGTGCCTTCAAAAATTATCAAAAATTCACAGTAGCTTAAGGACATCATTTTTAACATACCATAAAAATTTCATAGCATTTGCACGCATATCGAGGCCTAAATAAATTGTTTAGTGATTTTCTTAAATTAATTTTAATTAGTTCATTTCAGAGTGAAATTAAGTTCTGTTAATTTTCCTAGGTTCCTTATCATTAGAGCCAACTAGGATAATTTTAGTTCTTGAAAAAATTGTGGGTTGATATTTATTAAAAATTAAATACTGAAAATCACTCTGTCTGTTTATTTAATTCACAGTAAATTCATTTAGAGTCGAAAAATTCCAAAAAAATTAGTGTAGGTTATTTTCATCATAATTAACCATCTGGCCAATTTTCATTATTTTTGGACTTCATTTGATACATTAATTAAATTGCACATTAAATTGGCCTGCATTGTCTGCATACGTCCGCATAAAAATTAAAAAGACCAAAAAAAATTACTCCTCGAAAATCAACACTTGGATCCTTGCTTAAATTCACCTAAGGAGACAGATGCCTCCCTGAGATCGACCTTGGACTTACCCCAAGTAAAAAATTGCCGCTTAAAATTAACTTCACATTAATCGATAAGTGGTTTTTGATTAACCCCTCGTATCCAACTGCAACGAACGATTAAAAGTAGTTTGGACATTAATCTGCCTGAATTAACATAGGGTGCGGGAGCGTTATCACAGAGACATACAAACCCTAAGGTGATGTCTTATTGTCTTATTTAATTGCCATTCCTCATTATGTTGAGGAAACTTGTACATTGCAACAACATACATTATGTGTCCAACTGCAAGTACAATATCTGGATCATGAGTCCAATCCATGATATTTTACCGGTTATTATTGAGTATAACATTGAGTGGGTTTAATGAAGGATTATCTGAAATAAGAAATTTGCATAAGTGTATATATATTTATATATATATATACATATTTTACTTTAATTTAGGAGTTTTTTATATTAAAGTTGTCTTGCCTTGTCAACACTGAAAGTTCATTCCCTTAATCACTTTCAATGTAAGAGATATACTTACCATTATATCTCAAGCAAGATTTGGGATCTCCTTCCTTATTTTTGTCACATCCCAATAATATGAGAACTTGTGACTCCAATAAAAAGAAGCGGGAATGCATTCCACCTTGCAAGTCCAACTTGCATCTCCCAATTCGGTCTTTAACACCCAGGCCCACCACCTCTAAGGTGACGTTGACCCGTCATTAATTGAATCAACCGTCAACAGGTTTAATACTCGCTATACGCAATCCAATATCGCCCCAATAATATGAGGACTCGATATTGGGGTCACTACGTATACGACCTTACTCTTTCGAGAAGCGAAGAGCTCGATCCAAATGGATTGTATGCAGGAGATGTCACTTCGGATAGGCGTCTCCTACATACAATATCTAGCGACGGAACCCTTCGCCTTGACGGGAGACCATGGATGTCACTCATGTGATCCTCCATATCATATTCAAATTCTAATTAATCATCATGAATCACATTCATTATGATCAATTCTTCCAAGGGAACTAACACATCTATTTATAATAGAGTGTCTTAATTTTAATTGGATTCTAATTAATCTAATCATACTAAATTATTGATCCAATTAATATCCAACAAACATTCTTAATTGTTACTTGAATTATGGTATTATCTCAAATACGTATTATTTCGAATTTTAATAATTAGAAAATACATCATGATCTCTCATGCATAATTCATTCCCTACCCGTTGTCATAGCCAGTACCGGCGGGAGTGGGACAGACTGCACACGGTGCAACCTGCTACCCCAACGCTCCCCGACTAGACACCATATCCACATCGGGAAAAGACAATGCTGAGCCAATCACTTTGTACTTGAGATGATCGTCGATTCTTCAACCGGAATTATACCATATAGTAATAATCAAAACCATTTTGATTATAAGGAAATTTGCTAGATAAATTCCTAAAGCCTATTTAAGTAACATGTTTGTTGAAAGTGTATCAAGCAACCAATTGGTAATCTAGATCTAATTTAATCATTCATTGGTTGAGGCAATGTTATTTAAGGGAATAAATATTGTTATAATATTTCTCAAATATTATACACAATTATTCCATGAAATTAACTATTAATTTTGCAATTTTCTTAAACAACAATCACAAGGTTTCGGATAATGATGCAATTTCCAGCAGTGACACTCACTAACTAAAAATAGCATATCTCATTCATTTTAAATCCAAATTAAGCAAAATCAATTTCCATAGATTGATAACTTGATGTAAAAACGAAACCATATGATAAACACGCATTTCCAGGCATTTAAAACCGTAATTAACATCTTAATTATGTCTCTAATTGCCATCCCTGAAACAGTGGACATATGGTCAATAAAACGATCATATCTTGAGCAAACGGAATCTAAATTACGCAAACTCAAATTCCACATTTTTTTTATTTAATGAGGAACATTATCTAAGTGATAAACTCATGTTTAAACATTTTAAACAGGGCCTAAAAATTATCACAAGACAGGGCTGCGAAAATTGAAATGCTAAAATCTCCACGAACCCAAACGAGCCCAAATTTTCGTAGGTTCGTGGATCATATCCAAAACCTCTGTAAACCTGGCTCTGATACCACTTGAAGGATATGGGGAAAATCCTCAAGCGCATCACGGAAGCGTGAGGATCGCATCGTATGCGATCGGGAGCGACTAGTCGCACTAGTTGCTCGATGCAGCGGAAATTAAAAAAATTCAACGTGACGAAACCACATGATCCAAGAACACTTCTTGGATCATTTCGTCTAAATCACAAACAAGTAATAGGATTACCTCTGCAAGCGTGGTTGCAATCGAGTCTCTAAACAAAGAGACCTCCTGTCTCAAGTCCGATCCGACGGAGGAGACGCTTGCGAGCACGTGGATGAGACACGTGCTTCTCGCAATCCATGTTGATGATCCAAGCCACGGATCTCCTGATCTCGACAAACGAGATACGAAGTCTTCTTCACGAGCAAGGCACACCGAAGTATACGGAGATCCACCAGCAAACGATCGGGCAGCATAACGACGACGCTGCGGCGATGGAGGATCTCTCTAGGGCATCTATGGTGGACGACCACATGAGAGATAGAGAGAGTGGGCGTGTAGAGAGAAAAGAGAGAGAGAGAGAGAGAGAGAGAGAGAGAGATAGCATTCATTGATTGTCTCATATCATGAAGAGCAATGGATGCCTCTTCTTATATAGGGTTTTGGGAGTACATGGATCCCAATCCATGTACAACACACAATCAATGGTTGAGATTGATTTGTGTTTCTTTCAATGGCTAAGATGTTGTTGTAAAAATACAACAACAATTGATTTATATTGAATTAATTTATATTGATAAATTGACATAATTAATTCCAATTTAAATCACTTTGACTGGTCTTGGAGATAATGAGATAGTTAGAGTCTACCTCCTCAAAAACTCATGAGATCTTATTATCTCACGAGATCTCATTATCTCATGAGATCTCCAAGACTTACAACAACAATTGTTGTAAATATTTTCCACAAAAATAATTCACAATTATTTTGTGAAAAAATTCAATCAAGACATTGAAATAATGTGAATCTCATTCACAACCCAAAACAAAATGTAATTATATTTTCAATTAATCATTCAATGTGAATCCAATTCACATTAACAATTAATCAACAAATATAAATCACAAATAGCTCTCTCTTATATATTATAAATCACATTTATAATATATATATATATGATTAATAAGGATAGTGCTATCCATATTATTCATATCCATGATAACTAAATCGTATTTAATCATCTTTGATCTCTATTCTCATGTGCCAAAATAATATGACTCACAATCACATTATTCACATCTTTTGATAATTAAATCACATTTAATTATCTTAGATAACTCTTCTTATAATATGAATCAAATTCATATTATCCATGATAATTAAATCACATTTAATTATCAATTTTCTTGATGCTCGGATACATATATCAACAATGAAATTATCCATGAACTCTTTCAAGGATAATGCGCTTTCTCTGCAGATACTTGGAGATAAGGACATGGCGATTGTATTGCTCCACATGTAGTGACTTGGATATTGAGATCACATCTCAAATCCAGATTCAGGCCTCCCATAGATGCTTGATTAAATCAAGACCGCAAATCTAATCTTCTTATTGCATCTGAATCTCATTCAGATCAATGCCCAACATTTGGACCAAGATCAGATTACTTCTCTACTGAGAGGAGTCACTAAAATCAAGACCCGTTTCATCACTCCCTAGGAATGGAAGCGTCATGGTTATACAATCATTTATGATCACATCACCCTCAGGTATTCCCAACACATGTACATCTTGCATACTGGAAGACTCAGAATAAACCCGAAGTATTAGGTCAACTTTATACTGTCTACTTCAGGGTTTTATCAGTAAGTTTCTCATTTGATCATTGGGAGTTGGTATCGATCATATACTTTCCAAAAGCATATATCATACCTAGGTCTTGATCATATACTTTCCAACATTATATATCAAACCTACAAATTCAGTCAAGCTTCCAAAGCGAGACGACCGTGCACGAAATTTGATTCTTCCCAATATCTCATTAGTGAGCTCATGTCTTCCGATTCAGTAACTGAACCTGTATGATCCCTTTGAGAGATCGTATTACTTATGCCCTTACATGCACAGCAGCGCACTGGTGTATAGACCTTGATTAGGTCATCAACCTATTGGTCTGCCAAATGTACACACTCAGACATATAGTAACACATATGTCTCCGGTCAGAGGATGCGTGCTTGTATCGTAACAGCATACGATATAGGACTTTGATTATCTCGATCTCGTTAAGTCAACTCTTTGACCTAACTAATCTGACACCTCCGAATCTCTATTCCTATGCAGAGAACCTGCATCAAGAGGTCGGTCAGATATCAGCCTATATGAGAAAGGATTGCCATCTCCTACTCAGGTTGGAGATCACATCTTAACAATCATTTGACGGTGCTTGATGAGTCCTCAATCTAACCCTTTAGATATTCATCCAAGCACGAGCCTCTATGATTCAATTATTGAATCAACAACTGTATGATTATTAAGATGGCCATGGTACATAACCCTAATTGTACTAAGGGACCTATTATGCAAATTATTTATTCTTCATTTCAGATCAGGGAATGATATTCGTAATAACATTTATTGCATAATGGCTCGTCGTGGGCTTTCATGTCCAACACTCAATGCCACTAGACCAGGTTGAGACGCACTTCCCTCCCTAGAGGAAGACAAGAGGTTCCACCTAGATGTACTACCCTCGTATGCTACTCCAAGACAAAAGATTTTGCCTCCTCACTACCTCCTCCATGAAAAGCTACATGTAGAGTGCTTGTCCATGATAAGCCACGGTCTGAAAGAATCATGCGTGTGTTGTTAAATGTTCTACTTAGACTAATCAAGATGACATGTGAACATAGTCTTATGGACTCAAAGAATTAAATCACTAGGACATGAAAAGTCTTAACTCCAGTTCTTATAATGTTCCTCTGAAATTAAGTGGATTAAGGCCCAAGTAAGCTCCATTCTTCGATTTTATTCCAGACTTAGTTTAAATGTCAATACTATCCTGAAAAATGCATGTGCAAATGCAAGAAATATGTACAATGCAAAAAGAAGGCAATTTTTTTGAAACAATTTTCTAATTTTGAAAAAAATTTATGGGTTTTTGGAAAAGAAAGGAAAAATGATGCACATGTGAAACGAGTTCTTTTTTATGCAACTTTTTATATATTTTTGGTTTTGTATTTTTTTCAAAGAGGAAAAAAGGGTTACAAGAATATATACAAGTATATACAAGGATTTTTTTGTTTTTTTGTTATTTTTTTGTTGTTTTCTTTTGTTGTTTTGTTTTGTTTTGTTTTTGTTTATTTTTTTTGTTTGTGTTTTTTTGTTTTGTTTTGTTTTGTTTTTTTCTTTTTTGTTTGTTTTTTTTTCATTTTTTTGTTTGTTCTTTTTTTTGTTTTTTAAGGTGATCAAAGTTTATATACACACACGTGGATTTTATGAATTTATATACATATCCCCAAAAATAAACATATTTAAAAGTACGAGTTATGTCAAGTATATATACAATATATACGACACCCCCCATACTTAGCTCAAACTATGTACTCATAGTGATCAGAGAGCGGCAAAGGAAGACATAACTCGTGCTAAGTATAGAAAAGTGAAAAGACTCATATGCTACAACGACTCAAAGAGAAAATGAAAAGAATAGAAGTCGGTGAAACCCGTATACTTAGGATCAAGTAGTCCTAAGTATAGAAGAGTGTACAAAAGGGGAAATCGATGCAGGGAATGTAGGACTCAAAAAAACGATATGAACAACATCACCCCCTATACTTAGTGTAGAGTATCCCTAAGTATAGGAAACAACAAGAGTGATGAACATGACGAATATGAAAAACACAAATCATTCACCCCCTATACTTAGGATAAAGCACATCCTAAGTATAGCATACACACACGCGGAAAAGGGGTGTATGATAAAATGGAAGAAGAAAGAGTGAAACGAAAGGATATACAAGAGGAGTGGATGTACAAAGGTCAAGAAGGTCGAAAGCAAACCTTCTTGGATGACCACTGAGGTATGGATCTGACAAGATTTAGGTCGATATTGGGGTCATCATTAGACATAAACTGATCAGGATCGACCAAGAATGTATCATTAGCAGTCTCAAAGTGTGCAGGCAAGAATCGGTTAGTGGAAGTAGTGTGGTCATGTCCTGCCTGGGAAGTCTCACAAATATCAATGTAAAAAGGCTCGAAATCATTATCAGAAAAAGTAGGATCAATTTCAGCCTAGAGAGCCTCTAATGGATCATCATCTTTATCAAAAGACCCAAATTCTTTATAAAAGCAATCAAATTAAATTTGGCCTTATCAGTCTCATTTGAATCAGGGTGAATAGGAACAGACTCATCAGTGGGAGTTGTCAAATCATGTCCGTCATGTCTAGTCTCAGAGTCTGCCTTCCGCTCTAGGGTGTCTATCATGTAAATCTCATGAATGTCATCAATGCATCTCCACATACCAGAAGGGGTAATTCCAAGGTCTATGCTTTCCGAGTCTTCCTCCTTGAAGAGGAATTCTTGGGTTTCATCATCCAACATACAACAATAATCTCTGATATTATCATCAAGGCCAAGATCCTTGGGGTTGGATAATGCGGGCGCACTCTCATGGGATGTAGGTCTTTCGTCAGTAATGGGTGTAGTGATAAACACATCGCTCGCTAGATCAGAACAGAAGCGAATCTCTCCAGATCCATAATCAATAACAGATCTCGCAGAGGCGAGGAAAGGTCGTCCCAAGATGATTGGAGGGTGCTCCACAGGGGTGGAGGTCTCCATGGGGCAATACAACAAAATCCGAAGTGAAATTCATGCCGTGAATAAGAATGACATCGTTTTCTAGAATACCCTTCGACCTCTTAATAGATCCTCATTAGAGAATAACTAATCACAAGATGATAGTCTGAAGAGAGTTCGGACATGGTTCTATCCTAGTGTGCGGGTCTCTCTCTCTCGATGTAGATAAATCAAACAAGACGGGGGTTACTCTCCCCAAAACAATTATTTTTCCTTACATTTATTTTAGGGTTGAGTTTCCTTTAGCAGTCCTGGTTTTATGCAGTTATCACTTGGTTTGAGTATTTTCAATGAATCGCCTACCGAGTGTCCAATTTCCTTTTTAACTTATGTGAGTAAAAACAAGGAAGGAGATCAGAAATGCCAATGTGCGATTAAGCACAATGATGCATGCAGGGGGTTAGAGATGCGTACCTTGTCGCCAGCACTCTACATGTAAGTGATCCATGCAGAATTGAAATACAGAAAAATAAACTAACCTATATGTAAATACAAGTGAACCGTCCTAATCAATACCTTCTATTAACGGGTAAGAACAAGTTAATTTGAGTAAGTCCAATTACCTTCTATTCTATAGGTACAGAAATTCTTGTTTAGGGTATTTGGACCTAATTAATTACCTGGCTCAAGCAAATTAATTAAAGCAATCAATAGATAGCTCACGAAATCAGTGTGAAACAAAGAAAAATAAGGCAATGAAAACAAAATCGGTGAGGTCCCCCAAGTGCACCGGTACTTGGAAAAACAGACCCCACAACAAATGAATGACCGTTTACAATGGTTTAAATGCTAGAAAAAATAAAAAAAAGTCTGATTTTTTGTCTCCTTCAATTCTTCTTCTCTTCCTCTCACGCTATCCTGCGGTCAGGTGAAGAATCAAGCCGCCTCTGCTTCGCTTGGGTGCTTAGGCTCTCCTAGGATCGCCTCCTTCGCTTCACAAGCCCTCGCAAGAAAAAGAAAAGAGAGAATGTGTAAGAAACACAATTATCAAATATGAGCAAAAAATGAAATAAAAACAATGAATATGAATAATGGAATAATATGGCAAAATATAAACAGATATATTCAACCAAGAATAGCAGATCGAAAGAGAAATCTAGTTACCCTCGCCGTGCCTCCCCGATAACAACACCATTTTGTTAGTCCGCTTTTTGAGGGGTTTTATTTATATTAATTATGAACAATATTGTTGCAACCCAATCAAGTCGTCAACAAACAAACAATTTTTTTCTTCTCAAGTTACAAAAATAATTACAAAGAATAAGGTGGAGCAAGAGAAATTTTTTGCTACTTATTTACCTGTATAGCTGACAGGATCGAACTCAGGGAGGCTACAATTCCCGTGGGTTATTCAAATAATCGAAAGAAATTCAACTAAGAGAAAAAAGGAGGAATATCAAAGGCAAACTATCCTTGGTTTTTGTGGATTTTTTATCTTTTAATTTATTTTATTTTATTTTTTTATTTCTATTTTTTATTTTTTAATTTTCAAATTTTTAGTGATTGTAATTTTGCAATTTTTTTAATTTGCAAATAATGAACAATATGCACAAGGAAAGAAACACACACCCCCACACTATTTTTTGTGTTTTTTTAATTATATCAAAAATGCTCAGAAAAATCTAAATAAAAATATTTTTGGCTTTTAAAGGCTTTGAAATGTTTTTGAGAATTTTTTAGAATTTTCAGATGTTTTTGTATTTTTCTAAAAATCAAAACGTGGCAAAAATTATAAACAGTGCACGGCCTGGAGTAATTTGTAACTTAAAAATATTTTAATGTCCAAAACTCCTAGCAACTATTTTTATGCTAAAATATAGGCAAATATCTACACATAAGAATTGAAATCACGATTTTTGGATTTTTGTATATATTTTATGATTTTATAATATTGTAGTATTTTTCAATTTGTTTGGGTTTTGAAAAGAATCAATGCACGATATTTACAAAAAAATAAAAGACAATGAAATACACCTAAACTAATTTTTTGAATTTTTTAGAGAAATATTCGTTTTTTTTATGAATTTTTGAATTTCGAGAAGAGAAAATGGCACTATTTTTTATTTTTTAATAACAAATGAAATAAAATGCGGTGAAAACTTTATGCTAGAAAGATACACACATCAGGAGCATAGCATGATTTTTGGAGAATTTATTGAGCAACAAAAATATTTATTTCAATGATAAAAAGCATGCAAATGAAGGTCTGGAATTCAATGACTAAAATGTGAATGTTTATAGTTCTGTAATTAAAATGTAACAATAAATAAAAACAGAAGAGAAAACGTAAATTACCCAGTTACTATGTGCGGTGCACGTGATTTGTCTTCGGAAAGCAGGAGCATTTTTGTAATATGCAAAAAGTCTGGGGGCTCATGCACAATATGCCCAAAATATTGGCTTAAATGTGCAAGCAGAGTTCTGATTTGCAATTTTTTAAAAACTCTGGGGTTGACTTGCAATTATCCCAATATTTTATTCTTTTTTCATTCCTCTTAAGGTTATTGTGCTTCTGTTCTTCAAAACACAAGAAAAAAGGGGGTCCGTCGCCACCCTCTTCCTTCTTCTCCTCACGCGGTGGTTGACGGAGACAAGGTGGAGATGCGATGGCTGGCGGCTGGCGGCACTTCAAGCGTTGATGTCGGTCAGCGGAGTTCTTCATTGACGGTGATGGAGGGACGGACTGAGGACGCAACAAGCAGCGATGGATCTGGAAAGGCAGCGGGTCACGCGGCGGGCGCATCTGGAAGGATGCGGACGGCTACACGGGTCGACATGTGGTGAAGGACGATGCAGTTCAGGGGATGGACTGGTGGCTAGCGTAGTCGGCTCGCTGGTGGTGCGTGAAGGGTGACACACGCCCCTCGCGAGGCGACTCTGGATATGGCGACGTGTGGTCTGACGGATGGCAGTGGCTAAGGAACCGTCGGAGCTCCTTCTCCTCTACGTGGGACGAAGGTCAAGTGGTGCAACCGTCGTTGTTGAGCTCACGCGGGGGTGGCGATGAGCGGCGGTGAGCCGAGGGCTGGACAGTGGTGGCGTCGACGATGGGGGCGGCGTACGCCACTACAGGATTTTTTTTATTTTTTTTGTTGTAAAATCTGAAACAACAGAAATAGAAACAGAAGATAAAAAATGTTTTTTTATTATTTTTTGTGAAAATAGAATGAGAGAAATTTTTGTTGTTTTATTTTTATTTAATTTTTTTGGTGATCCTGCAAAATAAATGTTAAAAAGAAAGGCTATATATATTGTTTTTTTTGTTTTTTTTAATTTTTTTCATTTATAAACAAATGAGGACGTGGGCACGACGGCTCAGTCCTGATTATTCGAAATGCGAAAAATCAAACGGAGATGTGAGTGGATGCGGATCCTTGTGATGTGGATCGAATCTGCATCGCCGACCACCGTACGCGGTCGGAGTTGGAAGATTGCGTGAGGTAGAATAAGAACGCGAATAGATCGAGATGTGAAAAAATTGGATTGGAGTCGAATCAAATTATGATGGATTTTAAGATCTAGAGAAAAAATGACAACAAAATAAAAATACGATAAATAAAACTATGATTAAGCTAGGATAAAAAAATAAGAGAAAATGTGGATCGCACCTTAGGAGCGTAAAAGACTGTGATCGCCTCAACGAAGGCCGACTCACTATCACCGAACGGCTCGGAGGCTAGGCACCTCTCTGCAACAAGATAGCTTCGGAGAAAAGGCTCCTCTCACGAAAGATTGATCAAGTTGAAATGAGGAAGAATGAGCCATATAAATAGAAAAGATAAGAATTCGAAATTCAAAAATTTGAAATGAGATAAAGAGATAAGGAAAAAATTGAAATGAGATAGAGATAAGAAAGAGACTAATGTTAAAATTATTTACAGAATTAATTAATTTTTTTGTATTTTCATCACTTAATTAAATTGAATAAAAAATGTTAATTTTTTTATTTTTTGTGGCGGTTATTTAAGAATAGCAAATATATACATATATTATATACATATGGTACATTATATACATAGTCAAATAAAGAAATTAATTTTTTTCTGTTTTAACATTTTTATTTTTTATTTTTGTTTTAAATATTTAGTAAAAATATACAATTATTTACAAATACAATATGTACAAATAAATGGTAAAATTGCACAAACAACCCCAGAAAGCCAACTTTTCAACCGTAATTCCAAAAATTATGAAATCACAGCTATTTTAAAGATAATTTAATTTAGAATACAATGGAAGTGAGTTTGGTTAAATTTGAGTTCATATGGAGTCGGAATTAATCTTTCAATTATCGCTTAGTGGCTTTTTCCAAGTGTGGTTGCTTTTATTCTGTACATGATTTTATTTTGCAAACATTTTTAGTAATTAGAAAACATTTTTATTTACAACTTCTGTTTAGAAAATTATTTTGTTTGAGGTCAATTTATGTACAAAAAAATAGTGTAGTATGCAAATATACTCAGCACACACATTTTTTTGGATTTTTTTATTAAGGACCCTATCTCCCCCTACTTTATTCCGGTCGATCAGGTCAAGTCTTGACCTTCTCTCGGGGTTGGGTCAGCTTGTATCTTTTACATATATACAGTCTTCTTTTTTTCTTTTCTTTATTTTCCTTTCTTTCTTTATTTATTTTTGGTTAAAATGGTAATAAGTGTACAATATTTACACACAAATGCAAGTTAGTAAGAATATGGAGTTAGTGTTATATACATGTGTTTTATAAGGGATTTTAAGCTAAAATAAATGAATAAAGATGATGAAATGCATATCCATCAATAAGTATATTTATTTCATCTATGTATTTCTGTAGGTTATTTATTTTAGTATTTTCTTTGTGGTTTTATCCTATTCTAAATATGTACATATATTATAAATAATGTCCACAAAATTATAAATATACAAAAGTGTAAAAGTAATAAGAAATAAAATGAATATTTTATTCATGTATATCACTAACTTTCACACCTTAATTCCAAATTAAGTAAAACCATATGCATTAAATAGCTTATTAAAAGTTATATACAATTAAAGGTGATTTTTATGAATTTTGAGTCTTTATTGAGGAGATATGGGTCTGGGAAGTTTGGATTTTGGCCTTTTATTTTGAGCATAAAATGTACGATGTATATTATTTTTTTATGAAATCAGTTTTGTATTTTTTGAAATATTATTATCTACAACTTTCATGTAAAAAGCTTCTTTATTTTAGGTATAAATAATAGAAAATAAAATAGGTCCCAAATAGGGCTTATTAATGAATAATTGAATGGGCTTTCTGTTGTATCTTGGGCTCTTATCTCCTCCTACTTTATTCCTTGTCGACCACATCAATTCTCACTTGATCTCAGGGTTTAAGGTCATAAAATACCTTTGGTATTTTATTTCTTTTTCTTTTCTTTCTTTATTATTTTATTTTAGCTTTAAACAATGTAATTTCTACAATAATTATACAATAAATATTGAATGCTAATCTGTACAAAATAATGATATTTACATGCATTTAGCTACGGTTTAAAGGCCAAAATGAAAGAATAAAGGTGATGAAATAGAGATTCATCACCCACTATACTTGCCTTTGTTAGTCCCTAGCAAACACTTATGTAATGAGTGCAAAAATAAAGATGAAGAAAAGAAAAAGAAATAACCTGGAATAATTGTCGACTTTTAAACTAGTCTTTAATAGAGTTAAAGTTTGTAACTCAGAGAAGGCCTTTGGATTAATGGTGTGTTCGGAACCACATGGAAGTTGGGAAGTGTGACATAACAACCCTTGGATTCCATACTCCTATCATCCAGTCCAATTCACAGACAGGTCAGAACCATCCTCTCAGTCACATATTCTTGCTACCTTGAAATGATAGAACCATGTGTGTGAATTTTTTCAGCTCTTCCCAGACAAAATCGTTGAACCATCTAGGCTTCTGCTCTTATGGCAACTCATCCTCGTGGAGATAGATATTCTCTTATAAGGTCAGGTGCTCCTAATCTTTACAACCGAATGGGGGAGAAGTTAAAAGAATGGGAAAAGAAGTGGGATTGGGCCGGTGTAGTCTTCATTCCCTTGTGAAGTCGGTTAGTGTAACCAATTCTTCACCAAGAAGCAGGCTTTTTTCTGAAGCTCAATTTTTTTGTGGAATTTTTGGTATAGTCTTCTTTGGATATTTTCTTTGACTTTGTACAGCTTCTACATTCTTGCTTGTCCCCCGGTAGATATAGCATCTTTTTGTTCCACCTAATTTTTTTGGGGTCTTGGGAAAAGTTGCGTTGGTAGACCATTCTTAATCCGAAGAATTATCTCAATATGTCTCCAGTCTTTAGATATCATTGTTACCAAATGAAGTGGGTTAGAGTACCAGTGTCGACAATCCCCAAGAAAGGTTCTTGAGCGATCCTTGACGAAGTGGCCTTGCATCATCCTGACTTAGACTCCAAGATTTTTCAACAATCCATCTGAGCTGGACTAAGTGCTAGGTGCGAGGTTTCCAGTCAAGTCACTGCCTCAAGAGTCTTATGGATGATATGAAGGGTCCTAGTTAAGCACAATAAATTGACTCATGAACATAGTCTTATGGAACCTAAGTAATTAAGTCAAGGTAACCTGAAATATCTCCACTTCCAGTCCTCAATGGCTTCCTCTGAAATTAAGTGCATCAAGGTCTATTCCAAGCTCCAATCTTCAGACTGTATTTGGACATGTTTAATTGTCTAGGTTATTCTGAAAAATGCAAATGCTATGTACATTGTATGGAAAATATTTTTGTGATGTAGTTTTCTAGTTTTGAGCTTTTTATGGATTTTTGAAAAAAATTGTAATTTTTTATGCAATTTTTGAAAAAATTTTGTAAATATTTTTGGGATTTTCCAATTTTTATGGATTTTTCAAAAACAAAAGGTGCTTGGAATAAAATAAGAGTGAGTGCAGATATTTACATGGGTGTGCATCTTTTGATTTACAAGGGTCGGGTTGTAGGAATTTATAGGGTTGTATATACAAGGTGTATAAAGAATCTTTATTTATTCGAGTTATTTACATAGTTCTCAAAATAATTTGAAAAGATTTTTGCAAACATTCTGAAAACTTTATTCTGCAAACTAATTTGAAAAATAATTTGTACAAACATTTTACAAAATTTGAAAGTCATTTTGCAAAGATTTTTCAAACAGTTATATAGACTTTTCAAACTATTTTGCAACCATTTTCCAACCATTTGCAAATAGATTTTACAAATATTTTATTTCAAATAAAGAAAAGAAATTTCTATAAATAAAACATTTTTACAAAGGATGAAAATATTTTACAAAACATTTCCAGACAGTTTTCAACCGATCGATTTACTAAATGTACATACTCAATCATATAGTAACATGTCTATCTCTGGTCAGAAGATTCATGCCTATATCGTGACAGTATATGACACAGGTCTTGGTTATCTCGATCTCGTTAAGTCAACTCTTTGACATAACTTATCTAACACTTCCGGATCTCTATTCCAATGTAGAGGACCTGCATCAAGAGGTCGGTCAGATATCAGCCTTTAGAGAAGGATGGCCATCTCCTTCTCAGGATGGAGATCCTTTCTCAATAATCATTTGACGGTGCTTGATGAGTCCTCAATCTAACTCTTTTGATATCATCCAAGCACCAACCTCTAGGATTCAACCATTGAATCAACAACTGTATGATTATTAAGATGACTATAGTACATAGCCTAATTGTACTAAGGTACCTTATAAATGCATTCATTTATTCATTTACTCTCAAATAAGGAGTGAAAAGAATAAATAACTTTTATTTATATATCAATATATTACAATAGCATTTATTGTACAAATGGTTTGTTCATGACTCACATGTCTAAGATGACCACGGAATCAATTCCATGGTGGTCGTCGACCCTATTAGGGGAATGAGGCTCTCCTCCTTCCTATTTATTCCACTTGAAATTTAATTTATTGAAGAAAGTCTTCAATTTATTTATTTCTTTTAAATAAATTAATTATTATTGTAACAAAATCTAGGCCATTAATTTCATGTAAGAGTGCATCCTAGCCATCCAATTTTGTATAAGAGAAGGGCCAACCCTAGGCTTTAATCTACAATAACAACATACAAGTTGAAGCAACAAAATCTCTCTCTCTCTCTCATATGTGTCTAAGCTCTCTCCCTTTCAACCCCTAGTGGTCGTCCACTCTAGGGTTTGTTGAGAAACTCCACTATTAACGTGTTGCCATTTTGTTGTTAGATCGATTGCTCGTGGATCTCTGTCTTCTTCAGTGCCCTGTGCTCATGGGGAAGACTACGGATTTTGTGAGATAAAATTAGGAGGTTCCATTCTTGGATTATTAACTCGGATTGCAGGAAGCATGTATCTCATCCACTCGCCAGCAAGTGCTCACTTCATCGGAATGGACTTGAGACAAGAGGTCTTTTCTTTTAGAGACTCGTGGATCACAATCACGCTACAAGAGGTCACCCTAATGTTTTTTTGTGATCTAGATGAAGCGATATGAGAATCGTTCCCATGTCATGTGGTTTCAACAAAAAAAAGTTTAATTTCTACTGCCCCTTACGACTAGTGCGACTAGTCGACCTGAATCGCATACGATACGATCTCTGCGCTTCCGTGATGCGTGAGGATAAAACCCCCATTTTAAAAAACAATGAAGATAATGTGGTTATTTGTGTCAACCCACATGAAATGAGAATCTTCGGCTTTGATTGATACAAATGCGGGTATTGAGACATAAATTGAGATTCTCGAGCATAGAAGTAGATGCTCGAGGCATACATGCGTATTCCTTGGGCATAAATGCAAAAAGTTTTTTTTATGGTGGGTGTGTGTTCAATAATGATTGTAATTTTGTAAATATAACTAGTTGGCATGATTTTTCGGCATAATTCATGATATCGCTCACATCGTTATCATACTCCACATTCGCCAAATTTATCTCTTGATCCCATGACATCTTGTGAAACATCTAATCTTCTACAACTTTTGATGGATCGTATGAAACACGACAATGATCTTATTAATTAATCTTATGTATGGTTTCACACGACCGATCATAAGTGACACCTATTCTAACTCATAAGATGGACCTCCCCTCGCTTGAAAAAGTACTTGTCATTATACTTTTCTCTTAATGAATTATTAATTGTTGGAAAAAACTCATGAAAATTTGTTCCCATGTAGAACTGTCAAAAAATTCTCAAGTTCGATATTCGCTCAGATTTGATTCGCTAAAAGTTTGATCCAGGTTCGATTTTAAAATAAATAAATATGACCCTGAACATAAGTTTAGTCTCAATTAAATAAAGGCACCTAACCTAAAAATGTAGGTTTTATCAGGTTCGATTCATTAAAAGTTCGATATACACTTGATTACAAGATGCTTTTTTCGGTAATTGAACCTTATTTTAGGATAAGTAGACTTTGTCTGGAGATAGATGGATATTTGATGAATAGCCCTTCCTCACCTTTATTCTTTCATTTTGGCTTTATATCCCTAGCCAAATACCTGTAAATACCACTAACTTGCATAAATTTACATCTAACCGTAATTTGTAATTAACATGTAAATACATGTATTTAAACCCAAAATAAAAGAATAAAGAAAATAAAAGAAAAATAAAGGAGGTATTAAAGATACTGACTGTACCTGAACCCTGAGACCTAGTTAACATTTAGTAGGTCGATCGGGAACAAAGTAGGGGGAGACATGGAAAAACAATGTACATAAATACACACCAACCCTAGAAACCCTAGGTGCATAATACACTATATATTACTTAAACTTATATCATTTTATTTGTAATTATACATACTTCATATGAATATATTTCCAACATCAAACATGTACATAATAATATAGAGAAAATAACAAAATTATTGACACAAATAGTTCACGAACAAGTCAGTATTCTCAGTTGAAAAGGCTGCAAACATAAATTCATTAATCAATATCTCATTCACATGAAGTCAAAATTAGTAAAAAGTACCTTCATTATATTTCAAATTAAATTATCTACAAAATAAAGCAGTTTCATTTAAGTTGGAGTCAAGATGCAAAAGCCGGCTGATTGGGGTACTATGGTGCTTCTTCATTTGCATATTAAGATAATATATTTTACCTTTTACATTTTAACTCCTTTATATTTTTCATTAATTGTACATATTATTTAACACCTATATAAAATGTAAACAAAATTAAAAACATTTAAAAATACCAAAAATAATTAATAAACCAAAATACATAGGTATAAGGTACCTATGGCGTATATATACGCATTTGTTTGTATATATTAATTAAACAATAAAAATTCCATAAAAATATGTATATATGTATTATATTATATTATATTATAAATAAATGAATTTTGTAAATATAATATTATGCATAAAATAATAAAATACAAAATATACATGTATAAATACCTATACATGGAGTATGTAAATAATATATACTATTAAATAAGTCGCTAAAAATAAATGAAAATCACCCAAAAAAGTTTACTAAACAAGAAACAACTTTTATATTTTTAGATTTATTTACTAAAACCATTTTATATGGTATTTTCTCATTGTCTTTTTTAGCCCTATTTTGTCTTTTAGTAGGAGGGTTTGGACCAATCGTAACCCAGGAAAGGTTGACCCCTGGTCAACCCTCCCTGCTTCGTGCAAATGAACCCTTTAGATCGGTCCCTAGCCTCCTCCATTTTTCCTGCGGAGCTGTCATTGTATGACCTTGCACCCTTCATGAGAATTGCGTCCTTGACATCCAGGATTCACAACGACACCTCACAACGGATTTATTTTTTTCTGACTTGGAGCACGCCCTAGTCAAACAAGGTCTCTCTGTTGCCCTTATATGTGAGTGTGTGTATGTTTGTGAAACCCATGCCTCCGACTCATCTGATCATCACATCTTTATTCCTCATCGCATTCTCTACCTACTCGATCAATCATATCATCCTGGTCTTGTACATAATCAAGGGCATCATCTCCCTCCACCACCCATCGCCGAAGACACCTTACCATCTCGCCCTCCTGTTGTTTATTCCATTTGTGTGGGCTGAGAGAATTCTTCTCGAGCCCGATGACAAATTTTGTGCAGGTACATGTGCTGAAGGACTTCGTCTGGAGAGGATTTGGACACTCGCAAGTGACATCCAGGTCGTTTGATACGCGACGACCTCTAAGCCTCTCCCTGTAAGGCTTGGACTTTCTGAGTGACTTTAATCGTCATGTAACATCCCCCATCATCCTCGTGAGCTTTATGAAGAGCAGAACCACCATCGGAGAAGGGAGGTTCAATAAATTGAAGGCCAGGGAAGACAGGGTTCTTCCCTTTTCTTCATGAGGGTTCCAGAATTGTCTGATTTTGAGGACTCTCCAGATCTAATCTTAGCCATCCAGATCAAACAAAGCGATGCGCGGGCGGAGCTGTTGATCAAGTTAAGTGACACATCATGGACCGTTAGATCAGGCGCATATTAAGGGTATATTTTGCTATCTACTCTGCACATTTTTATATTTTTATTTAATGCTTAAAATGTGACTTGTTGTGTAATAATTTTGGACAAACTACTACCGGGCCCCATAACTCTGACTATTTACATCAAAGTTGTTGCTGACATTTATTATTCGTGGATATTTTACATGAATCAGCCTAGATTTTGTTCTTATGTTATGTAATGCATGGGTACTTTATGGATATTGCAATTTAGCCTCTGTCCCGCAATATATTTTATTTTATGTATTTGAATTTTATCAAATGTCTCTGTTTATGCATAAATTATAGGAAATTTATTTCAAATGCCTCAAATAGAGCTTACTCACACATATTTTTGTTATGCCATTTTAATGAGGTTTCCTATTTATTAAAAATCAAATACTTGCTATTTTCTGATGTTTGCTATTTAAAGATCCATAAAGATTCAAAAATGTTCTAAAAAATTCCAAAAAATTATATTAAGTGTATTGTATCCTAAACTATCACATATCCAAAAATCTATAAAAATTCCAAAATATAAATACTAATATTATAAAACCCTAAAAATCTTATAAAAATATCAAAAATTCTAAAAATCCAAAAATAGAGTTTCCTATTTCTGAATGTTCTCTATTATATCTAATATATATTAAAATTAGCTAGGGTTAATTTTGAATTGATATATATTTTTAAAACACTAAAACAAAATTTTGGATTTAATATATTCATTGTTGTATCTTTTTTCAATTTTTAAAATCTATAAAAATATGAAAAATACCACAAACCCAAATATTTTATTTTCTTTATTTCGACTTTATTTGACTTAGTAGAAAAATCCAAAAACACATTTTGTCTTTATATTATCTATATAATACATATATTATTTATATCTTTCTTATTATTTATCTTATTTTAAAAAATGAAACAAAAAAGTTACAAAATTAAAAACATAAAAATTATAAAACATTTAAAATCATAAAAATTTGAATATAATTAAAAATCTACAAAGAAACATAAAATTCAAAACACATAAAACAAGAAAATCTAAAAATCCAAAAATATTATTAATTAGCAATAGTTAAAAACAGTTTTATCTATCCTCGTTACACTTCCCTAAGTTCGATACTCTACCATACTTAAACCTATACATATTATTGTAGAGTTATAATAAATTGGGTTTTTATCATTTGTGCCCCTCTGAGATATCACAATTTCAGTTATGCCCCTATCTTTTTGGTAATATCAGTTGTGCCCCTCACTTCTTCTCATTCTATAACTTGTGCCCCTCGAGTTAGTCTCTGTCCATCAATAATACAAACAGACGTTAACTTCAAGGACACAAGTGGAATTAATTGAAAAAATGGACTGAAATGTCCAACTCTTCTTCTTCCTCCTCCCCCACCCTCTTCCTCCCCCTTCTCTTTCTTCTCTCAACCACCTGCTCCTCCAGCGGCTCCTCCCGACCACCCTCAGCCCATCCCTCCACCCCGAGCTCCTCCTCGGCCCTCGCACCTCCGCCCCGGCTCCTCCATGGCCGCCACCACCATCCTTCCCCCTAGTTGCACCCACAACAGCCGGCCGCCACCCTTCTCCACCAGGAGCGCCCTCCAGCCTGCTCCCCACTTCCATCACTGTCGCTTGCACGCCACGCCATAGCCGCGTACCTCCCCCGACCCCTGCCCCAGCCCGCACCTCCTCCTGCAACACCTCCCCTGCCCCCGCCGCCCCCGCCCGCACCTCCTCCCGCAACACGTCCCCCAGCCTCCGCCGCCCCCACCCCAGCCCGCACCTCCTCCCGCAGCACCTCCCCCTGCCCCCGCCACCCCTCCCCCAGCCCACACCTCCTCCCGCAGCACCTCCCCCGGCCCTCACCGCCCCCACCCCATCCCACACCTCCTCCCGCTGCACCTCCCCCTGCCCCCGCCCCAGCCTTGCACCTCCTCCTCCCCAGTTCGCACCTCCTCCCCAGCCCTCACCTCCTCCCAGCCTCGTACCTCCTCCCCAACCCACCCCTCCTACCTGACCCGGTCCCCTCCAGCCTTGAGCTCCGCCCCGAGCTCCTCCTCCGCCTCACTTCCCCGACCCAACCTCTCCTCTGATTTTATTCTGACCATAATACCCTTCTTAACCATACTATGGTTTGAATAAACCGTGGTTATTTTAATTTTTTGACGGTCAATCTGACGGAAGGGCACAAGTGATAACGGAGAAAGAAGCGAGGGGCACAACTGATATTACCAAAAAGATAGGGGCATAACTGAAATTGCGATATCTCAGAAGGGCACAAATGATAAAAATCATAATAAATTTTGACTCACACACTTTGATTATTCATCTTATGGTGGGCTGATTGTTGATTGATTGGGGGCTTGGTCTTCACAACGATTAGTTGTCTAACTTGTTAGACATGAGAATAGGCCATTGTTATCAATATTTACGAGATAAGTAGACTTTATCTCGGTATAAAATATCTCAAGATAAATAGTCATATCGTGGTTACAACATTCATTATCTATATATTTACTTCTTTTCCCTTCCTTATCCGTCAAATCAACAGACTAAGTATGAAACTCATTCATCCTTTATCCCTATCTTATTCCGTAACTTTCATCCGAAAGGATATAAAAATATAGTACAATTATACAAAGAGAAGAATCCTTGTAAATTTATTTTTTCAAAAGATAAAAAAGAGTTAGATAAATAAAAAATTGCATGAATATTTGATCTAAGTACATATATTTTCATTTCTTTTCTTTTCAGCCACTCTCATTAAAAAATCTCAGTTCAATATTCGCTTAGATTCGATTAAATAAAAGTTCGATTCAAGTTGGATTTGAAATTAAGCAACCCAAACCTTAAACATAAGTTTAAGACGATTAAATAAATCGGATCTAATTGATTAAATAAATAAACCAGATCTAAAAATTGTACGGTCGTTTACAACTACACCACTATCCACAGGTTGCAGGTCGCGACTCTTGAGAAGTAGACTGCAGTAGTATATCCGAGCCGCTCGATCTTGATCAATGATTCATTCCACCGCGGACACGCATTCACTCGAGAGGATCTGCTCTACTTCATTGTTGGTCAGTAGGGCATTCCACCGCGGATCCTGCCCGTGACATGCATGCAGTCTCTCAAACGCCTCCTCCTCCAACGCTCCTCTTCTCGTCTGCGGGCGGCACCTACCTCGAGGGCATTCTCCTCCGCCGACGATGATTGGAACGACGCGTGGGAGGCCGCGTGGCTTCCCGAGGACCTTTCCGCCAAGAATCGCGCCCCGTGGGAGTCCGATGTCCACTTCGACCCCGAGGCCAAGGCATTCGTCGAGGAGATGGACGAGCGCTGGGAGGAGAGGAGGAGGAGAACGGAGATGAATTACAATAGCAATAAGAAAACTGGTAACGTCGTAGAGGATGAGGTCGCTACTAGAAATAAGATGGTTGGGGACGAGGAGTACAGGTTGAGGAAGCAGAGAATCCACGCTTCCCTTTGGACGAAGGAGATTGAGAACATGGACTCGGTCTCGTGCCTTCAGGTTCAAGGATCTGCCGAGATCGATCAGCTCCTCAATTCTTGCGCGGAGTATGTCTTACTTCTATTTTGCTCTGTTGATTTTCCTTTTCATAATCCTTTCGAACCAACTGGATGCGTGAATGACGTGAGTGGAGATCCTTTCGTAGAAGATACAATTCTGGTGCAAGGTGAAAGGATCCGTTGACGAAGTATTCCGTCTCATTTGAATTGAATGGATTTCCAATCACTTCGTGATAGAACATCCGAGAGATATATCATACTTATTGAGAGGTGTTCCCTGACTCCTTTAAGGCTTGCATCGTGGAACAGTCTGCATAGGCTCTTTTCATCAATATCGAAGCAAATGTTAGATTCCGGGTTAAAATGCAGTGCGAAGATTAAGCGATGCTGGCATTACTTTGTACAAGATGATTTCACAATTATTTATCGGGTAGGAAAGAACACATTAAAGGCATGCTTCTTCAAAGTGCTATGCAAATGTTATATTATGTTTACTAACATATAATTGATTAAATCCTTTTTGGCAATTGTTCGTGTATCATAATCGTGCATCTCTCAATACATCCTATAAAACAAACCGCTAAAAGCTTTTTACTGATTTTGTTTGCACTACAAAAATCTTGTAGCAACTTATTTATCTAGCAACATCTATACAGTGAAGATGCACTATTATACTTACTGCCTTGGATTAATTTTGTGAAACTGTGAGGAGCAACCATCTTTTCATTTCTGTAATTTTCAAATCAGGAACACCTGTTTTGAGATTCAAAGAGACAATTCCGCAAATATGTGATCTGCAATGTGAAACATCCCACCCAATGACTAACATTCCTCAGACAATCAACACTGTATGAGATCAGTCTCGGATTGTAGTTGCAACAGAGGTGAGCCCGGTTGGTGCAGCTGTGGACTCCACAGATTTCCAGCTAAAATTGGAGCCTGGAGCCCTAACGAGGAGATCTTGATGCTTCGATGATGAAGGACTTTCTGTTACAGAGCACCACGATAAAGTGTTGGAGGTGCTATCGTTGCCATGATGCCTTCTATGTATTGTTTTTTTTGACACTCAAAAGAGGGGGATACACTCATAGGTGTTCGCCCCAATTTATTAAAGAAGGATGAAGGAAATACTTACAGCGGGCAGAACAAAAAACAAAGGTCGAGGTAGATGGTACACAAGGTTCCATCTACCACCCAAAAGAAAAACTTTACATGGATAACCAGTCCGTACAGAAATTATTTGCAGCGATACAGATATTTTCCTTGTAGAAACGCTGCCCCGCAAAAATCAAGTTGTTTCTTCCCAGCCAAATGCTCCAAATACGCGCAACGGGGATAATTCTAACCGACCGAGGGCGAGACGAGGCTGCAACAAGGCTCTCCCAGAAGGCAAGCATGGAGGAGCGATTTACCCAATCCACGTCAGCCCAGATGTCCTGCACGAATGGACAAAAGAAGAATAGGTGGCTGGAGGTTTCAGTGTGGAGGCCGCATACCCCGCAGGAAGAGGAGATGTTCGGGATAAAGGAGGCGCATCGGTCCCGCGTAAGTAGTCTTCCCCTTCTGAGAATCCAAAGGAAGACGCCAATCCTCTCCGGGATCTTGAGATCCCAAATAAGTTTGCAGTGTCGAGAAAGGGAAGCATCCGCATTCAATACAGGGGGGAGAACGGAGAGATAAGCCTTACGAGAGCTGAAAGTCCCGTCCAACCAAACAAAATGATCACGGCCTTCTATGTATTGTTACGCAACTGCAAGTAGGTCATGGCCCGGCCATCGGGATCGACGTGTGGATATCCATCAGATCCAATGGGCACCATCTGGGTTAAACTTTGTTGGTAATTTGATTCGAATATCTTTATTAGATATCCATGAGCGTCAGGTCAGAATACATTAATCAGATTGAGTATTCATCCGCGTATTCATCCGCTCGTACTACCATGAATATTACTACTTGCAACCATTTGTTTTGGTAGGTGTATGAGATTCTACGTGACAACCATCTAATTATATTTTTATCACCCCCCTCCTTCTAAGGAAGCCCCTATTGATCTTCTTTCAAGTAGAAAACCTCTGGAGGGCAATGGGAAGGGAGATTCAGGAGGGGGCTCTGTCCGATTTGGTAAGGGCAATTCAGGAGGGGGCTCTAGGCGATGGGACACAATGGGAACAACTTTTGGAGAGGGGGCTCTGGGCGATGAGAAGAGTGCTTGACGGGGGCTAGAGAATTGGGAGGATGCCTCTAAGGCGGTGAATCTTCACTCTACTGAGCGCTGTAGCTCCTAGACGGATACCCTTTGCCTTCTGGCGTTGCCACGTAGGTTTTAACGGAGGCTTGGGGCTCCCACCTTCTGATCAAGCTTCTTTTCCAGTCCACACCGAGTCTCGTAGTTCCCATCTTTTTAGTCTTGTTCATTGTGATGTTTGGGGACCTTGTCCGGTCCGAACATTGAGTGGTCATTGCTAATATATTTTTTTTGTGGATGATTATAGTAGATCTTATTGGTTGTATCTAATAAAGGAGCGTTCGAAGATAAATAAAATTGTCATAAATTTCTTTCAATATATTCAAACATCTTTTTCTACATGTGTTAAGATCATTCCAATTGACAATGCTCTTGAGTTCATTCAACAGGATTTGACATCTTTCTTTGTGTCCAAACCTCCTATCTTTATACCTTGCAACAGAATGGGGTTGCGAAAAGGAAACTCCAACACTTGCTTAATATTGTCAGATCTCTTCTTAGTTAAATGAATGTTCACAAGTACTATTTGGGGGGATGCCATCCTTATTGCTGTCTATCTCATCAACATAGTTCCTTCATTTGTTCTTAAACGGGGATTCCATCTCCTTAAATGTACCCTACCGAGTCTCCTTTTCCTTTTCTTCAAAGAAATTTTGGTTGCACTGCTTTTGTGCACAACTTCCATGCAACTGATAATTTGTCACCAGGGCCATTAAGTACGTCTTTCTTAATCTCTTCCGTACTCAGAAAGGTAATTGGTGTTATGTTCCTGTTGGGTGTCGATATTCTGTGTCTGCTGATATCACTTTCTTTGAGCAGACAAGCTTCTTCACACAAGCTGTGGGTGACATCCCTTTGGACCTTCCTCCTCCACCAATCATTAATACTCGCGAGCACACCACTGCACCTGCTTCTGTTCCTGTGTCTATTCCTTTGTCTGTCCCTTTTAGACATGATAATGACTACTTCAAGTGCTCCCACCACTGCTACCCTGAATGTACCTCAAGCAAAAAATGCGATGTACCTTTCACCATAGTCGCATTTTACTTCAATTGATAGTTTATCTGGTTGTGACAAGAGATTTGCAGATATCCTTAATGCTATTTCAGGTCCCATATATCATCACTGTGCGATGCAGGACTAGGGTTGGCGACATGCCATGTATGAGGAGATGGATGCACTTACCTCTTGGGACACATGGGATCTTGTGCCATGTCCACTGGGAGTTCGGCCTGTAGCTTGCAGATGGGTCTTCACGACTAAGCAGTCGCTTGATGGCTCCATAGACAGATTGAAAGCCAGATTAGTTGCAAGAGCTTCATACAAACCTATATTGTTGATTACTTTGAGACCTCTCCAGTTGCTAGAATGATATTCACGAGCATTTTGTTGCTGCTAATAAGGCATGGGCTATTTTCCAACTTGATGTGAAGAATGCCTTCCTCTATGGTGACCTCGAGGAGGAGGATTCTATAATGCAACTGATGTGTTACATAGTTGAGGGCAGAGTATATGCCGATTACGTAAGGCCATCTATGACTTGGCACTCGTGCAACAACAATCATTGTGCTTTAGAGTCGAGATATATACCATTTCCTCATTAGAAATCTTTCTATTGAAATGGAATTCTATGGAGTTAGGAAGACAAAAGGTTACTATCTTTTGGAAACAATCGAGGCATGCATGATACCTTTCCAAGTAGTCCATCCCAAGAATGATGTCAAAACCATCCATTTCAATAAGTAGCAGATAAGCAGGTAACTAATGTCTTGCAACCTGTACCACGTAGTCCTCTAAGATTTCTTGAATTATAAATACTTGACCTCATGGTCCCTTAATCAGATAAGGGTTTTGTACTTCTATAGGAATCTTGCCTAAAGTGGGAAATAAATGTCGAGCCACGAATGAATACGAAGACCCAGAATCAAACAAGGCATGCACATAAAGACCAAGGATAGCAATGGTACCTTGTTCGATCGTGTCTGAATTGTAAGCTTGTTCATCAGTGACTGCATTAAGCTTTCCATTAGGAATAGGCAAGTTAGAGCCTGTAATGCTCTATGGTGGTTGCTTGTGAGCCTTGACCTCTATCTTTCCTTCCTCTACGTGTTGCTCCATTGCTCGGGAAGGATGCTACATTGTCAGTTGGAGTTGGCTTGAACCCATATCCTTTCAATTGTGGGTAGTCTTTCTTAAAGTGACATTCCTGATGACCGTAATAACATGTACGTGTCCAATCTGAGCTGAAGACCCAACCATAGAGGTACTAGCTCCTACTGCTGCGTACGAGGGTATAGCGGAGGTCTAAAGGAAACCCCTCTTCCTGACAGCTGGCCCAATGTTTGTGGCGAGCTTATACTGGAGCCAACTGGATGATAGCGACGGTCTCTGCGGTTATAATTCGCATTGCACTTGATGATCTACCAGTAAAGTGAAAGCTTCTTCTTTAGTGATTTTCATCCCTTTCCATCTTAATACGAGAGGCGATGTCCATTGCTCATCTATAGTGGTGACTCTAAAACTTGTAAGCTTCTCTTTAAGATCTCCTTGAAGCCTACTGCCAAATTTGGTAAGGCACTCCTGTGATAAAGCTTCTAAAGCCGGGGAGTAACTTAGTAGCTCGGTAAAGTGAATATGTTAATGTTGCACAGTTTTGGAACCCTGGATCAGAGAAGTCAATTCCCTCATCTTCAATTCTTACCAATGGGAGGGGCAAGAGTATGCTTAGAATCTTTCCTCAAAGGTATCCCATGGAACATGATCTACTATTTTTTGGAAATAGCTCTCCACCATCGTTTTGCATAGTCTGCTAGAGAGTAGTCAGCAAAATACACCCAAGTGTCTACTGGTGCATGTATTATTCTCAACATCCTGCTGATATCATCAAACCATAGTTCCGCCTCAGCACATGTCTCTATGCCTTTGAATTGAGGAATCTTTCCCTTTTGATAATTGTCAAGTAATTTTTGGTGTCTAAGTAGGGCCTTTTCTATTGCTCCTTCAGCTGGGGTAGGAGTAGACTCAATGGAAGGATGGTAACTAGATTCTTCCTCGGAAAGGTGAATAGAACCCACAACCTTAGCTTATACAGGTTTGGAAGCCTCGGGTCTCTCAACCAGGCCATCAAGTCTTTTGCTTTAATGCTTGCTGCTTTAGCTCCATCTCTTGGAGCATTGCCATCATCGCAACCATTTGCCTAGCCAAGTCCTGATCTGACATGACCCTGAAATGAATCAGGTAATCGATTAGTTCTTATTCTACAAAGAACAATATACATTAGGGACACTAATTTGTTAATGATAATATTTTTGTAGTCAGTTATTTGGATCAAATGATCTTAACATATCCTTAGTTTCTGAATACTGCTAATAACTATTACTTACTGAATAAGCTACTGGAGTAACCATGCTCTGATATCAACTGTTACGACCCCAGTTTTGGGTTGTTGGATCCTCCCATTTACCGCATCTGGTAACTCAACAATAGCTTTATCCAATAATAACATCTAATATTCAGAAACATACTGCAATAAATGAAATAAATAAAAAATATTTACTATACATCACAAAAATGCGGAATATTTAGAAAAGTTTTTGCTAATCAATGTTACTTCATCGTATGGACGGGAAAATGTAGCACAACAATTTGTGCATTCAGAAATTATTAATTCCAATGAAACAATTTCCAAAATAATTTCTGATATTCACAATGAATAAAAAGAGATAGATCGAGGTTTACCTTTGAAGCGTGAGTTTCTAATATAAGAAACCTCTCGAATCAAGTCCGATCTGTATTGTCTCTCTCGTGGGTATGGAGATGAATTGTGTTGCTTCTCACGAACCCGAACATCGACCATAGCAACAAGAAGAAGCATGTATGTATTGTATACACCCAAGACTCTTCTCACTCTTTAAGGCACGAAGTTCTTAAGTCTCTAGACTCTCAAAACTCAAGCTAATAAAAGAGAGAGTCTTACTCTCCTTTTATACACATTGTACTTTGTACATACATATTGAAGAGAGTCTTATCTTCAAGTAGGTGTGTGCAATGGCAACCCTCGGATTGTTAATCAAGGGCTTAAGATCAAGTCCTTATTCAACAATACAATTATCTCCTTTTTATCTCCAAATACACAACAACAACAACAACAAAGCCTTTTCCCACAATTATTAATAATTTAAGCAACAAATCAACAAAGAGTTCTTCTCAAGGACCCTTTGTAGTGGCACCATGTGTCATCACACAAGGCCAACCAATTCCATATATGGAATGCATTTTTGTTGTTGATTTATCAATTGATAATGCAACAAATTAGAGAGCTTTATTCTCAATAGGACTCTTGCATATGACACCATATGTACTTACTACATTGACTAAAAATAATCAATGTTGTTGCATTTTATTATCAATTAATTAACTTGATAATCATATTATCAGGAGAAATTACGAAAATAATCATTATATCTTATGAATCATATTCATGAGCATAAAATTAGGTGTAAATCAATTGACAATGCAACAAATTAGAGAGCTTTATTCTCAATAGGACTCTTGCATATGACGTCATGTGTACTTAGTATACACATCGACATTGACTAATAATAATCAATGTTGTTGCATTTTATTTATCAAATAATTAACTTGGTAATCATATTATCAATATTGGAGAAATTACGAAAATAATCATTATATCTTATGAATCATATTCATGAGCATAAAATTAAATGTAAAACCAATTTACATCTAAAATATGTGAATCAAATTCACACAATCTCATACCTTGGAAATATTATGTAAATCTTATTTATACAAATATTTATATGAATCATATACATATAAATGTTAATTATTGTGAATCACTATTCACACATTAATGATATATATTTGTGAATCTTATTAATAAAATTACCCTTATGAATAAAATGTAATAATCATTATTACAATATTGACGTCAACAAGTATGAATGCCAATCTATTTAGGACTCATGAGATACAAATGAAGATACTTGAAAATAATGTCGGGGAGATCATACTATTCATGTATAATGACTTGAAATCTGGATATGAATCTAATTTCAGGGTTCATGTCATTTTGGATGAGTTGTAATTTAATATAATTAAATCACAAATCACCTAGCTAAAATGGAGCCCCCAAAATCCGAGCCCCCAAAATCCATCGTCTCATTACTTCCTTTAGATGGAAGTGTCATGGTAGATGATCTATTACGATAGATTTAACTCTAAGCATTTCTAACACTCATTCATCCTTCACACTGGAAGACTTTGATAAACCCGAAGTTCAAATCCTAGTTCGACTATTTTCTTCGGAATACATCAATATATTTCTCTTTCGATAATTGGGCGACATATCAATTATATACTTTCCAAAAGCATATATTAATATCTCAAATTCGTGTCTCATTTCATAAATAAGAGACCATGCATCGGAATTCATTTTTACCCCAAATATCTCATGAGTGAGATCTGTCTCCCGGTTCATCAAATATGAACCTGTATAAGTCTTTTGAGAGATCACACATCTCATAAGATTTCATATGCACACCAACGCGCCGGTATATGGACCTTGACGAGGTCACCAAGCTATTGGTCTGTCAAATGTGCATACTCAGGCATATAGATGTATATCTGTCTTAAGTCAAAGGATGCGTGCCTGATCGTGACAGTTACGATTCAAGTTTTTGTTTATCTCGATCTCATCAAGTCCACTCTTTGACTTTATTATTCCAACACTTCTAAATCCCCGTTCCCATGCAGAACACCTGCATCAAGAAGTCGGATGGAAGTCGGTCTTTAGAGAACGATTGACATACATTTCTCAGATTGGAGATCTTATATTGAATATATCATGTTTGAAGTTAGCTATGCCCTTCTAGCTGCATGGTATTCAATATGGCCATAATACATAATCCTAGTTGTACAAAGGGATATTAATATTAAGTGTATTCACAATATTTCAGACGGACATGATAAAACAATAACTTTTATTGCATTTATGGGTCGCCAAGGGTTACAAGTCAAACATTCTCCCACTAGCCCTCAGAGATATTCATGTACAACTCTCAACTTCATATTAATTACATGCTAGTCGAAAACCTTTTGTATAAACAATTTGGTTATCGGATCAATAATGTTGTCGATAGAGGCAACCTTGGTGATCGTGATATCACTACGCTTCTGGATCTCCCAGATGATGTGATATTTCCTCTACACGTGCTTGCTTCTTTGATGCCACTGGGGTTCCTTAGCTTGTGTATGGCAACCTTGTTATCACGGAGCAATGGAATGGGAGATTCCGATGAGGAAACTGCACCAAGTTCCTGAATGAACTTGCGCAACCACACAACCTCTTTAGCAACATCCGATGCGTAAGGGCACCCAGCCATGGCTTTCTTTTCCTCGATAGTTTGAGGAGCTATCCCTTTAGATAGGTGAATACCATACTTAACGGAAAGAAGACTTTCTTGGAATTATCCATACTGAATCTTTCCAAGATTTTATGATGTATCCTTGTTGTGACAATCCCAGTTGAAGGATATGGAAATGATGCAGCGCATAGTCAAATTATAGGGTCAAATATTTATCTAAATTTAGTGGTCAATTTTATTTACGTTTATTTACGTCGGCGAATTTTTTAATTAAATAAATGAGATCGCCTGTGATCTCAATTAGTGGTCAATTTGATTTTAAATTTTGGTCGGTTAATTAGTTAGAGGCTAATTAGGATAATTAGTGGTCAAATTAAATTAGTTTTTCTATTTTTGTAATGCCATCCCTCCTGTATAAAGGGATGAGGGTCCAGTGTTTTTATTCAGTCAAGTATTAATGAAAATTTGAGTTTATCTCATTATCTCTCTCTATCTCTCCTCTCTCCTCCCGCGATCTCCGCGTTCTTCTCCCTCAACCTCTCGTGTTCCCGACGAGTTGTTCTTCTCAACCCCTCTATTTTCTCTACCAAAATCCACCAATCAAATAATCGAATTTTTTTATCGTCGCGCCAAAGTTTCGTTTGCATCATTTGGTATCAGAGCATGGCCTACAGATCGTCTTCACGATCTGGCGATCCGTACAGGCGTTCACACCGACATGCGACGAAAGACTATCATGCGAAACGACAAGCCGAAGAATTTTACAAACAGGACATGGACGCGCGACGCGAGATCCAGATGGCCCAGTCCAAATGTCGAGAGATAATGGCTAATCTCAAGGCTATGTGCGCCCTATCGAAGCCGCCAATCACCGACACCGACCTTGAAGACGAAAATCGCGCCGTCAACAAAGAACCGGCCGCTGCCCAGATCCTCCCGGAAGAAAAAGAAGCCGAAACGGCTGCTGTCCAGAAGATTTCAGATCAGCCGTCTTCACCGAAAGCGCCCCCGATATCCGCCCCAGCCCAACTACAGTCCAACAACGGCAAGCCCGCACCCCTGGGGCCCCGTCGCACCCCGCCACCAACTCCTCCAGCACCACAGTACGTGGCCGCCCCCCTGCGGCGCCTCTAGCTGCCGTTTCCCCTTCGGATCCGCGAGCCGCCCGCTTACAACCGCCCCTCCACGCGGTTGCGCCTTCCCGGTGTCCCCACGGCAGCCCCCCCAGCCCTCCTGCCCGAGCCTCCTTCCCTCCCCTACTCCCCTTTCCCCCCCAATACCACCCCGATCGTCTACCCCTTCCCCTGTCTCCCCCCCAACCCCACAGCACCCATCGCCACCCTCGCACCTTTCGGCCCCGCCACCCGCGATCTGCCCCCGCACCGCCTCCTTCCAGCCCCGGCATCCACTCCACCACCCCGCCCGCGCCCTCCCCTCTTTCCCCAACTGACGCCGCCCCCAGCTCGACCGCACCCCCACCAGCCCGCCGACCCGATCTCGCCCCCCCAGCGCCCGCGCCTCCTGCGCGAAGCCTTGCGACCCCCCTACTCCCGCAACCGCCTCCCGCACCCAACCTATCACCCTCCCCCTTGCCGCGGTAGCATTCGACCCCCCCAGCCGACCCGCCTCCGCGTTCAACCAGCCAGCGGCCTTTGCGGAAGGCGTCAGCCCTCACCGCCTTTGCGGAAGGCGTCAACTGCGCCGAGCTTCCGCACGAGATTCCACGGGCGCCCCTTTCCCGTTCGTTGTGCCGCCTCCACCACATTAGGAAGAGAAAGAAACGTGAGTCAACTAGGGCTAACGACACAACCCCATCCCTGGAAATCAGGGAACTAATGGGGAAAATTTGCCTCAAGACCCCTCCACAATACAACATTCACGGGAAGCCTCTTATTGAAGAGGTGCGAAATTTGCGCCCAAGCCCCCAGCGGCAAAAATTATAAGGCTGCAAATCAAAAATCTGGGGACCCTCCTTATCCAAATAGGACTAGAGTCTTGGGCTTCCCCTATATAAGGATCCCATGGCTTCATTCTTTGGACACATCTCCTCCCCTCCTCTCCTTGTGTTATTGCTTCGCTATGGATGCTCCGAAGGCCATGTTGTTCATGCCTCATCAATTCTTCGGTCACTACAAGGAAGAGACAATAATCAAGAAGACGCCGCCATTCGCGCCATACATGTTCTTCAACTATGAAGGCCGCGCCACCTACGCCCGCATATGGACTCCGCCGTTCGCTCCGCACCTATTCTTCCAGACAATGACTGAGCACGCCGAATCGTCCTCCAAGCCTACAGTTTCAGCAATTCGTCGGGAGACAAATTTTTAAAGCGGAGGAGAGTTGATGCAGCGCAGAGTCAAATTATAGGGTCAAATATTTATCTAAATTTAGTGGTCAATTTTATTTACGTTTATTTACGTCGATGATTTTTTTAATTAAATAAATGAGATCGCCTGTGATCTCAATTAGTGGTCAATTTGATTTTAAATTTTGGTCGGTTAATTAGTTAGAGTCTAATTAGGATAATTAGTGGTCAAATTAAATTAGTTTTTCTATTTTTGTAATGCCATCCCTCCTATATAAAGGGATGTGGGTCCAGTGTTTTTATTCAGTCAAGTATTAATGAAAATTTGAGTTTATCTCATTATCTCTCTCTATCTCTCCTCTCTCCTCCCGCGATCTCCGCGTTCTTCTCCCTCAACCTCTCGTGTTCCCGACGAGTTCTTCTTCTCAACCCCTCTATTTTCTCCACCAAAATCCACCAATCAAATATTCGAATTTTTTTTATCGTCGCGCCAAAGTTTCGTTTGCATCAGGAAAGATCCATAAGCGCATCATGGAAGCGTGAAGATCACATCATATGCGATCGGGAATGACTAGTCTCACTAGTTGCTCGGAGCAACGGAATTTTAAAAAAATTTAAATGCGATGAAAGCACATGATCCAAGAACACTTCTCGGATCGTTTCATCTAAACCACAAAGGGGTATTAGGATTACCTCTTGAAGCGTAATTGTGATCGAAGTCTCTAAAAGAAGAGACATCTTGTCTCAAGTCCGACCCGATGGAGGAGTCGCTTGCAAGCACGTTGTTGAGACGCGGGCTTCTTGTAATCCAAGATGATTATCCAAGTGGCGAATCTTCTGATCTCATCACATGAGATCCGATGTCTTCTTCACGAGCGAGGTGCATTGAAGGAGACAGAGATCCACGAGCGGTCGAAGCGGCGGCACGACGACATGGCGACGGCGACGATTCCTTCTAAGACACAAAGTTGACCATTTAGAGAGATAGAGATGGGGCGTGTATTTTACTTTGATTATGGGCGAGTTGACAAGTCACATTCAGGATGAGTTACCTTGGTGTATGTTATTTGCTGATGATATTGTGTTGATTGACGAGACTAGAGATGGAGTAAATGAGAAGCTTGAGGTCTGGAGATATGCATTGGAGACTAAAGGATTTCGTATAAGTAGGGCTAAGACGGAATATATGGAGTGCACCTTTGATGGAAGCAATGGTCATGGTTGCAAAAGTCGGTAGTCAGTACTTGGTCGGCCAGGTCACTGACTAAGGATTAATCGGCAGTCGGGTGACTAATCGGATTTAGTCGGACTTTAATCGGCTTTGAATTTTATGATTATTTTAAATATATAACCCATTTTTATACATATATTTACATAGATTTTGTACATTTTTATACTATCATTATAAAATAAAAGAAGTAATTGAATTGAAATAAAACATTAAGCATAGTATAATAAATTTGCTTATAAAGAAAACAAAACATAAAAAATATAGTATCTCCAAGCAAAAATTGGTCGATTAGTGTGCCTAGTCGGAATTAGTCGGTACTCAGTCGACCATCCCACTGACTAGACTAGTCGGACCTACTAGTCGGGTCAGTCGGGCGACTTTTACAACACTGGCAATGGTGAAGAAATCGATGTGAAGATTGGTGACGATAACATTCAGAAGAGAGATTCTTTTAGATATCTGGGATCTATTTTGTAACATGATGGGGAAATTGATGGAGATGTTACTAATAGAATAAATGCAGGCTGGCTAAAGTGGAGAGGAGCCTCTGCTATGCTCTGTGATAAGAAAATTCCTTTAAAAATTAAAGGAAAGTTTCACAAAGCAGCCGTGGGACCTGCTATGCTCTATGGATCTGAATGTTGGCCTGTGAACTATAGACATGTGCAGAGAATGGTTGTAGCAGAAATGAAAATGCTAAGGTGGATATGTGGACACACACGTAAAAATCGGATTCGGAATGGGGCAATCAGAAAGAAAGTTGGTGTAGCTCCGACCCGATCGAGAATAAGATGCGAGAAAACCGCTTAAGATGGTCTGGTCATTTGCAAAGAAGATCAATTGATGCACCGGTTAGGAGATGCGAGTGTTGGGATATTGAGCCGGCTAAGATAGGGCGATGACGGCCTAAGAAGTGTTGGAAAGAGACTATACGAAGGGATCTTAGTTTTTTTGGATAAAAGCCCGAGATTGACCTAAAATAGATCTGAATGGAGGCGAAGAATCCATGTAGCCGACCCTACTTGATTATGGGAAAAGGCTTTGTTGTTGTTGTTGAGAAATGAGGCGTGTAGTATGAGAATGAAAGAGAGAGGTGATTCAATTGTTGTAAAAAAGCTAGGGTTGCCTGTCCTTTTATAGTATTTTTGGAAGTCCAAGGATCATAATCTCTGTGAAACGCAAAATCAATGGTTGAGATTGATTTGTGTTTCTATTCAATGGCCATGATCTTGTTGTATAAAAATACACCAATAATTAATTTTAATTAGATTAAATATATATTGAATTATCATCAACATAATTTAATTTAATTAAATCAATTTGGATAAGAAAATGAAGAATGAGTCCACTTACTAAATATAGGGGGGCGACCACTATTGATCAAGTTAAGGGTGGCCATCCACCCTCCATATATGGAAGGTAGCTCATCCTATTATTTATGTGAGATATTTATATCTCACATAATATTCTATATATTTGCAACAAGTTTTATTGCAAATATATTCACAAAATTAATTTGTGAATTTTCCAATCATGCCATTGAAAAAATATAAATCATATTCATATAACATGCAACATGTAAATTGTAATAGTTATCTAATGTGAATCCAATTCACATCAACAATTAATTTGCAAATACTATTTGCAATAAGCTCTCTCTAATATATTATAAATAACATTTATAATATATAAATAATATGGATAGTGCTATCCACAGTATTCATATCCTTGATACATTTAATTATTACATCTAAATAATATGAATCACATTCAAATTATTCATGATGATTAAATCACATTTAATTATCAATTTCTCAATGCTCAGATATATAAATCAACTGAATTATTCTTGAACTCTTTCAAGAATAATGCACTTTATGCTCGGATACTTGAAGATAAGGATACGACCGATTGTACGCTCCATGTATAGTGACTTAGATATTGAGTTCACATCTCAAATCCATCTCAAAGATGTTTGATTAAATCAAAACCGTAAATCTAATCTTCTTATTGCATCTGAATCGTATTCAGATCAGTGTCCACCATTTTGACTAAGATCAGATTACTTCTATACTGAGAGAAGTTACTAAAATCCAAACCTGTTTCATCACTCCCTCAGAATGGAAGCATCATGGTTATACAATCGTTTATGATCACATCACCCTCATGTATTCCTAATACCTGTACATCCTGCATACTGGAAGACGTAGAATAAACCTGAAGTTTTAGATCTTATTTAGACTGTCTCCTTCAGGGTTTTATCATTAAGTTTCTCATTCGATCATTGGGAGTTGGTATTGGTCATATACTTTTCAAAAGCATATATCATACCTAGGTATTGATCATATACTTTCCAGAAGCATATATCAAACCTACGAATTCAGTCAAGCTTCCAAAGCGAGATGACCATCCACGGAATTTGATTTCCAATATCTCATGAGTGAGCTCATGTCTTCCGATTTAGTAATGAATCTGTATGATCCCTTTGAGAGATCGTATTACTCATATGTCCTTGTATGCACGCCGGCTCACCGGTGTATAGACCTTGATTAGACAATCAACCTATCGATCTGCCAAATGTACATACTCAAACATATAACCACAAATCTGTCTCCTGTCAGAGAATGTGTGCCTATATCGTGACAGCATACGACATATGTGTTTTGTTATCTCGATCTCGTTAAGTCAACTCTTTGACCTAACTTATCTAACACCTCCGAATCTCTATTCCTATGCAGAGGACCTGTATCAAGAGATCGGTCATATATCAATCAAAAGAGAAAGGATTGCCATCTCCTACTCAGGCTGGAGATCATCTCTTAATAATCATTCGACAGTGCTTGCTCCTCAATCTAACTCTTTAGATATTCATCCAGCACCAACCTCTATGATTCAATAATTGAATCAACGGCTATATGATCATTAAGATGACCATGCTACATAACCCTAATTATACTAAAGGATCTTTTATGCAAATTAATTATTCTTCATTTCAGATCAGAGAATGATATTTGTAACAATATTTATTGCATAATGGCTCGCCGTAGGCTCTCATGTCCAACACCAATATCCTCTTTTGTTTGTTTTTGAACACTTTCAGACCTAAGATATAAGAGGCGTCTTCGATCTTTCATCTCAAAGGTATTGGACAACCAGATCTTGAGATTGCTCATCATCCCTGTATCATTCCCAATGATAATGATGTCATCTATATGAAGCACAATGAACACGGTGACACTCACACAAAGCTTCTTGTACATACATGATTCTTCCAGATTCTGCACGGAATCCATAACTATTTATGGTTTCATTGAATTGGATGTTCCAAATACGAGAAGCTTATTTGAGCCCATAGATGGATTTATTTAGCTTGCATACTTTTCCTTCCTCATATGAAGCCCTGAGGTTGCTCTATATATATGTCCTCTTCGAGATATCATTGAAAAATGCGGTCTTAACATCCATCTGCTAGATGTCATAGTCCAGGGGTGCAGCTATGACAAGCAATGCGCTGATGGATTTGAGCATGGCCACATAAGAGAATGTCTCATCGTAATCGATGCCTTCTCTCTTAGCCGTGCTTTGAATGTCTCTACCTTCCCAATAGGGACCCTCTTTCTCTTGAAGATCCATTTGCACCCAATGGGTTTGACCCCTTTAAGTGGATCTTCGAGGGTCCATACACCATTCTTGTGTATGTAGTCTATCTCAGACATCATTACTAACATCCAACTATCCATGTCGCGATCACCCAAAGCTTCATCAATTGAAGTTGGATCATCATCATACTCTTCTGATACATGGAATCCGTATCTTTCACGTTGTCTTGCAACCCTAGAACACTTTTTAGGACGTACGGTCATGTCATTCTCAATTATCTCTTCAGTTTCTGGTGTAGGTATTTCATCGGTCTCGTTAGATTCGATTAGTTCCTTAGATTCATTATTTTCGTGACTTCCAAAGAATTCACCTTCCAGAAATTTGACGTCTCTAGAAACAAATACCTTTTGAGAGTCGACATTACGTCCTTGTTACATAACAAATGGCAATGAAGTAGAAAATTTTGGTTGGCATCACCTTCACTGACCCCCTGTTGCCTCGATTGTTGTCTCCATTTGACCTCTTGCTTCTTATCCTCCTCTTGGATAATTTTTGAAAGTGTACCCATTCTACCAAATTCAGAATCCTCAATATTCCGAGAATCTTCTAACCAGTCTAGCTGAATTAGATTCTCATAGCATCTACCCAACGAACTTATGCACAAAGCCTCACCAACAGGGCTTCCCATTTGCAAAACATCTTACAGTATCTGTGCTTTCACAATGGAACATGTTCCAAAATTCACCAATCATATATCTAAATCCTGCCTTAAGCAACCATGTCTTCTCAAAATGAAAGAAAGATTGAGATACCAAACGCTCACCCCTAGACCAGAGTAAAGGAGTGTGGTCCAATATGGAACGAGGTAATGAAGAAACTCGAACTAAAGAGTAGGTAGCCAAAATCAGACCAGAGTAGAGGAAACGATCAGGCTTCGACTTGGATCCAAAGTTCCATCACATAGACTAATAATCGGAAGCAACAAACACCTCTAGTTGGGGGTCTTGAATGACGTCTAAGAGCTTTGTCGAACCCTGATCTTGACCCCCTCTCAATCGCGGACTATAAGCCGCAAAAAGGCTAATATTAAAATCTCCACCTACCAACCGGAAGACCGAAGAACAGTGCATGTGTGCCTCTCTCAACACCTCCAGAAAACTCAGCTTGTGCTTCGCCATAGTAGGTCTATAATGCACGAGAAGGCTTTGATTGACCCATCACACCCATCTCTCAGAAAAGATTGATAGCATGTGAGTCCCTGCAAGATCTAACACCCATTCAAAACAGTTTCCGTTCCAACCCACATGGAACCCCCCACCCCTACCCCGTACTACCAACTGCCTCATGGCACCCCCAACCCCACCCCGTACTACCAACTGCCTCCACAACTTTGAACTTCGATTATATGGAGCCTCTGATCGATTTCCACAACTGGGTGGACCAAGATTGGATCTTGTTCACCTATAGCAAAATGTTATTCCCTTGACAAACAACTAGCATTCTCCTTACAACCCCCATTTTTTCGGGCTCCCAAGAACTCATACATTCTAGCAAATGGCTTTCATGAGGGAACCCTTATGCTCCCTGAGATAGTGCTTCAGAGTCCATGAGAGGTGATGGAAGTCACCGGGACTAATCCCCGACGTGGAATAGAAGAATAACTTTAATCTAATGAGTAGAAATGAAACTTTCTAGTATAATAAGTTTTGCTAAACTACACTACTCTACTTTTCTCTTCTTCGTTACTTAGCGCTCGCTAATCTTTATCCTATGACTTTTGGAAATCCAACATGTATTGGTGTGCCATCGCAATGACCTTAATCAGCTAGTCAGCCGGCCAATAATAATAGATAAGGTAGTTAGTAGCTCTTTAGTGCCTTTTTCCTTTAGATTGATGTATGACGTGACATGTTTTCTATGTAATCCTTATTTTCTGAATGGAAAAGGGTGAGATGCTTTCTCTATAGCATTTATTGTTGGACTTTTAAGCCTTTGGCGACTCATAAATGCAATAAAAGTTATTCTTTTATCCGTCCATCTGAAATATTGTGAATACACTTAATCCCTTTCTACAAATAGAGTTATGTACCATGGTCGTATTGAATACCATACAACTGGGAGGACACAACTGACTTCAAACATGAGATATTCAATATAAGATCTCCAGTCTGAGAAAGCGATGACAATCTTTCTCTAAAGACTGATTTCCAACCGAGTTCTTGATGTAGGTCCTCTTCATGGGAATGGGGATTCGAAAGTGTTGGAATAATCAAGTCAAAGAGTTAACTTGATGAGGTCGAGATAAACTAAGACTTGAATCATAATTGTCACGATCAGACACACTTCCTTTGGCCTGAGAAAGACATGTATCTATATGCTGAGTATGCACATTTCACATACCAATAGGTTGGTGTTCTCGCCAAGGTCCATATAACAACACGTTGGTATGCATATGAAGTCTTATGAGATGTATGATCTTTCAAAAGAATCATATAGGTTCATAATTGATGTATCGGGAGATAGAACTCACTCATGAAATATTTTGGGGTCAAAATGAATTTCATGCGTGGTTGTCTTATTTATGAAATGAGACATTAATTCAAGATATTAGTATATGATTTTGGAAAGTATATGATTGATATTGTCGCCCAATTATCGAATGAGAAATCTATTGATATATTTCGAAGAAGACAATTAAACTAGGGTTTGAACTTCATATTTATCAAAGTCTTCAAGTGTGAAGGATGAATGAGTATTAAGAATGCTTATGGTTAAATCTATCGTAATAGATCATCTACCATGAAACTTCCATTTCGAGGGAGTGATGAAATATGATGGATTTTATTGGAAGAAATGAAAGAGAGAACTTGTTTATTCCAGGGAACCCTAGGCTCTCTTATACAGAGGAAACCTATGGGTAAATTACATCAGATGGAACAACGAAAATAAACATGACACATAAGTACATAAATACTAGAAATATCTCTACACTCCCCCTCAAGATGGAGCATAGATGTCAATCATGCTTAGCTTGGAAGAACATTTCTGAAACGACCCTCTGAGCAACGACTTAGTAAAAATATCTGCAGTCTGCTCTCCTGAACTAACATGGAAAGTAGAAATCAACCTCTTCTGAATCATATCCCTGGTATAGTGGCAGTCTACCTCAATATCTTCGTCCTTTCATGAAATGCAGGATTATTAGCAATAAATAATGCTGTTTGATTGTCACATTGTAACTCCATGGGTAATGGTACATCTATATGCAAGTCTGCTAATACGGCTCGAACCCACATCATTTCCGTACTTGCATGTGCCATGGTTCTGTACTCAGATTCAACACTAAATCTAGCCACCACTGTATGTTTCTTACTTTTCCAAGAAACTAAGGATCTGCCAACAAATACTGCAAAACCTGAGGTAGATTTCTGGTCTCTAGGACATCCTGCATAATCCGCATCAGCACATCTGGGGCGTGGTGGATGAATGACGGCCTCCATGAGCAGAATTCGGACGACGAGTATAAAATTTCGGTAGAGGTGGTACTTGTGGTTGTGGTTGTGGAGGGGGTGGTGGTGGTGGTGATGGTGATGACGGTGGTGGCACAACAGGAGTAGGTATGTGATCAGACTGACATACAAGAGGTGGCACATAAATGTCATCATCAGTAGTGGAAGGAGTCATCCTGTCACCTGTAGGTGAGAAATACATGACATTTTCAAAGAAGGTGACATCAACACTGGCATAATATCTGTTATTCACAAGATCATAGCATCGGTAACCCTTTTGAGTACGAGAGTACCCCAGACAAGGTTGCAAAAAGCGGTATGCAGTATTCAGTCAGTAGGGTCACTGATTACTGATTAAACGGTATGCGGGAGTTTAAACGGAAATTAAACGGATTATGCGGTTTTGCATTTTTAATTAATAAAAAATTATTACATATATAATTAATAAAAAAGTATAAACAAATAAGAAATATAATCTAGATTCACAATATAGATCAAATATCCTTAAATTCAAGGAATGTTTCATCCAAATTTCAAAATAGATAACATAAACATCAAGAGTTCATAGTCAAATGTCGAAATAGACAACACAAAAGTCATGGATAATGGTGATCCTTCGAAGAAAGTAGATCAATGCGTTTAAAAGGCCGTTTAAGACCGTTTAAAAGGTCGTTTAAGACCGTTTAAGCGGCCTGGCCGTTTATGGACCGTTTTTCATTAAACAATGCGGCCGGGCACCGCATGCGTTTAAACGGCCGTTTAAACGGTCGTTTAGACTGTTTTTTGTATCCTTGACCCTGAAAACACACACTTGACAACCCTAGGTGAGAGCTTGTCAATCCCTGGAATGAGGTGATGGACAAAAGCAACTGAACCAAAAACACGAGGAGTTAGTGAGAACAATTCCCTGTCAGGAAAGACAACAGAAAGAGGAACATTCTCACCCAACACAGAAGATGGCATACGATTGAGCAGATAACCTGCCATAAGAACATCATCACCCCAAAAAGACAGAGGAGCACAACTACGAATGAGTAAAGTCCGAGCCACATCAAGAAGATGACGGTGTTTTCTCTCTGCAACACCGTTCTGTTGAGACGTGTAGGCACAAGTTGTTTGATGAATAATGCCACGAGACAAGAAGAATGGGACAGAGCACGAGTGCAAAATTCTAATGCATTATCTGTGCGCACAATCTTCACATTAGAAGAAAAAAACATTCTGAATTTCATTGATAAGATTTTCTATTACATCCCCCGCTTTAGATTTATTTTTCAATAAAAAGACCCAAGACAATCTAGAGAAATCATCTATGACCACTAGGTAAAATCTATGTCCCTGGTGATCAAGTACACGACTCGGACCCCAAATGTCAACATGCAATAACTCAAAAGGGGAGCGACTGCTCCTAGACTCATGACGAGGGAAAGTAGACCTGTGATGCTTTCCCAACTGACAAGCTTCACACTGAAAAGAAGACTTCGGTGAAATCTGGGGCAAGATATGACGCAACTTCTGAAGAGAAAGATGACCAAAACGCAGATGCCAGGTAAAGGGAGAAGCAGATCCACTGGACTGAAATGAGACACCAGCATAGGAGGTGCGAACCAACCGATAAAGACCTTCCTGCTCACAGCCACAGCCAATCACCCTGCCCGTTAGAATGTCCTGAAAAATAAGAGATGATGGGTCAAAGATAGCTCGACAATACAAATCCTTTGTATGCTGACTAATAGAAAGTAAGTTCATCGAGAAATCTGGAGCATGCAAAACATTCAGCAGGCGAATGGAGGGTGTCAAACTGATCTCCCCCTGTCCAATGATGGGGGAATGAGTCCCATCTGCTATCACTACCGATCTCCCTGGGGAAACCTCCCTGTAGGATGTAAACTTATCTCTGTCCCGACAGAGATGATGTGTCACACTAGAGTCCATGATCCATTCCGAAATATCAGAACTGTGACATGATGTAAAGGCATAAAAGCTACCTGATGTACTAGCCGTGGTTGACGTGCTGGCAGAGGCTGAAGCTGCGATGTCTGAGTGTCCTCCTGTGAGTCAGTAGTGGCAGGAGGCATGATATCCCGTAGTCTGGCGACATGATCCTCAAACCGCTGGTCTGAAGTGGATGGCGGTATAGGCATAGGATGCTTGGCTACACAGGCAGATTCAGGAAAACCATGCTTAGAATAGCATGTATCTTCCGCATGACCTGGGCGATGACAGAAGGTGCATGGCTGACGGAAGCGGCCACCTCGACCACGAGGTCCACGGTCACGAAAAGAGGAGGGGACACCTCTGCCTCGGGAAACAGCCATTGCTGAAGGAGGTGGCGTAGATGCTGGAGAAGGAACCGAGATTCGGCTGAGTCATCGATATACTTCCTCCACTGGAGGAATAGTAGCATCTGCCAGTATCTGCGAGCGAGCCACATCACACTACGGGTCTAGTGCCGCTAGTAAGACCCCCACCATTGTAGCATTCCGGAACGTCTTCTGCTGTTCAGGGGTCGCCGTCAGGGGAATGATACTGTAAAGCTTCTCAAACATCCCCCGTAGGGATGTATGCAACGAATGCAGCAGCCGACCATTTTGCTTGACCGTAAAGATGTCATGCTGAAGTTGGAGGATCTTGGTCTCGTTCCTCATTTGTGAGTACGTCGCGGCAAGAATATCCTACATGGCCTTAGCCGTGGGCTGATGTAGGACATCATTGGCAATCTCCATTGTCAGAGTGTCAGAAAGCTAGACCTTGGCATACGAATCATCAGCCTCCATGAGGCGTAAATCCCCGTCTTCTCCGCCGGCTCATCTTTGGTAAGAATGTGCTTCTTACCGTTGGACTTCATGAGGCTCATGAACTGCATTGCCCAGAGCTCGTAATTCGTCCCATCCATCTTGACTATTGGCGCTGGATCTTTCAAGGCGCCAATGGAGGGCATATCGACCTTGTTTTCTGACATAGTTGCCGGAGACGAAGAACTAGGGTTTGTAGACCAATGAAGAATCGTCTACATAAACATGGAGGGATATGTGTGCATATGTAAACTTATACACTCATACCCATGAAGAAAAGGAGATGTAGTCGGCGCGGAGTTGGGGGAAAGGGGCGACGGGATGAGTGGTGACGGAAGGAGGGGGCGGCGGGCTTAGGGCCGCGTACGGAGGAGGGGCTGCGGGTAGGGGCCACGGCGCCCGTGGGGAGGAGAGAGGGGACGCCCGCGGGGAGGAGGAGAGGCGGTGGGGAGGGGGTGGGTGGCGGTGAGTGGGTGGGCGGCGAGGATGAGAGGCGACGGGGAGGGGGTGGGCGGCGGGGATGAGATGGTCGGCTAGGGTTTAGGGTGGAGGCTCTGATACCATGTTGGAAGAAATGAAAGAGAGAGAACTTGTTTATTCCAGGGAACCCTAGACTCTCTTATATAAAGGAAGCCTATGGGTAAATTACATAAGATGGAACAACGAAAATAAACATGACACATAAGTACGTAAATACTAGAAATATCTCTACAGCTTTTAGTAGCTCCATTTTAGCTGGGTAATTTGTGATTTAATTAGATTAAATGAAAATTCACCCAAAATGACATGAACCCTGAAATTGGATTCATATCCTGATTTCAAGTTACTATACATGGATATTATGATCTCCCCGACATTATCTTCAAGTATTTGCATTTGTATCTCATGAGTCCTAATTGGATTGAGATTCATACATGTTGATGTCAATATTGTAATAATAATTGCATTTTATTCATAAGGGTAATTTTGTGAATAAGGTTCACAAATATATTCCATTAATTAGTGTAATTATTTGCATAATATTTCCAAGCCATGAAATTGTGTGATTTGATTAATATTGTTTACATGTAAATTAGATTTCCATTTAATTTTGTGCTCATGAATATGATTCATAAGCTATAAGGATTATTTCCATAATTTCTCCAATATTGATATGATGATTATCAAGCTAATTAATTGATAAACAAAATGCAACAACATTGACTATTTTTAGTCAATGTGGACGTGTATACTAGGTACACATGGTGCTATTTGGAAGAGTTCTATTGAGAATAAGGCTCTCTAATTTGTTGCATTATCAATTGATAAATCAACAACAAAAAATACATTATATATATGGAATTGGTTGGCTTTGTGTGATGACACATGGCGCCACTACAAAGAGTCCTTGAGAAGAACTCTTTGTTGATTTGTTGCTTGATTTATTAATTAAATTATTTGGATATAAAAAGAAGATAATTGTTTGTTGAAAAAGGACTTGGTCTTAAGCCCTCGATCAACAATCCACGGGCTATCATTGTACACTCCTACTTGAAGAGAAGACTCTTCAACATGCTTGTACAATGTGTATAAAAAGAGAGTAAGACTCTCTCTTTATTAACTCGAGTTTTGAGAGCCTAGTGCCTTAAGAAGTTTGTGCCTTAAAGATGGAGAAGAGTCATGGGTGTATACAATATGTACCCACCTCTTCTTGTTTCCGTGGTTGATGTTCAGGTTCGTGGGAAACAATGTGATTCATCTCCGCATCTACGAGAGAGACACTGCAGGTCGGACTTGATTTGGGAGGTTTCTTATAATTAGAAACACACACTTTAAAGGTAAACCATGATCTATCTCTTTTTATTCATTGTTAATTTCCTAAATTATTTTGGAAGTTGCTTCCTTAGATTTTATAATTTATGAATGCAGAAATCGTTGTGATATATTTTCCAGTTCATACGATGAGCTAACATTGATTTAGCAAAAAGTTTGCTAAGTATTCTGCGTTTTCGTGATGTGTAGTAAATAATTTTTATCTACTTCTTATATTGGTATCAGAGCCTTAGGTTTGAGGATTTGGATTGGTTACACGTCCGATAAACAATCGGCTAGATTATCCGTATTATCGGGTACATTGTCTTGCGATAATTTTAACAATCTGAATGATTCGACGACTTTCAAAGTTGCTACCGTTCTCCCCCTATTTTAAACTTATTTTTTTGGGATATATATGAGGTCTAGAAGGTATAGACTCATACCCAAAATTTACACAAAATTTTGATGACATTTGGGAGAAGATTCGGTACCTGCGTAAATGGTCTGGTGGTAGAACAATGTGCCACCCAAAAGACCAGGGTTCAAATCCCCTTTGTGGGGGTTGTGTTAGGTAGTCGACAATCAGCGTAAAAAATAGTCGATTCTTTCAACATGGATTTGAGTAAGAACCCATGTAGCCGATCCTACTTATAGTGGGATAAGGCTTTGTCATTTCGGCCGTTAAAGTGGGAAAAGGATTTGTTGTGATTTGGGAGAAGATCCAGATGTTAAAAACGACTGCAAATTCTGATTTTGACTAAAGACTGTAGCAAGAAAATATTTGATTTTTGGCTATTTTTTGGGGTCATATAACATGATAAAATACCGATTAATAAGTCATAATTCAAGTCCCTCATCAGGGCGTAAAAGTTTCATGCGATTCCGACCGCGAGGCCTCGAGAAACAGGATTTCTCCATGACGGAGTTGGAAGAGGACTCGATTGTTTTAACTTACTTGTTTCTCATATTCTAGGACTCAAAATTGATGGACATATATTTGATATATTGAGATAAAGAGTGGACCTAATATTTTAGAAATATTTAAGGACGCAATGAATTTTGAGTCCAAGTTATATGATGTCTTCTAATTTGAAGTGTGATTGTCGCAGCTTGCAAATTCGAATCCGAAATCATTGCTTGTTTATTTCGAAAATATGCAATATATTAGAATATTTTTTTCATATTTTTCTTAATTATTTATGCACTTGAATGCTTACAATGCAATTAGAAAATTGTGGAATTAATTTGATTGATTTCATGAATTGTCTAAATTGTTGCACTAGACATCTTTCGCGATTGAAATTATTTTGATTCAAAAAATTGTCTAGATTTTTGCACTTGATCTTTTGTTAAAAAAGAGTTTTTGAATTCATGAAGTGTCTAGATTGTTGCACTAGACATTTTGGGAAATTAAAAAGAGTTTTAAATTCCTGAAATTTTTGAGAGTTACTATATAGTATCATATATGGTCGAAAGATCGATAAAATCTCCTTAGTACAATATGCACCGATTGTGTTGTCTTGAATTGATTTGATGAAGGTGTCTAGGTTGTGGATATGATAATGGGTTACTTAATTGGCACCCTGCGTTGCACTTACAGTGGAAGCGCTCCATGTTGGCATTATCCGTCCGACCTGACCGGATCCGTTTCAAGGAAAGGTAGCATGAAGAGTCATGGCATACTTTAAATTGTACTAAGTGAATGTGTAATACTATATGGTAACATCAAGTGCATAAAAGTATCAAACCCTAGTTGGGAGCCGCTTAAGTGTCATTGTTTTAATTAGATTAAAATCAAGACAATGAGCATGTGTCCTAGCAATATCCCTTAGATTAATCATGATAATATGTTTCGGAATGATTAATCATTAATTTAAATATGATATGGACTAAGTCATATGATGACATCGATGGTCTCCTGTCATTGCAAAGAACTTCGTCATCATGGGTTGTATTTTTGGAGACGTTCATGCGTAGTCATGCCTCCGATATAAAATAGGCATGGAATTGGGTTCTTCGTTTCTTGAAAGAGATGGACCGTATGCATAGTGACCCCAATGTTGTTCCCCATATTATTGAGGCAACTTTGGATTGTGTATAGCGTAACTTGATATTCGCTCATTAACGTTTAATTTAATCGACAACATGCTAATTCCATATATGTGGGGTTGTGGATGTTGAAGACCGAACTGAGAATACAAGTTGAATTTGTAAGGTGGAAAGAGTTCCCGCTTCTTTCATCGTAGTCGCGTTTTCTCATATTATTGGGTGCAATGAAAATGGAAAGAAGACTCAGATCTCGTAGTGAGGCCTTTGGTTAGCATGCCTCATGCTTTGAAAGCTTATAAATGGAAGCATTTCAAAGTACAAAAAATATAAGAACTCTTGATTTAAAAATATTAAATTGTTTAATTTCCTCAATCAAGATATTAAAGAGTATTATATTTTTCTTCTTATTTCAGATGATCAAGCCACTTAACAAGCTGCTTGAGGTCAATCAGTTGAACGACCCAAACTATTCGGATTAGATTCGAAATTTAGAGCTTGTACTTGCTGTTGAGCACATCGGGTATGTGCTCTTTAGCAACAAGTGCGAGAACCCTCAGACCGAGGATGCCCAAGACTTCAACAAGAAGTGGGACGAGGACCACACGTTGGTCTGTTGTTACATTCTTAGTTCCTTATCTAGTGTTCTTCAAAAGATATATATATATATATACATACATACATATGAAATCATCTCCGACCGATGTTTACTTCGCGGAACTGAAATTGAGTCGCTCGATCATCTTTTCTTTCGTTGTCGCATTACTGCACCTATCTGGGATGATGTGGGATTAGATTGGCTACGGCCCGTTGACTTTGATGATTTCTGGAGCTCTTTTTATGGTGCACACAAAAGACAGAAGAGGGAGATTCTGCTTCCGGTTGCAGCTCTTTGGGCCACTGGCTTGGCTGCAATGAGAATCTTTTTTCGGGAATGCGTTTCTACTGTGAAAATGTCAGATACCATTACAAGCAGTTGCTTGAATCTTGGCTTTTGTAAGCAGTTTTGTTTTAATCAATTAATATATTAATGTGGGCAGACACCTTCGCGTGATTCCCCCCTTTTTTGATTTCAAAAAAAATATATATGAAATCATCTCAGGACATCTTGATGAATGTGAAGGAGATGTTTGGCGATGTGATCCACACTCAACGATATAATGTTATGAAAGATATGCTTCATTGCAAGATGTATGAAGGCACTCCGGCCAAGGAACACATATTCAAAATGTTTGGGTATATCCATGAGTTGGAGACTTTAGGAGCAGAGATAGATGCATATATGCAATCTGATTTCATACTATTGTCTCTTCCTAAATCTTTCAATAAGTTTATAGTATCTTATCATATGAATAAGCTGAAACTTACTAATGCTGAGTCACTTGTTTCACTGAAATCCACTAAGGATATCATGAAGAGAATCCTTCTGGCAGTGCAATGGTTGCACATGTCAAAGTAAATTGCGATCGGAAGCAAGTGATGCAATCTGATCACCCTTATATTATAATCTAAAGTTAGGAATATGCAAAATATGATGCATTATCATAGATAGTCACTCAATGCATGATTACGTCGATGTGTTTTATCAAATGGTCTTTGGGAGGGGTCGGTACCATCACACATGCCGCCAAAAGGAAAGCACAAACTATTCTCAGATATAGGAAAATTAGCACCAGATGTCAATGTGAGTCCTCTCAAAAGCCAGACATGAGTGAATTGACTTAACAACAATCAACCCTTGATCAAATAAATGACTCAACGAAAAACAATTTGATCAATACCTTGGGGTAAATAAACGAATGGCTCCAGTGTAGAATAAATGGACAGAAAAATGAAATAAGTATTACAAGACTCACGAACATGCTGAAAATAAAAAAACTAAACTTCGATTTACAAGCAATTGGAGCAAGATGTGGTAGACTCAAGGTATACAAAAACCCAACTAAAAATAAACATAAGCTTAAACAAAGATTGTGAGGGTGGAAGACTGTAGCGATGGAAAAAACGATGGTGCTTATGATGATGGCAAGGCTGGCGTAGGCAGCAGGTCAAAAGGAGAAAGGAATGGGGAGAAGCTTAGGGAAGAAATAGGGGAGGCTGCATGGGCTATTGGGTGAAAAGTAGATGGTTGAGGAAGATGTGTTGGAGTTGGGAGAGAGGGAGAGTGGAGGAGGTTGGACTGGGAAAATGAGAAAAGGCTGGGGCTTGGAAGAAGGGAGCTGGGGAGAGATAGAAGAAAACTGGTGGAGAGGGAGAGCTGGGAGGTTGTGGGACTGGTGGAGAGAAGATGAGAGGAGCTGGGTAAGGATAGAAGAGAGCTGGGAGGAGGAGAGAAAAAGCTGGAGCTTAGGAGAGAGGAAAAAGAGGGAGAGGAGAAGAGGAAGTTAGGGAAGGGAGGGTAAAGGTCCATATGGGTCTTTCTTGGATGCTTCGGTTTTGCCCTGTCTTGCTGTCCCTCCTCCTTTTATAACATATAAGAGCCCCTACAAGACAAAGGGAACGATACATTTTCATAGAGTTGTTTCATGGAGCTACACCACTGTTTTCAAAAAAAATTGGCGGTGCTCTTATACAAGGAGTGGCATCATCCACAAATATATAAAAGGAACATTTACACATAGATCCTTAGGATTTGACATATTACAAAACGGGTGATGCTGAATTTGGTTGGGCATGACTACATCAATTCCCTACTGCTGAGAAGAATCTTGCTCCAGCAAGATAACATTGTAGTAACTTTGCAGCAATTCAATGCAAAGTTCTTTTAACTTCTGCTTTTTAATCCACAAAATGTTATCCAAGTGGCGTTCTTTCCACTGTCGAGTGAGACTGTGATATGTTGCCAATTTGCAGATATCAAGGATTTTGTCAATGGTATCTGAATCCAATGTTGTTCTGGTGATTGTTGGTGACGATTTCATCTGTGGAAGCTCTAGTATAGTTGTATCTCTGTCAACATCTGATATCGATAAAGTCCTGATATCTAGCAGGAAGTTTGTTACATAAATATTTGGACCCATCTTCTTGATGATTCTGAAATGATCAATTTTGTTTGGGCTTAATTTGTGGTAGGTTCGCTTGGGAAAACACTCTTCATGAAAATGATCTATAATCGAACTTCCTTCCCTGAATCCCATCTTTCTCATGTGGATATTGGCTTGTTTTGGTTATGTGGTTGATGTAATTTGGGATTTGGTGTAGATTTTGTGGATTTGATGGACAAGATTAACCATACAGTCCGCAATTGCACCAGCCCACTCGGATTGAACTATGGATACTTGATCAAGGACATATGGAATTGGAAATTCGTAAAAACATTCAAAAAGAAACTTCATTAGGGATTGATAAGATGAACCATTACAAGAAAATTCTGCACAAAGAAGAACCGAGTCGCATTGAGTAGTTTGTTTTCCTACAAGGCAATGCAGCAAGCGTCCCAAAGATCTGATTACTGCTTCTGTTGACCATTAATTTGGAAATGACATGCAATGTTATAGTGTAAATCAAGGTTGCAGAAGTCGGCAATCGCTACTCGGTCGGTCGGATCACTGACTAAGGTTTAATCGACAGTCGGACGACCAGTCAGATTTAGTCGGACATTAGTCAGTTTTGAATTTTTTATTAACTTAAATATATAAATTATTTTTATACATATACTCAATCATAAATTTGCATAGATTTGACAATTTTAGCTAAAAAAAGAAGCAATTGAAGGAAAAAACTAGCAAGTTAAGAACAAATGTTGGCTACATAACATTAGCTAATGTTCAGAAACATATACAACATATCAAAATAAAGATAATTCAAACAACAAGTAAAAAGTCATTCATCTCCATTAAAGTCACCATCCAAATCAACCTCTTCTTCTTCATCATCTTCATCATCATCATCTTCTTCATCATCATCTATGTCTTCAGGTAGAATTTCCTCCTCTTCTTCATTTATAGGTACAACGTTTGAGCTCGAAGATGAAGCTCTCTTGCCACGTTCACCTCTTTGGCTTCTTCTCAGCTCCAAATTCTCTTCAGCACCACTTGTATGAGTCACATCACCCCAAGTCAACCTGGAACCTGGAAAGACCTCCTCATCTTGAGCTTGTACATTGACCTCTCTAGTCCATTCACCTAAATGCATACGATCACGGGAGGAAAGATGATCTTTTCCCTTCTCAAGCCGACATTCCATCAGATTGGAATTGAAATGATCGTACACAAGATCATTTAGCCTCTTTATCTCCAACCTACCTCTCTTCTTGTTATGGATCTGTAAGCAATACTACAAAAATTGTGACTAATACAAAAACAACAAAGCCTTTTTCCACAAATTGTGACTAATAACTATATCAATTATTAATTTACTACTAGTATTTCTATTAGGTGGGTCTCTAGAGTCATTGACGAGACAAATGTACTCCAGTTGCGCTCACATCCAGAGGATGCAGAAGTCAAGCTCAAGATCTTGATGGCCATGTCTTTCAAATGTGGTGCGTCATGTCCATAATTGTACCACCAATTAGCTATTGAAATGGAGAATTGGTTAAATTAATGAAGTCAAAGATGATCTAAATGACATTAATTGTAATAATGCATGAAATACCTGGATCGAATTTTTGGTCATTTCTCATCCTCTGTCTCACGGCTATTGGCTTCCCAAATGCCCCACGACCATGTCTGTAATCAAGAAGCTCCTTTGTGGTGATATCATCTTGTATATACAAATATGGATAAAATCTTTCCATGCAATTTATAAAAGCTCTCTTCACCACAATATCTGCATCTCCACACCACTGCACTTCGTGTAAAAGAAGAATGGGTTCAAAAAGTAAGTCACTAGATGCAATGGAGTGTCAAAACTACCCTTGGTTTTGGAGATATTAGCGTCCACAAAAAACTTGTAAGATGACTCCAAGCTATTAAAAGCTGCAATTATCTCTCTTTGCCTCTTCAAACCCTCCATAAACAAAGCCCATGGATGGATGCTAATCCACATCAACCACACGTAATAGATGAACCAAATGTGAAAAAATTTTGATAGCAAATGCGGCGTGGCTCCAAAAAGTAACGCTGAAGACTATGGACATCGTTCTCCTTTTTTGGTCTTATACCATTTGTTGGTCCTCCACTCATGTGACAAAAAAATCAACTTGAGCTTGTTTTTTTTCTCTAGATGTTTTCAAGAGTGAGAAAAGTAGTAGCAAATCTCATTTGTCCTGGTCTAGCGATGTCTTTCTTGTTTGTAAACTTCCTCATCAAGCTCAAAGTTTTAGTGTGAACATAAATAAAAATTGTGAGTGTTCTCACCTTTTTAATTGCGCTCTTCACTTTTGAATCTTTGCTGATCTCCTCCAAAGCAAAATCAATGGAATGAGCAGCACATGAAGTCCACCATATCTGGGGATATTTTGTGAGCAGCAATGTCCTTGTTGCTACATTTGTTGAAGCATTATTCGTAACAACTTGAACATTTTCCACGCCAACTTCAGTTATGCACTCATCCTCGAGATGAAAGATGTATTCAGCGGTATGTGTCTCGTCAGAAGCATCATGGACTTAAAAAATGAAGTCCCCAAGGAGCAATTGACACAGAAGTTCATGATGCTCCGTCCTAGCATGTCCGTCCATGCATCAGTCATTATAGAGCATCATGTCTTCTTCCATGAAGTTCGATGACATTACAAGTCATCAGATATTTTCTTGACTGCCTTCTTCAAAAATGGACTGCTAATCTCATACCTCGCAGGAGTCTTGAGACTTGGATCATACATCCCAATTGCCTCTACCATCTGCTTGAACTGTTTCGTGGTCAATGCATTGAAAGGGATTGCTGATGTATATGCCCAATTGCATATATAGTAGACAACCCTTTCACGATGGTCCTTGGATAAGGTATCTTTTATGCTCATCTGAGGTGATCCTTGAACAACAACGGCCTGCTCCAGAGATTCGGAAGATCGATGTCTTTCCGCAGATCCAACATCTCCAGCGATGCCGATATCAATCACATCTTTCATCTCAGCAGCCTCAACGACTTTCTGACTCTTCTTTCTAGCAACGTCATCCAAGTATGATATCATCATCTTCTTCATCTCTTCATCCACCTTAGGACATGCAGTTACGTTGCCTTTACGGTGCATAAGATGTTGCTTGAACCTAAAAACCCTTCATTTCACTACCTTCTTGCACAACCTGCAAGTAACCGTGTTCGGATCCACACGGTTTGAAATGTATCCAAATTGCCATGCGGGATCACTTGATCCAGGTGGCACATACAAGGACGAGTCTGGGGGGTGTAGCCATCTCCATTATCAGACTCTCACAAGTTAAAACTTGATATAAACAAGTTGCTAATTAGTAATTACTATTTTATTAGTAACAATTATATACTAAAAATATAAAAATACCAAGTTACAACTTTACATTAGAACATGTAATTGCAATTTGCATTTAGATAAGAACAAATAAGCTATAACTCCTGCAAATGCATTTAAATAAAAACAAACAAGCTATAACACCTACATCATAGCACAATAATATGTAACAATGTAACACAATAGACCCTTCTTAGGAACCATCCAACACAATAATATATATAAAAAATGTATAATATGAGTATACATAGTATGATCTTAAGAACCATCCAACAAATAGACCCTTAAGAACCATCCAACAAAAAATGCATAATATGAGTTTCTTAAGAACCATACAACAAATAGTATGAGCATGTCAAAATAGTAAATCAACACAACAAAACCATCCAACAAACTATTATTAAAAAATGGCAAGAAAAGCCCTAACCGTGATCGGATGGAGCAGGCGACGACCGGATGGAGCAGGCGGTGACCGGATGGGGCAGGCGGTGACCGGAGCAGCAAGTGACAACTGGGGTCTGGAGCAGGCGGCGACCGAGGCCCGGAGCAGGTGGTGACCTTGGGGTGATCGTCTGGGAGGGAGCTTGAAGGATCGGGTGTGCGTGGGGTTTGGGTTACTGTCTAACAGTAACCTAAAACCTCTATACATGGGTATTCGGATTTTGGGTTTCCAGATTCGACTTGCAAAAATCGGCCGATTAGACGACCGACTATCCGGACTAGTCGACTCGACTTATCGGGGTACCCGTCTAGGCCTAATCGGATCGGCCAGGCCACCGAGTCGCTTAATCGGGCCGACTAGTTGGCCTAGTCAGCCGGGTTTTGCAAGCTTGGTATAAATGCATGCCCAACTTTGACATTGACTTGATGCCCTTACTAGCCAAAAATGAATGAGGTGTGCAATGCATGCAAACAACTTCCTTAGAAAAGGGATCAATTTTATGCGATACATCCAAGGACTTCATACACATGACGCAATATGTCGTTTTAGAAATCAGGTCAATCATGGCAAACCCTGCGATAGCCATCATATTTTATGGTGATTTTTATTTATTTTTACAATATTTTTTAAGATATTAATATTTACAAGTATATACACATGTATATATACCTACATTTTAGATATTTTATTTTTATTATGTAATTTTACTTTTATTATCATATTTATATGTTTTATATATTTGTAATATAATTAAATACATATTTGTATATTTTTATTTTATTTTATGGTATTATTTATATATATAGATAAATATATGTACATACGTTATAGGTATAATATACCTATATATTTTAATATGGGTTAAATGAGGCTACTCCTTGGGAGTAGCCAATTGGCTACTCCCACCCCTATTTTCCCTCTATTTTTTATTTTTTTGGAAATAAAAAATTTGTATATTCATCATTATATCCCCCTAACATGCCTTTCCAATTTCGTCAGAAACAGAGACTCCTATGCCCTCCATCTGAAGGGGGTCAATTTCAGCAATTCTGAGACCGTTAAAATTTGACACTCTTGATGGAGGGGATAGAAGTCTCGAATTAAGTTGAATTTTGAATGACACCATGGTGACATATTGTGATCTAGATTCCAATAGATTCCATTTCAGAAAAATAAAAAAAATACAGGAGAAAAGGGGTGTTAGCATGTAAGATGGCTACAACCAGGGAGCATACTCCCTTTTCCCTTTTAATATACTATTTATTTTAGTGTATTTTTAATAATTTTATTTTATGTTTGTATTTTCTAATATGTTTTAAATAATATTTACAATTATTTAAAAATATAAGAAGAGTAAAAATATAAATGATAAATTATATGAGTCAAATATACAAATACATAGTACAATGAGACCACAGAAAGCTGGCTTTTGCATTTAACTTTATTTTTTTATGAAACCACCTTCATTAGATAGATAATATAATTTTAAATGCAATAAAGGTGAGTTTCTTGAATTTTGAGTTCATATTAAGAAATTGATCTGTGAAGTTCGGGTTTCACCTTTTTCGTCTGTGTGTCCCAGCCATGGCCTTAAATTTCAATGAAATTTCATTGAATTTCTCCAAAATTTCCATTTCTCTAGGTCACTGAAATCTAAATGTTGCCTTCTTTCTTTTTCTAGGTTTTCAATGAAATATCAATGATATTTCATTGAAATTGCATGTTGTTTCGGCGAAACAACAAAAAAACAAGGAAATCTACCATTTGCTTTCATCGAAAGTTGCACATATTAATGAACTTTCACTTATTTGTTCACTGATGTATTGAGTTGTTAGAGTGCTTTACATTGTTTGAAAAGTCTTTAGTTAGTTTCTAAATTTTAGATCTAAATTCAAATCAAATCAGTTAGATACACGATTTAAGAGTTAAATTCAAGTTTCAACTGAACTGAAGAGCTTTATATTGTTTTGTTCTCTCTTTTTGATATATATGTTTTGAATAGCAGTTATTATATGCGTCACCTCATCCTTATTGACTAGGTGATTATTTACAATTCTGATTCTAGGAAACACGTTGCTCCACATATCATCATGTTTGATGATTATGATGATGATACTAGTCTAAAACTTATATATACAATTCTATTTTACAAATAATTGTGCATTCCTATTTTTTCTATTGACTTAGGAATAGTAAAAATCTTAGTTTTTGAAAAAGTAAGTCAAGAGTCATTTCCAAGATTTTCGACGATTTCACCAAAATTATTTGAAATTTCTTTCTTGACTTTGATGAAACAAAATCAAAATTTGGAATTTAAGACTTTGTTTTCTTGCGGCTTCTCTCTAGTACAAGGAGTACACACGATTGTACAAGTGTTAGGGTGTTAGCAACCTTCCAAGTTTTGTTACTGCAAGTATTTGCATACCATCAGATTGGATATAGATTGTGCTTGTGAATGCTACGTAATTGTTTGTGTCTTGTATAGCATATATTTTACGATCACAAACTATACAATGCATCTATTAGCATAAATGTTAGAAAGATTTATGTTTGTGTCTTATTTTATTTCTAAAATTAAATATTTTCTAAGTTGAAAGTATTTCGATTAACTACAATATTTGGACTATCATTTTGTTGGGAGAAAAGGAAATCATATCATAGATGAGACTCAAGGGCTCTCTTATATCGGAGAAAAGCCTTGGGTTAATTACACAAGAGATACACCGAGAAAACATAAAACATAAATGATACTGTGAGATACATTTATCTCAACACTCACCCTCAAACTAGAGCATATATATCTCTGCTATGGACCTCTAGCTAGGGCTTTGGTGACGATGTCAGCCGTCTGATCTCCAGTGGAAACATGGGAGGTGGATATGAGACCTTTCTGGATCATGTCTCTAGTGTAATGACAATCCACCTCTATAGGCTTTGTCCGTTCATGAAAAGCAGGATTATTGGCAATAAATTAAGCTGCTTGATTATCACATAAGAGTTGCATAGGAAGAGAAACCTTAATAGTAAGGTCAGTCAACACAGGTCTAACCCACATCATCTCTGCACTTCCCTGTGTCATGGCCCTGTATTCAGATTCTGCACTTGATCTAGCCACCACTGTTTGTTTCTTGCTTTTCCATGAAACAAGTGAGCTCCCGACAAAAATAGCAAAACCCAAAGTAGACTTTCTGTCTCTGGGGCAACCTGCATAATCTGCATCTGCACAAGCTGTCATCTCAAGAGATGTGTCCCTACTGAATAGAAGACCCGACCCAGGTGAGGTCTTCAAATATCTCAAGATCATATGGACAGCATCCATATGCACCTTCCTGGGCTGCTCCATGAACTGGCTAATTTTGCTCACTGCAAAAGCTATATCTGGCCTGGTGATGGTGGCATATAAGAGCTTCCCAACGAGCTCTCTATATCTTCTCTTGTCTACGTCCTCAGTGTCATCATTATACAATCTCATACTCGGATCCATGGGGGTAGTAGCAGGCTTGTACCCTGTCATACATATCTCAGAAAGAAGATCCATCACAAACTTCCTCTGGGTCATCACAAGACCACGCTGGTTCCTAGCGAACATCAATCCAAGGAAGTATCGAAGAGTGCCAAGGTCCTTAGTCACAAACTGTTGACCTAGGAACTCCTTGGCAGCCTGAATACCTTGCTCATCATCCCCTGTAATAATAATATCATCCACATAAACAAGAATGGCAATAATACCTCTTTGTGTCCTTTAAACAAAAAGTGAGTGATCCGCAGTAGACCGCACAAACCCCTGTTGCTCTATCAGCTCCGATAGCTTCTGGTACCATGCTCTCGGACTCTGCTTCAGGCCATAAATCGCTTTATGGAGCCTACACACCTTTTAGTTCCCCCCTCAGTAGCAAATCCTGGTGGATGTTGCATATATACTTCCTCTTGTAGGTCCCCGTATAGAAATGCATTCTTCACATCAAGCTGGTAAAGAGGCCAGTCCGTGAAACAACAACGGATAGAAGAATGCGTAGTGTCGAGGGTCTGGCCACGGGAGAGAAGGTATCCTGATAGTCCACCCCATAGATTTGGGCGAACCCACGTGCCACAAGCCTTGACTTGTAGCGGCCCACACTGCCATCTGCCCTTTGCTTGATTGTAGTATCCATTTGCAGCTCACAACAGAGGTACTTGGTGGAGCAGTCACAATGCTCCAAGTACCACGTGACCGTAAATTGGCCATTTCCTCTTCCATTGCAAGTCGCCACTGACTGTCCTGTAGCGCCTCCTGATATGTACGCGGGATAGTAACTGCAGAGAGTCCCACCACAAACTTCCTGTATTCCCCTGAAAGGTGATCCAAAGAAACATGCGCAGCAAGGGGATACATGACACATTGGCGACGAGGCTTCCTTAGGGCAATAGGTACCTCCATGTCATCAACCTCTCTGTTCCCTGGAATCAACTCTTTCTGTGTATCATTCAAAACTCCAGTGCCATCAGCAGAAATAATGTGTTCATGACATACCTGAGGCGTGGTGGATGATGTGGACGACACATGAGCAGAGGGGTGAGTAGAAGACCTGCGAATGTAAACATGTGGTAAAAACTTGGACTGGGTAGACAGAGGTGGAGGTGGTGGAGGTGGAGAAGACGGAGGTGGAGGAACCACAACATCCTCTCCAGAAATGACATTAGACAACCTGTCACCTGTAGGAGAAAAATACACAATAGACTCAAAAAATATGACATCAACACTCACATAATATTTTCGTCTTACAGGATCATAACATCTATATCCTTTTTGGGTACGAGAATAACCAACAAAAACACATTTGACAGCTCTTGGGAAGAGCTTATCACGACCAGAAGTGGAATTGTTGACAAAGGCCACAGATCCAAAGACTCTGGGAGTGAAAGAGAATAGTTCTTTCTTGGGAAACACAATCAAGAATGGAAACTTCTCTTTAAGAATAGTGGACGGCGTGCGGTTCACCAAGTAGCAAGCAGTGAGAACCGCATCCCCCCAGCAAGAATGAGGGGTACGACTCTGAATTAACAAGGTCCTCGTAACATCAAGAAGGTGACGATGTTTACGTTCAGCCACACCATTCTGCTGTGAAGTATCATTGCAAGAGGTCTGATGAACTATACCAAGAGACTTTAGAAATTTAGATAAATGTAATGTGGAAAATTCCAAGGCATTATTCGTACGAATGAATTTCACATTGGCAGAGAAGATATTTTTGACTTCAATAAGAAAAGATTTAATGATAGCACCTGCTTCAGACTTATGTTTTAACAAGAATACCCACGTTAGTCTAAAATAATCATCCACAACAACCATATAAAAACATGCCCCTGATGATCATGAACACGATTAGGACCCCAAATATCAAAATGAAACAACTCAAAGGACTGATTACTGTGACGACTTGAACGACTCGGAAAAGAGGAGCGATGGTGCTTCCCAAGCTGACAGGTTTCACAATCCAATGTAGTACGAGTAGATATCTGTGCATCTTCTGAGGACGAAGGTGGCCAAAGCGAAGATGTCATATGAAAGGAGAAACATATCCTGAAGGAATAGTAGCAATCCCAGCACAAGGTGATCTGGCAAGCTAAGCTTATACAATCCTCTCTGCTCATGACCATGCCCAATCACACTGCCAGTTAGTATGTCCTGAAACACAAGAGAATAAGGATCAAAGATAACATAACAATGTAAATCTTTTGTAATTTGACTAATAGACAAAAGATTCATTTGAAAGTCTGGAGCATATAAGACATTCTGAAGATGCATAGAAGGGGCTAGAACAATCTCCCCCTGACAAATAATGGATAGTCGAACACCATTATCAATGATCACAGATCTTCCAGGTGGGATAGACCTGTAAGAGCTAAACTACGTCCGATCTCCACACATATGATGTGACGCTCCAGAATCCATAATCCAATCAGTCACATCAGAACTGCTACAACTGGTAAACGCATAGGGAATACCTGATGAGCTAGATGACGCCCTGGCAGTAGCTGCTGCATCAGAGGAACCTGCAGCAGAAGTCGTAGGAGTGCTCATCATCCAAACGGGTATTCGGAGCAGGCGTAGAAGAAGGCCCAGTCTGTTCCGCAACACGCGTAGACACCAGATATCCATGCTTCTGAGGGCATGTCTCCTCAGAATGACCAGGACGATGACAATGGGAACATGGGTCACGCTGACGGCCTCCTCGACCACGAGGTCCACGACCACGAAACTGGGAAGACCCCCCCACCACGAGATGCAGCCATAGCAGAGGGAGTCATCTTGGCTGTAGTAGTGGATGTGGTAGTAATCCTACTCAATTGTTTGTAGACCTCCTCCATAAGTGGTATCGTCTCTCCAGTCATAAGTTGAGTACGAGCTGCATCGTACTAAGAGTCAAGAGATTACAGGAAGACTCCCGTCATTGTAACATTCCGATATGCCTGCTGCTGTTCAGTGCTGGTAATAATGGGCATGAAGCTGTGTAGTCACTCAAACATGCCTCTCAGATGAGAGAAGTGTGTGTGGAGCGGTCGACCATTCTGTTTGGTCGAAAAAATGTCAAACTGCAGTTAAAGGATCTTGCTCTCATTCTTTACCTCCCGTATGTGTCTGCTAATATGTCCCATATAGCCTTTGCTGTGGGCTGATTAATAATATCGTTGGCAATCTCCGTGGTAAGTATCCAAGAGAGCCAAATGCAAGCATATGCATCATCTTGCTTCCAAGATGCATTAACCCCAGTCTTGTTCCCGGTTTTGATTCTGTCAGAATGTGCTCCTTGTTATGGCACTGCAGAAGAGTACAAAACTGCATGGACCACAACTCATAGTTGGTCCCATCCATCTTCACGATGGGAGCCGGGCCTTTGAAGGCCCCTGAAGAAGAAAAGACGTCACTCTTGGTTTCTTACATTATACCATAAGTAGAACCACGAACAATTTGAGGAGTAGACTGATTAGATTATGTCTACACAATCATAAGGAGGAGTGGCTGTATCTGTAGGCTCATACAACCATCCTCATATCTTCCTTGTGAGGTGTAGAGTCGTAAGACGTGATTTAGATGAGAAAATTCACGTTTTTTGACCGAAATCAGACCACTGGACGTCGTGGAATAGAGCGTATGGCAACAACCAGGTTGTAGAATAGCGTGCAACGGCAAGCAGCAGGGACTGGGCCCCCTTCGTCGATGACGGCTGGAGGGGCCGAGGTGCCCAGCGACGGCGTGGTGGCGCGTGAGGGCTGGGAAGCCCTGACGGTGCGGCGCGGGAGGGTTTGGAGGAGCCCTGACGATGCGGGAGGGTGAGGTGGCGACGAGGGCCCGACGACGGCGGCAGTGGTGGGTGGGGGGGCTGGACGTGTAGGGTTAGGGTGGGATACGGGAACCCCAGTCTAGGACTGTTGCTCCGATACCATGTTGGGAGAAAAGTAAATCATAACATAGATGAAACCCAATGTCTCTCGTATATAGGAGAAAAGCCATGTGTTAATTACACAAGAGATACACCGAGAAACATAAAACATAAATGATACTGTGAGATACATTTATCTCAACACATTTCGATTCTCAATTTCTTACATAAGATATCATTTTGCTAGTACTCTTTGTTGGCCTATATTTTTCTCTGTTATTTTTACGCGTGCCACCATTGCCTTCATGTTTAAGAGGTGAAACTAATGGGTTCTAATTTTGGTTCCAAATCTGATTTTGGTTCTGAGCACTGTTGTAAAAGTCGGCCGACTAGGCCGATTAGTCGGCCCGACTAGTCGAGTTGGTAGGGTAGCTGACTCGACTAGGCTTAGCCGGTCAACCTGATTGGTCGAGACGACTAGTCGGCCGACTACAAGGTCAACTTTTACATAGAGATTTTTTATTTTTTTTGTTTTTCGATTTTTTTAAAACAAACTTATTCTAACATGCTTAATGTTATATTTAAAGACAATTACTTCTTTTATTCATTATGATAGTATATAAAATTTATAAATTAATATTAATATATAAGAATATATGTATAAAAAGTGATTTATATAAAATAATTAAAAAATTCAAAACCAACTAATGGTCGACTAGTTGCCGACTGCCAATTAATCCTTAGTCAATGACCCCGCCGACCGAGTACCGACTACCGCTTTCTGCAACCTTGGTTCTGAGCTTCAGCTACTTTTTGGTTGTTGAAGCGATTAGATGGAAATGTAATGCAACATATAAGTTAATATCTTACTATTAACAAAAAAACGATGTATTGCTATCTTATTTATTGAGTTAAAGAATATTAGGAATCTTAATTTTAGAAAAAAAATGCGTTTTCAAGTAATTTCTCAATTTCCAACCATTTCATCGAAATTCCAACGAATTTCCACAGAATTTCTCTTTTCAGGATTATCGTAACGAAACTGAAATACGACATTTAAGGCCTTGGTCCTAGTTGCACTGTGCATGAATTTTATGTGCAATTATTTCTGCAATTTTTATGCACTTTTACGTACAAGTTTCATGTAGATCATTTTCTTATTTGAGGTTTTATAGAAATAACAAAATGGAGTAAAAATTGGTATTTTTAGAGCACAAATTAGGGTTTTTATTATCCAGTATTTGTCCCTTATCTCTCCTTTATTCCTTATCGATCAAATTATATTGACTTGATCTCAGGGTTTAGGGTCAGTCAGTATTTACAATATACCCTTTATTGTTCTTTTCTTTTCTTTATTCTTTTATTTTAGATTTAAATGCACATATTTATACAGTATTTACATGTTAATATGAGTGTTAATTCATGCAAGTTAGTGATATTTACATGTATTTTACTAGAGATTTAAAGACAAAATAAAGGAATAAAGGTGAATGAATGGATATTCATCACCCACCTATACTTACCTTTGCTAGTTCCTAGCAAACACTTATCAAAAGAATAAGTGATGCAAAAGAGAAAAATAAAGAAAATGAAAATAGAAAAAGTGGAATGATTATAACTTTTAAACATGTCTTCACAAAATCAAAGTTTCGAGCTTAGTTAAGACCCCTTGGATTGTTAGTTTGTTTGGAACTTTATTGAGAATAGGGTCTAAAATTTAACAACACTCAAGTTCCACTAGTCTTTGTTCAGGTCTCCTCAATAGTCATGTCAGAATGACTCTCTTCATACACAAACCCTTATGAGGATGAGTCTTACTTGTACAATGTAAGCGTATGCAGCTCTTCTCATCAGAAATAGCAAGGAGCAGTCTTCCTTAACAAGATAACTCTAATCTCCCAATCTAGCTACTCTTTCATTGAGGATCGAGGTATTCCCTTCTAAGTTCAAGTGCAACCGGGTCAAGAAGAGAGGGTAGGGAGAAGAATGGATTGTGACCAGTGTAGTCACATATCCTATGAAGCTTGACCAGTGTAGCCAAGTCTCTTAGCTGCATGCAACCTTGATGATTTTGACTTTGAAGCTTAATGCCCTGCTTATTTCATATATACTCCGAGGGGATTTGATTTTCTTCGACTTTTGCCCGTCTATTCCTTTTGGAGTTTTTGATTTGCAATTTTTTTTACTATATACAACAATATTTACATAAGGAATTTTCTCTCTTGAGCCAGTAGACTATCCCTCTTTTGAAGCTTTATTGCAACCAACAACGTCCTGTCTTTACATGTCCATGCCATTGGATCGGGTTGGGAGGTATTGGCCACCTATGGTAACTATATATGTTTCCATACGTGTGCTTCCTCAAGCTAAAGAATCTTGCCCTCACCACCTCCTCAAAGTTAAGCTAAGTGTAAAGTGTGGTGTTCAAGTTAGGTAATTTACATCAAGAGTCATACATGTACTTAAATGGACTTGAAAAATTAAGTCTAGCTGACCCGGAAAGTCTCAATTCAAGTCCTATAAGTTTCCTGTGAAATTAAGTGGATTAAGTTCCAACCAAGTTCCAATCTTCGGATTTGTTTAGACTAGTTTAACTGGTTTGAGCTTTTTAGGGGTTTTGGAAATAAATTGCAAAATTTTATGGGGTTTTGAAAATTTTTATTTTTTAGGGATTTTTGATAAAGTTAGTGAATTGTATGTTTAAAAATTCACAAGTACTTACAAGAATTGATTGTGGGTTTATAATGGATTTATACATATATCGGATTTATTTTCAAGTTTTGAATACAAGTTTTGTTAAAGTATTTTATTTGTAATAATATATAATACAATTATGTACATGGTTTTCAACAATTTGAAATTATTTTTGCAAATATTTTACAAATATTTTGAAAATTTTATTTACAAATAATTTTTACAAAGAATTTTTTCCAAAATAGTTTTACGAGCAATTTTTACAAACATTTTACAAAGAGATTTTTTTTTTCAAATGGTTTGAAAATAATCTACAAAGATTTTTCCAAAATTTTCAAAAGATTTTTCAAGATATTTTACAACCATTTTCCAAATCATTTTGCAAAATAATTTCAAACCATTTTTTTCGAAAACTATTATACATATTTATAGGAGTGTATTCTTTACAGTTGATTTAGTGTATACCCTTAACCAATATAGTAGTCATATTTATTAAAAATACGAGTAGCCATACAACAACAACAACAACAACAAAGCCTTTTCCCACAATTAAGTAGGGTCGGCTACATGGATTCTTCGCCTCCATTCAGATCTATCTTGGGTCAATCTCGGACTTATATCCAAAAAGCTAAGATCCCTTCGTATAGTCTCTTTCCAACACTTCTTGGGCCGTCCTCGCCCTCTCTTAGCCGGCTCAACATCCCAACACTCGCATCTCCTAACCGACGCATCAGTTGACCTTCTTTGCAAATGACCAAACCATCTTAAGCGGTTTTCTCGCATCTTATCCTCGATCGGAGCTACACCAACTTTCTTTCTAATTGCATCATTCCGAATCCGATCTTTACGTGTATGTCCACACATCCATCTTAGCATTTTCATTTCTGCTACAGCCATTCTCTGCACATGTCTATGGTTCACAGGCCAACATTCAGAACCATAAAGCATAGCAGGTCTCACGGCTGCTTTGTAAAACTTTCCTTTAATTTTTAAAGGAATTTTCTTATCATAAAGAACAGCGGAGGCTCCTCTTCACTTTAGCCAGCCTACATTTATTCTATTAGTAACATCTCCATCAATTTCCCCATCATGTTGCAAAATAGATCCCAGATATCTAAAAGAATCTCTCTTCTGAATGTTATCGTCACCAATCTTCACCTCGATTCCTTCACCATTGCTTCCATCAAAGGTGCATTCCATATATTCCGTCTTAGCCCTACTTATACGAAAGCCTTTAGTCTCCAAAGCATGTCTCCAAACCTCAAGCTTCTCATTTACTCCATCTCTAGTCTCGTCAATCAACACAATATCATCAGCAAATAACATACACCAAGGTAACTCATCTTGAATGTGACTTGTCAACTCGTCCATAATCAAAGTAAAAAGAAATGGACTCAAAGCTGAACCTTGATGTAAACCAATGTTGATATCAAAATAGTCAGTCTTCCCCGTCGGGGTCCTTACACAAGATAAAGCCCTATCATACATATCCTTTATGAGATTAATATATAGGACATGTATTTGTCTCTTCTCCAAAACTCTCCATAGTATCTCTCGTGGGACGGAATCATAAGCCTTCTCCAAATCAATAAAGATCATATGGATATTCTTCCTTTTAGCTCTATAAATCTCCATTGTTCTCCTCAGCAAATGGATGGCTTCAATAGTTGAGCGACCTGTCATGAATCCGAATTGGTTTTCTTTTACTTGGGAAACTTGCCTCAACCTTCTTTCGATCACACGTTCCCAAATTTTCATAGTGTGACTCATCAGCTTGATACCTCTGTAATTTGAACAATTTTGAATGTCTCCTTTGTTCTTATAAAGAGGCACCACGATACTCCTCCTCCAATCTTCAGGCATTTTCTTGCTTCGCCAAATAACATTGAATAGATTCGTAAGCCAAGTCAAACCACGCTCACCTAAAACTTTCCATACTTCTACAGGGATGTCATCTGGTCCAACACCTTTCCCAGGTTCTCATAACCTTCAAAGCCTCCTCTACTTCTTTTCTTTGTATTCGTCTATAGCATGCACGATTCAAGTAACTTTCACTACTAGCTAGATCATCCAAAGTGATCTCTCTACTTCCTTCTCCAATGAAAAGTTTATGGAAGTACTGCTCCCATCTAGTCTCTATATCCTTCTGAGTAACAAGCACGTGACCTTCCTCGTCCTTAATGCATCTCACTTGAGAAAGGTCTTTGGTCTTTCTTTCTCTTGCTTTGGCCAACCTGAATATATCCTTCTGGCCCTCCTTAGAGTTGAGATTTTTATACAAAACCTCATAAGCTTTTGACTTAGCTTCGTTTACAGCCTTCTTTGCTTCCTTCTTCGCTATTTTATAGTCTGTGACAGTTTCCTCTGTTCTATCCTTAGACATAGCTTTAAAGCAAGCTCTTTTAATTTTTAGCTTCTCTTGCACCCCTTCACTCCACCACCAAGCCTCCTTTTGACCCGGAGCTCCTCCTTTTGACTCGCCTAGCATCTCTTTGGCTACCTTTCGAATACAAGATGCTACTGCCTCCCACATCTCGTTTGCACTACCGCTACAATCCCAAGATAAGTCTTCTAAAACCTTCTCCCTGAAGCTTGATTGCTTCAGCGGAAGATTCCACCACCTAGTTCTAGTGATCTTAGGAACCTTCATTTTCTTTACCAGCCCTTTTATTTGTAAATCCAAGACTAACAAGCGATGTTGGGTTGTCAAACTCTCTCCAGGGATTACTTTGCAATCTTTGCAACACAACCGATCTCTTCTCCTCAACGCAAAGTAATCTATCTGTGTTCTAGTTGAGCCACTCTTATAAGTAATTAAATGCTCCTCCCTCTTCTTGAAAAGAGTGTTTGCTATGAAAAGATCATATGCAGTTACAAAATCCAGAATGACTTTTCCCTCTTCGTTTCTATCACCAAAACCATGTCCTCCATGCACACTTGCATACCCTGAAACATCTTTTCCCACATGTCCATCAAGATCTCCACCTATGCAAACCATCTCTCTTTGTGGGATTCCTTGTAAAATCTTATCCAGATCCTCCCAAAAAGCTTGTTTAGTCTTTCATCTAAACCAATTTGCGGTGCATAAACTGAGATGATATTCAGAATTTCTTCTTCAAGCACCAACTTTAGCAAAATAATCCGATCCCCAAATCTTTGCACCTCAACCACACAATCCTTAAAATCTTTATGAACAACCACTCCAACACCGTTTCTGCCCTTATCTTTACCTGAATACCACCGTTTAAAGCATGTCTTCTCGATCTCCCTTGCTTTCTCTCCAACCCATTTAGTCTCTTGAAGACAAAATATATGAATCTTCCTTCTTTCCATTGTATCCACTATCTCCATCAATTTTCCAGTTAAAGTACCGATATTCCAACTACCAATCCGTAACTTCCTTTGCAATCTCTTTTGGACTAAAATACGAGTAGCCATATTTATTAAAAATACGAAAGTACGCGTTATGAGTAACACACACATATATCTATATATATACACATATATACGGTCCCCTGTACTTAGCTCGAGCTATGTCCTTATAGTGATCAAAGAGCGAAAAGGAAGATGCAACTTGTGCTAAGTATATAAAAGTCAACTAAAATGACTTAAAGAATAAGGGGTTGATCGTCCCCCCTATACTTAGGAATAACTAATTCTAAGTATAACATACTGTACACAAAGCGGGGATGATCGAGGATAAGAATGTACGAAATAATCAATGACTCGGCTTGTCCCCTACACATAGGGTGAAATATCCCTAGAAAAGAATTATCAGCAAGTTGAGAGTCATGCGGGAGAATAAATGAAGAACAACCTGAATACATTCATATACTTAGGATGAAGTATATCCTAAGTATAGCACAAATGAATGGGATGAATCAAGTAATGGAAGAATGAAAGAAGTGAAAAAGAAAATGAAAAGAAGATATTTTTGTAACTCAAGTGTCGGTCTGTTTTAGTGAGCTGCTCTTGAAATACGTCTATGGAATCCACAGCGGACAGGAATGCATCATGCTCTATATATGTCTTCAGCAACTGTCCGTTAACTACAAATGGTTGTGCGTCAGATGACAATCTAGATATGATGATGCTGCCATTGTCACGCACATTAGTCACAATTAGGGTTGATTATCGGGCCGGGGGGGCCGGGCTGGGCCTTTGCCCGAACTCGGGCCCGTTCATTTTTTCGGATTTTCAGCCAGGCCGCAACCTGAAAAAGTTTGGATGGGCCAGCCTGAATCCAACCCGACCCGAAGTTAAACGAGCCAGGTTCGAGCCGTGCCGGTCCAATAACTTTTTTCCCTTTAATTTTTTTAATTTTTTTTGAAAATGCTTAATCCAACGGGTGATATGGAAATGTATTTTTTAAAAAACTTTTTATTTTTTTAAAACTTGTGATAAATCTATGAATCTTGATATTCCTACGACATTTTGATAAAAAAACTTTGAAATATTTGATTTTCTCTTCAAAAACATTTGACTTTTCATATACAGTTTATTTTTTCAAAAACATTGAAATGATGGTGCATGGTAGTATTGTTAGAGAGTGGAGATGGAGTTTGAGGGGGGTTGGGTTGAGGTGGGCTGTGAGGGACTAAGGTTTAGTAATATATTATATGTATTATGTTATATAGGTTTAGGATCGGGCTTTCAGGCCGGGTATCGGGTCAGGTTTTCGGGATGAGCTTCGGGTCGGGCTCTACTCAGCCCGAACCCGGCCCGTTTTAGAAACGGTTTTTTTTGGGCCTGAGCCCGACCCAATGCTCAATCCTATTCACAATAAATGGCCTTGACCATTTGCTCTTCAGCTTGCTTGGAAACAACTTCAGCTTTGCATCAAACAACTACACCTTCTGATTCGGCTCGAAAGTCTTTCGTCTGATATGCTTGTCATGCCATCTCTTGACTTTTTCTTTATATATAAGGCTGTTGTCGTATGCATAGTGTCGGAATTCCAACAATCTATTCAGGTCTAACTTTAGGTTCCGACAGGCTTTCTTTTTATCCAAATTACATATACTGACCACCCATAATGATTTATGAATGAGTTTTTCGAGCAAGTAGCATGGCTTGCCATATACCAGGTGGTAGGGAGACATACCCAAAGAGACTTGTATGCTGTAGGATAAGCCTATAGAAATGAGTCAAGCAATTGTGACCAGTTCTCCTTATCATGATGCACAAGTTTCTGTAATATCTCCTTGATCTCCCTATTTGAACATTTAACCAAGCCATTAGTTTGCGAGTGGTAAGAAGATGTGACATGGTGTTCAAACCGTACTCCTTAGTAAGCTTCTTTACTTCTTTATTGATAAAATGGCTTCTCCCACCGGATATCAGAATCTTCAGAATCCCGAACCACGAAATTATGTTTTCTTTGAGAAATCGACATACGTTGCAACTGTTGACATCTCGAGTGGGGATAGCCTGTACTCATCGAACATAATTGACAACAAGCAAGATGTACTCAAAATCCTGGCTCTTCGGAAATGGGCCCATGAAGATGATACCCCATGCATCAAAAATATCAGATATCTAAATATATTTTAGAGGCATGGTATCTCTAGAACTGATGGTTCTAGCCATCTTCTGGCAGTCGGTACAACCTTTCATATACTCAGTAGCATCCTTGAAAAGAGTCGGCCACCAAAGGCCACATTGAAGTACTTTTGCTGCAGTGCGCTTTCCAGAATAGTGTCCACCAGATTCCAACTTGTGGCAATGCTTTAGGACACTTGTGTACTCCTCCTCAGGTATGCACCTTCGTCAGATATGGTCTGCCCCTTCACGAAACAAGTATGGGTCCTCCCACTGGTAAAAATGTATCTCGGACATGACTTTGTCTACTTTTAGCTTCGACCAATCTTGCAGGATTTTCTTGGAGACAAGATAGTTAACAATATTGGTATACCATAGGAGTGAGGTGACAGACAAAATAGCTTCATCTGAGAAAGTTTCAGTAGATGGGATGATGTCCTGCTTAGGAGTATCTATCTCGGTGATTCTGGAAAGGTGATGTGCCACAACATTATTGACTATAGGTTTATCTTGTATTTCTAAATCAAACTCGTGGAGTAGAAGGATCCAACGAAATAGACGCGACTTAGCATCCTTCTTGCTTGTAGGTACCGTATAACAGAGTGATCAGTGTAGACAATAACTTTCAACCCAAGTAAATGTGCTCTGAACTTTTCCAGTGCAAACACCACTGCTAGTGGCTCTTTCTCTATGATTGTATTTTTTCCGGGTCTCATCTAGCGTTCTTTTAGCATAATGAATCACAAATGGCAGTCCATCCCGTCTCTATCCCAACACAGCCCCAATAGCATAATTATAAGCATCCATCATGATCTCGAATGGAAGACACAAATCCACTGGCTGTATGACATGAGCTTGAGTAATTATTTCTTTCAACTGATTGAAGGCATAAATCACCCTATCATTTACAATAAAATCAGTGTCCTTGCTTAGAAGCTCTGTCAGAGGTCGGGCAATTTTGCTGAAGTCTTTGATGAATCTTCTATAAAAATCAGCATGCCCTAGAAACGACCTGACTTGCTTCAATGATGTCGGTGGCTCAAGCTTGGAGATCACTTCCACCTTGGCTGGGTCGACCTCCATGCCTCGCTTGGAGACGACATGGTTCAACACAATTTCTTCGGTTACCATAAAGTAACTCTTCTCCCACGAGAGTGCCAAATTGACCTCACAACAACGTTAAATAACTTGGTCCAAATAGGTCAGACATGTATCGATATTTCCGTAGACTGAGAAATCATCCATGAATACATCGAGGAAACTACCCACCACGTCGACGAATACATCTAGCATACATCTATGCAATGTAGCGGGGGCATTACACATTCCGAACGACATCCGTCGGAATGCGTAAGTCCCAAAATGGAAAAGAAATGGTCTTCAGGAGCAATATCAACTTGATTATACACGGAGTACCCGTCTAAGAAAAAGAAGTATTCCTTCGCAGCTAGCCTTTCGATTATTTGGTCAATGAAGGGTAACAAAAAATATCCTTCTTAGTAGATAGGTTCCGATGTCGGTAGTCTACACAAACGCGCTATGATGTCGGTACTTGGGTCAGAATCTCCTCTCCTTTGTCGTTCGTTATAATCTGAGATGGAATATATAAAACCTGCATCGCATCACTTCGTGATTTCTTTCATTACCACCTCCCGGTTAGTGTTCAGACGACGCTGAAATTCTCGGGATGGCTTGCTGTCTTCTTCCGAGTAGATGTGGTGCGAGCATAATGTAGGATTTATCCCGTGGAGATCCGTGATTTTCCAGCCTATCACCTTGCAGTTTCTTTCTAGAACCTCAAGTAGACGAGATTCTTGGTCCGTGGTCAGCTGGACATTGATAATGACTGGGAACATGTTCGGCTTACTCGCAACGATGGCATATTTCAACGTTGATGGTAACTGCTTCTGCTCTAGTGGGGTCTCAGTAGTAACCTCTGCAATTGTGGTCAGTGTTAGATCAATCAACTATATATTGTCCACCATGGTTACTTGTGAGTTTAAGTTTAGTGTATCACAAAGATCTGCAATGAATTTTTCTTGCTCTGACAAGAATGGATGAACTTCAAATAACTCGGTTAGCCCATCAGTATCTAACTCATCCTCAATGATTGGGGGAATTCGACTGTGCTTTCCAGGCCTTCCTCCTTGGAGAGGAATTCGAAGGTACAAAATCATACAAGAGCAATGTTGTAACTCTAATCTCTGGTAGAAAATCAGTCTTCTTTCTCATTTGGCCCAAGCTCACTCTCGTCTGATGCCGATTTTGCAAGCTCCGGTACTTGGATCGTCTCTATCTTGACCTTGTTGATGTTTGAGCACAAGGTGATCTTTTCGGCACCATAAATTGACTATTGCTTCGGCGGTTCGAAGGAACGATCGTCCCAATATGATCAAGGTCTGGAGTAAGGGGATAGACGTGTCCTTATCTAGGATAATGAAGTCCACGGAGAACTGCATCCCTTGGATTGTGACGATAACATCCTCTAAAATACTCCTTGGCCGCTTAACTGAAGTGTATGCAAACTCCAGGATCATTCAGATGGACTTAAGCGGTCCCAATCCAAATTCTTTGAGTAGCGAAGCAGGCATGGGATTAATAAAGGACTAGCTATCAAGAAGTGTTCGCTCGAACTCTTGGCTGAAAATTTTGCATCTGATGAGAGGTACTCCTTTGTCCTTTTTTTGCTTAGGAGATTGCTGATAGCATTCACAATAGTCATGGTGAGAATGTGTTTCTCAGCACGATTGCGTTGGTTTTTGCGGGATTGACCCTTTGAAATACATGCCTCTTTCAGACCTTTCTTCACAGTTGGCATGCATTCCATGGCTTTTAAAAGTGGTATTTTCAGGAAAGTATTTTGCAAGATTTCAATAACACCTGGATTAGATAAAGTTGTTTTTAATTCTAATTTTTTGTTGTTTTTCATTACATCTGGAAATGACATGTACATCATTCAAAAAGTGTTCATTGGAATTAGCTTTTACATGCAAATGAGTAGAAGGAATGCAATCATTTGCTCCAGTGGAAAAGCTAAAAAGGGAAACATTGGCTTCATCCATCGATACAGGGTTGGTTGCAGATGATAGCTTCTCCTTTGCTGTATCGGCGAGGCCTTGGTTGTTATTCTTTTTTTAAAATTTTCCACTTTCTTGATTTTCTGGTTTTTTTCTTCCTCATCTAGCACTGTTCGATTTTCTTCCTCGACAACGACGCCATTTATTGAATACGCTAAGGACGAGGTACCAAGGGTCCGGTCTTGGAGTGCTTACGGCGTCCGACGAATCGGATCCGACAATCGTTGTATCGACCACTCTCATGGTGCACGACACCTAATCCAAAGCGAGTTCAACAACATTTAACCAACAAAGAAAAATAAGCAAGGCAGATGTGTGAGCTAAAATTTATTATAACTCTACCAAAATGTGTGTATAAGGCAAGTGTATAGAGTGTTGAACCACTGAGAGCAGAGGGGAATAGAGACAAAATGAATAAGCTACTTGCGTGTTCTTTTTTATCCTTTTGTTTTTAATTTTTTTGGATTTGTAATTTGTTTTGTATTTTTATTTGGAATTTTTAATTTTACAAATGCTTTCGAATGCTTTTAAATTTAATAATATAATTATAATATATAAATATATCTTATATATATAATATATATATGTACAAATTAAAGGAACTTGACTTTTTTGAAAGTTTAAAATATCAAATAAAAGTCAAAATGTTCAAAATAAAATGTTTTTGTGATTTTTAGATTTTCCTTTATTTTTGGTGATTTTGAGGTATTTTTAAGATTTTTTTTATGAATTTTAAAAATAGAAATACACAAAACAGTGTAAAATAGAAAATCAATAGATTGAAATGGACCTAATAAATATCTAACAGATCAGATAGGGCTCAGAACCAAGTTTCCTGGAAAATTGATGATACAAAGAAAATTCAAGACTTTAAAAATTTTGGATTTTTTGAGATTTTTTCTAAGATTTCCAGTGTTTTGCATTTTTTAGGATTTTGGTTTTGTATTTTTTTGGTTTGTGGATATGTGTTAAAATACTATACGATATAGGTAATTTTTTGGGATTTTTTGGAGGTGTTTTGAAATTTGTATATTTTTCTAAGTCGAAACAAGGAAAATATGCATGTTTTTGTATTTTTTATAAATAGGAAAATAAGTTTCATTACTTAAAAAATATATGTGAGAAAATAAGTTTTTCGGCAATTAAGGTAATTTTCCTATAATTTTTAAACTTAAAATACTATTTGAAGCACACAATACACAAATAAAATAAATCAGGGAAACAGAGACCTAAGTGCAATTTCTAGGAAGTTTAAATTCATTTCGTAACATTCTAACAAAGTTCAAGAGCCATTCATGCAATTTACCTGAATATTTTAAATTAAATAAACACTGGCTGGGGTATGGTTGCAAATAAACTAACTTCCAGGACTAGTTATGAAATTTCCACAAAAATATTACACTTAATTCTTGAATTAGGGACCAAAAGAAAATAATAATACATGGAGGGAGTCCTTGCAAAATGTCCACACCTCATGTTTATAGGCACATGAGGTGAGCTGGACTGGACTAAAGTGCAAACAGTTGAAGTTTGGGTGTCCATGTGCTAATATTACAAATACTTTTACAATGCAGACGAAAGATTAAATATTGAATGGTAAATGCAAAAAATGTACTGGGTTTAATATGCAAAATACCCAACACTGCACGCTGATGGATGACCTAGATTGATTCATTAAGCACATGGACGGTTCGGATGCGCTAATACCAGTTCGCTGGAGGACGATGCTGATTAGATCTTGGCCTTGAGCAGATGGTTGGGGCGGCCCTTGGTCCTACGGTCGCTGCTGCACCTGGGACGTTCTTCATCTGACAGTTGCGAAGCCCAATGAAAGAACTAGGAAGAACACGATGGCTCAGTTCCTTCGATCAGCTCGATCTTTGGCCTCTAGCCATCTCTCGAGCTCGGGATGAGCCCAAGAGGTAGCTGATGCTCCTCCACTGCTATAGATAGCTTCAAAATGGACCAGACCTCATCGGAGGAGGCCTGGAGCTTTGGCGAAGCTCAGGGACCTGAACTGCTATGTCTGGGATCGAATACCCCACAGAAGGGGTTCTTTAGAGCTACTATCTACTCCAAAAGACTCATGGCTCGAGGGCGGAGACTCTCGACCAGAGGGTTAGGGACAGAATAGTGAGGCGACACGATGGTGGGCATCTCCGGTGAAGTAGCGGAGGGAGATCGACAGACCTCGATCTGTACAATCGAGGGGAAAATATGACATGGAGATGGAGAATGTGTCAGAGATGGTGATGAGGTGTTCAAGCGGGCGGAACAAGAGAGTTTGGACGATGAACAGAGGGCCAAAGCCTAGTGCTTCGACCAACTATTTTTTAGGAATGTTGCTAAATTAGATAAAATCAAGCGAAGGAAACGGCACAACTATGGTAAGAATTGAAAAATGAAACTAAATATGCTAAAGATAGGGCCTCACCTGGTCCGGAAACCAAGGAGATAGAACTGCTAGAGCTTGGTCCGACGATGGCTTGAATCACCTCGAAATGCCCTTCACCTTGCCTTGGATCGCCGGGGATGCTTCCTGTCATGAAGGACCCACTCCAGAGCTTGATTCCTAAGGGTTACGGCCAGTAAGGAGGAATTAGGAACGGATCGAAACTCACGGGGGAGGTTTTATAGCAGATGCGTATAGGTATCTTGCAAAGGGGATCCCACCCAGATCGGTGAAGATTGATCAGATTTGGGATGAATCAAGGATCTGATCGGCAAATTTCGTTTAGAGAGCGTGGTGAATGGATGATTACGAGTGTGAAAATTGGCGAAAAACATGGAGTTGATGTTTCTGACATGCGCTTGGGGTGAGGGGAGGTGAGAGGGAGTGTTATCCGGGGGGTCAACACTCCAGGAACGCTGATTGGTCCAAGTAGGACTACGTCAACACGTTAGAGGACAGAATGGGGAGGAAAATAAAGAATAAATCGAAATAAAATAGCTATGTATTTTATTAAATAAAAGTTAAAACACAAAAAATATTTATTATTTTTCAAATTATTTTATGGTGATTTTTATTTATTTTTACAACATTGTTTGTAAGATGTTAATATTTACTAGTATATACATCGGTATATTTACCTATATTTTAGGTAATTTTATTTTATTTTGTAATTTTCTTTTATTATCATATTTACATATTTTATATATTTATAATATAATTAAATACGTATTTACATATTTTTATTTTATTTTTATGTTTTTATTTACATACATAGATAAATATATGTATATACATTATAAGTATAGTATACCTATATATTTTAATATACTATTTATTTTAGTGTATTTTTAATGATTTTATATTATATTTGTATTTTTAATATGTTTTAGATTATATTTACAATTATTTAAAAATATAAGAAGAATAAAAATATAAAGGATAAATTATATGAATAAAAATACAAGTACATAGTAGAATGGGACCCAGAAAGCCGACTTTTGCATCTTAACTCAATTTTAATGAAACTACCTTTGTTAGATAGATACTTTAATTTTAAATACAATGGAGGTGATTTTGGTGAATTTTGAGTTCATATGGAGAAGTTATTGTTATGTGAAATTCGGTTTACGGTTTTTTCATCTGTATGTCCCAGTTGTACTGTGCATTATTTTTATGTGCAATTATTTTTGTAATATCTATGCCTTTTATGTATAAGTTTCATGTAGATTATTTTGTTATTTGAGGTGTATAAAATAAAGAATAAAATGGAGTAAAAATATGTATTTTTAGAGCACAAATTAGGGTTTTTATTATATAGTATTTGGCCTTATCTCCCCCTACTTTATTCTTGTAGACCAAGTCGATAATGACTTGGTCTCGGGGTTTAGGGTCTGTCAGTATTTACAATACTTCCTTTATTTTTCTGTTCTTTTCTTTATTCTTTTATTTTAGATTTAAATACACGTTTTTATGTAATATTTACATGTTAATATATGAGTATTAGTTCATGCAAGTTAATGATAATTACATGAATTTTACTAGGGATTTAAACACAAAATAAAGTACTAAAGGTGAATGAATAGGTATTCATCACTACCTCCCTCATCTCCTCCCACCCTCGGCACTATCACCACCGAAACCCTTGTAGTCGCTTCCCCGTCGTCACTGCTGCAACCACCATCGAAACCCTTGCGGCCTCATTTGGTCTCCTTGAATACGTCCGTAGCCATTGGGTCGAGGAATTTGTTGTCAGCTCGAGGAATTTGATGCTGTGAGGTTGAGGAATCCATTGCCTCCATGCGGTTATATATGCTATATTTAGAATAAAAATGCAGATATGCTTGGGTAAAGTAACGGTATTAGATATTTGTGTGATTAATATATTATTTCCAATAATTAATGTTGAATGTTGAACCTACAAATCATATAAATAATGTCTTTATTATATTATAGATTTTTGTGTGGTTAATAAATTCCCTAAGGAATATCGTGTTTTATATGAGTTAGAGTTAGGGATGTAAATGGATGGATACCTATATAGGTCTTATCATATCCCTATCTGTAAAAATATGAATTCAATGCGGATATATATGTTTTATCATATCCTTATCCGTTCTTAAATATGAATATAGACACAAATACAAATATTTAAGGATATACTACCATATCCTTAAGAACCGATATTGATCGCATATGAATAATACTGGAAATTCTCTACATATTTTGCTTAAATATACATTTATCGAATACAATTCACATTATACAAATATATTAAATAGGGATTGGGGAGCCTACACCCATGTGTAGGTAACTTACCTACACCCACCTCTTGTTTCTTAATTTTTTTGATTTTTTTGAAATGGATCTTTAGGGGATTTACTTAGAATATTAAATGGAATATGTGTTTCAAATTTCATGTAAAACAAACATTCCTAACAGCTCCATCGGAAGGGGCCGATTTCAGCAAATCTCAGACCGTTAAAATTTGACTGTCATGATGGATAAGTTAGAAGTCTCAAAATCAGTTGAAATTTGAATGACGATATGGTGATATATTGTGATCTAAATTCCTCAAGGAATTAATTCAAAAAAATAAAAAAAATTGAGGGAAAAAGAGTTGGGTGTAGGTAAGTTACCTACACATGGGTGTAGGCTCCCTTTTCCCTATTAAATATGCTTATATCATTAAAATTATGCCAAATATGGTGAAAGAAGATAATAAAATTATGTTATATATGGTTAACAATAAATCTCATACTACATATATATAAGAAAGTAGACATACGATATGTATACATATGTTTACGAATATCAAAATGATATTCTGTATAAATTTTAAAATGGATATGGATACATATATCAAATTTGTATAAAATGGATATGGCAGCAGATTGGATACGAATATATAGGGGTGTCTTCGAGCTCAACGAGTATAGTCGACCCCAACTCAGACTCGAACTCGATAAGAAAACATGGGCTTGAGTTCGGGCTCCATAAGGTTTGAGCCTTGGAATGCTGGCTCGGACTCGAACTCATCGAGTTCGAGCTGGCTCACGAGCCTTTTAACGAGCCAAGTTCAACGAGTCGATGTTCTGGTAAGTTGAAACAAGCTTACTGGTGGGCCCTCTCTTACAACAACAACAAAGCCATTTCCCACATTAAATAGAGTCGACTATATAGATTCGTTGCCTCCATTCAGATCTGTCTTGGGTCAGTCTCGGACTTAGATATAAAAAACTAAGATCTCTTTGTGTAGTCTCTCATTCCAACACTTCTTAGGCCTTCCTCGCCCTAGCTTAGCCGAGTCGACATTTGAAAACTCGCATCTCCTAAATGGTGCATCAACTGGCTTCTGCAAATGGCCAAACCACTTTAAGCGGTTTTCTCGCTTCTTATCCTCGATTGGAGTTACACCAACTTTCTTTCTGATTGCATCATTCCAAATGCGATCGTTACGTGTACGTTCACACATTCACCTTATCATTTTCATTTCTACTACTGCCATTCTCTGCACATGTCTATGGTTCACATGCCAACATTCAGATCCATAGAGTATAACAGGTCTCACGACTGCTTTGTAAAACTTTCCTTTGAATTTTCTTATCACAAAGAACAATAGATGCTCCTCTCCACTTTAGCGAAGCTGCATTTATTCTATTAGTAACATCTCCATCAATGTTCCCATCATGTTACAAAATAGATCCCAAGTGTCTTAAAGAATCTCTCTTCTGAATGTTATCGTCACCAATCTTCACCTCGATTCTTTCACCATTGCTTCCATCAAAAGTTCACTCCATATATTCAGTCTTGGCCTTACTTATATGGAATCTTTTAGTCTCCAATGCATGTCTCCAGACCTCAAGCTTCACATTTGTTCCATCTCTAGCCTCATCGATCAACACAATATCATCAACGAATAACATACTCCAAGGTATTTGATCTTGAATGTAACTCGTCAACTAGTCTATCTTCAAAGTAAAGGAATGGACTCAAAGCTGAACCTCGATGCATGCCAATGTTGATGTCATTATAATCAGTCTTCCCAGGCTGGATCTTTGCACACAGATAAAGCCTTATCATACGTAATCCTTTATGGGGTTAATGTATAGGACATGTACTTGTCTCTTCTCCAAAACTCTTCACAATATCTTCCGTGGGACATAATCATAAGCTTTCTCCAAATCAATAAAAATCATATGGAGGTTCTTCCTTTTAGCTTTATAAATCTCCATCGTTCTCTTCAGCAAGTGGATGGCTTCAACAATTGAGCAACCTCTCATGAATCTGAATTGATTTTCTTTTGCTTTGGAACTTGCCTCAATCTTCTTTCGATCACACGTTCTCAAATTTTCATAGTGCGAGTCATCAGCTTGATACCTCCGTAATTTGAACAATTTTTAATGTCCCCTTGGTTCTTATAAAGAGACACCACGATGCTTCTCCTCCAATCTTCATCCATTTTCTTGCTTCGCCAAATAACATTGATTAAATTGGTAAATCAAGTCAAACCTTGCTCACCTAAAACTCTCTATACTTCTATAGGAATGTCATCAGGTCCTACACCTTTCCCAGATCTCATAACCTTTAAAGCCTCACCTACTTCCTTCCTTTGTATTCGTCTATAGCTTGCACGATTCAAGTAACTTTCACTACTAGCTAGGTCTCCCAAAGCGACCTCTCTATTTCCTTTCCCAATGAAAAGCTTATGGAAATACTGCTTCCATCTAGTCTCCATATCTTTTTGAGTAACAAACACATGATCTTCCTCATCCTTAATGTATCTCTTGGTCTTTCTTTTTCTTACTTTGGCCAGCTCGAATATATCCTTATGACCCTCCTTAGAATCGGGATTTTTTTACAAAACTTCATAAGCTTTCGACTTTGCTTCACTTACAGCCTTTTTTGCTTCCTTCTTCGCTGTTTTGTAGTTTGTGACAGTTTCCTCTGTTCCATCCTTAGACAGCTTTAAAGCATGATCTTTTAATTTTGAGCTTCTCTTGCACTCCTCCACTCCACCACCAAGCCTCCTTTTGTCCTGGAGCTCCTCCTTTTGACTCGCCTAGCATCTCTTTGGCTACCCTTTGGATACAAGATGCTACCGCCTCCCACATCTCGTCTGCACTTCCCTTACAATCCCAAGATAAGTCTTCTAAAACCTTCTCCCTGAAGCTTTATTGCTTCAATTGAAGATTCCACCATCTATTTCTAGTGATCCTGGAAACCCTCATTTTCTTTACCAACCATTTTATTTGCACATCCATGACTAACAAGCGATGTTGGGTTGTCAAACTCTCTTTTGGGATTACTTTGCAATCTTTGCAATACAACTGATCTCTTCTCCTTAACGTAAAGTAATCTATCTGTGTTCTAGTTGGGCCACTCTACAAGTAAATAAATGCTCCCCCCTCTTCTTGAAGAGAATGTTTGCTTTAAAAAGATCACAAGATGTTACAAAATTCAGAATGATTTCTCTCTCTTCATTCCTGTCCCCGAAGCCCTGACCTCCATGGACACTAGCATACCCTGAAGCATCCTTTCTTACATGTCCATTAAGATCTCAACCTAGGCAAATCATCTCTGTTTGTGGGATTCCTTGTATAATCTTATCCATATTCTCTCAAAAAGCTTGTTTAATCCCTTCATTTAAATCAATTTGCGGTGCATAAACTGAAATGATATTAAGAATTTTTTCTTCGAGCACCAATTTTAGCAAAATAATCCGATCATCAAATCTTTGCACCTCAACCACACAATCATTCATATCCTTATGAACAACCGCTCCAACACCATTTCTTTCTATTTTACATGAATGCCAAAGTTTAAAGAATGTCTTCTCGATCTCCGTTGCTTTCTCTCCAACCCATTTTGTCTCTTGGAAACATACTATCTGAATCTTCCTTCTTTCCCTCGTATCTACAATCTCCATCTATCCTTCAGTCAAAGTGCCAATATTCCAACTATCTATCAGCAACTTCCTTTGCAACCTCTTTTGGACTAACTTCTTTACTCGCATTCATCCATCATGCGAGAACCCTTACAAATTTTGGAATGCATCCTGGCGGTGATGCAACAAAACTAGCTTATTTACTCACATGTATTCCTCATGCGAGAACCCTTGCAAATTTTGAACTACATACGGGCAACGATGTAGTGGTCCTTGCCAACTTCTCATTGCATTCAGGCGATGCAACGTGTCGCTAGTAGGTAACACCCCAACGATATCTAAATATTTGCTTAAATCCATGTTGAAAAGATTCAAACTATTTTGAGACAAATTCCTAAATAGCATTCTTAAAAAAAGCACTATTTAGGAATTTGTTTCTCTTGCGCTGGCTGTTGGCTACCTAATGCGCAACCCTCCTCAATTTATCTGGGCTTGGGACCGACCATGGCCGAGTTAGTGGGTCCTCCCCAAAAAATTAATTTAGTATCATGTAGGCTAATGGCCCATGTATCAGATATTAGCCAAAAGATTGAAAAAGGTATGCTTTGTAACGAGTGAGGAACTGGTCTGTCTTTATAGCTGCTTTGCCTCCCGTCACTTTTCTGTTCAATCGATATGTGACTAAAATTTGTTCCCATTTTGCGCTCTTATCGAGTTATCGAGTTGAGGACGACTCAACTCGAGCTGGACTTGATAACTTCAACGAGCTGCTAATCCAACTGAGCTCGGGCTCGTTAAATTTTTGAGTCGGGCCCGCGAGCTTTCAACGAGCTAATCTCGAGTTGAGCTCATTGAGATCGAGGTCAATAGACACCCCTACAGATATATTCATATACGTTTGCATCCCTAGTTAGAGTTAATTTGTAATTTTTCTTTTCTTTAATTTATTCATACACTGCCCTCGATGCATCAGATCTCCTTTCATAGTTTACTGGTATCCACTATCCACTGTCATATTCTTTTAATTGGAAATGAATGAATGAATGGAGATATGAATTAATATCTTGGTTTTATTTGAGTTATACTTGTAGAGATAATTATGTAGTCGGTATATCGTTTATTCTATTTTTACTTTTCTGATAACCTCTCATGTAATTTACCCATGGGTCCTCTCTATATAAGAGAGTCTAGGGTTCTATGGAATAAACAGATTACTCTTTTCCACCAACATGGTATCAGAGCCAAAACCCTAACCCTAAAACCCTAACCCTTCTCACCGCCACCCTCTCTCTCCCTCCTTCTCGGCGCCGCTTCCGCCTCCCTCCCCTCCTTCTCCCGCCGCCGGGGCCCTCCCTCCACCGCCAGGCCCTCCCTCCGCCGTCGGGCCCTCCCTCCGCCGCCGGGGGTCTCCCTCCACCGTTGGGGCCCTCCCTCCACACCGTCGGGGCCCTTCACTGCCAGGCTCCCTTCTCCAATGTCGACGCCTACCCTTCCGCTGGACTCTCTCTCCATGGATTTGAGTGTGTAATGTCTACATATGCACTCAAATCCTATATAATTTATGTAGACAATTTTCTTTTGGTCTACGGATCCTAGTTCTTCGTCTCCGCTGACATGTCGGAAAACAAAGTCGATATGCCCTCCATAGGCGCGTTCAAAGGTCCCTCGCCAATAGTCAAGATGGATGGGACGAATTATGAGCTCTGGACGATGCAGTTCATGAGCCTCATGAAGTCGAGCGATAAGAAGCACATCCTTACCGAGGAAGAATCGGTAGCGAAGACTGAGATCTATGCCTCCTGGGAGGCTGATGATTCATATGCCAAGGTCTGGCTCTGAGGCACGTTGTTGATGGAGATTGCAAATGATGTTCTCCATCAACCACCGCTATGGTGATGTGGGACATCCTGGCGGGCACTTATTCGCAGGTGCGAAATGAGACGAAGATGTTACAGCTCCAGCATGACATATTCACCATGAAGCAGAATGGCCGGCCACTACATTCCTTGTATACATCCCTACGGGGGATGTTTGAGAAACTCTACAGTACTATACCTCTTACGACCACCCTTGAGCAGCAGAAGACTTTCCGGAATGCTACCATGATGGGGATACTGCTCGCAGCTCTTGATCCTGAATATGAGGTTGCCCGATCACAGATACTTACCGATGCTACCTTTTCTCCTATGGAGGAAGTTTACCGGAGGCTTAGCCGCATCTCTGTCTCCTCCAGTACTTCTACTCCACCACCTTCGGTGATGGCTGTGTCGCGAGGGAGAGGTGGTCAGTCTTCATTCCGTGGACGTGGACCTCGTGGTCGAGGTGGTCGTTTTCGCCAACCATGCATTTTTTGCCACCGCACATGTCACTCTGAGGATACATGCTATTCTAAGCATGGGTTCTAGCATCGGCACGCGTAGCCGAGCATGTTGCATCTCCATTGACACCCACTTCAGATCACAGGTTTGAGGAGCTCGTGGCACGATTGCACGATATTATGCCTCCAGCATCTACAGATTCTCCAGGAGGTTCTTCAGATATTGCTGCTTCAGCATCTGCCAGTACTTCTGCCTCTGCTAGCACCTCAGGTAGTGCTTCTGCTTTTACATCATGTCATAATATCTCAGATTGGATTATGGACTCTGGCACAACACATCATCTTTGCCGCGACAGAAATGGACTTGAGTCATACAGAGACATTCCACTAGGACGGTCAGTGATCATAGCTGATGGGACTCATTCTCCCATCGTTGGACAGGGGGAGATTACCTTGTCACCTTCAATGCATTTACAGAATGTTCTACATGCCCCTGATTTTTCCATGAATCTACTATCTATTAGTCAGATTACGGAGGATTTGTACTGTCGCGCAATATTTGACACATCTTCTCTTATATTTTAAGACATACTAACGGGCAGGGTGATTGGCTATGACTCTAAGCAGGATGGTCTCTATCATCTGGTCCGGAATTCCTATGCTGGCGTCTCCTCCTACTCAGCCGGATCAGTCTCTCCGTACATCTGGCATCTACGCTTTGGTCACCTCCTACTTCAGAAGATACGTCATCTCTTGCCTCAGATTTGTCCAAGTTCTTCTTTTCGGTGTGAAGCCTGTCAGTTGGGAAAGCACCATCGATCTAGCTTCCCTAGTCGTCAGTGTCGGAGCAGTAGCTCTCCGTTTGAATCACGTTGATATTAGGGGTCCGAGTCATGTTCCTGATCATCAGGGACACATGTTTTATCTTGTAGTTGTTGATGACTTCTCTCGTGTATCGTGGTTTTTTCTATTAAAGAACAAATATGAAGCAGGGGATGTTATTAAAAATCTTATAATTGAAGTGCAGAATATTTTTTTCTCTCATGTCAAATATCTTCATATGGACAATGCGTTGGAATTTTGCACTCGCTCTCTCTCCCATTTCTTTTCATCAAGAGGTATTATTCATCAAACCACATGTGCTTACACATCTCAACAGAATGGAGTTGCCGAGAGGAAGCACCATCATCTTCTTGATATTACTCGACCCCTGCTTATCCAGAGTTGTGCGCCTATCTCTTTTTAGGGGGATGCTTTTCTTACATCCTGTTACCTTGTGAATCGTATGCCATCCTCGGTATTTGGTGAGAAAATTCCTCTCTCGTTTATTTTTCAAGACAATGAATTATTTTCTCTTACCCCTCATGTCTTTGGTGCTGTTGCTTTTGTTCACCAGTTGTCTCCTGGACTTGACAAACTCTCACCTAGAGTTGTCAAGTGTATCTTTGTGGGTTACTCTCAGACTCAGAAGGGTTACCGTTGTTATGATCCTTTAAACAGGAAATACTTCGTCAGTGCTGATGTTACATTTTTTGAGTCAATTATGTACTTCTCACCTGCAGGTGACAGGTTGACCTCCTCCACATCTAATGACGACGTCTATGTTCCTCCTCCTCCTACTCTGAGTCCACCTCCGTCCATTCCTGTCCTGATTGTCACGCCAACGTCATCCCCATCACCACCTCCACCACTACCACCACAACCACCTATCCTGCCACTACCTAAATACTATACCCGTCGGTCAGTTCCCGCTCAGGCTGTATATCAATCATCCAGCACGCCTCAGGTATGTTCAGATGCTATTACTAACGATATAGAGTGCATGTGCAGGATTCTTCTATGCAGGAGGAATGTGCACCGACGAGTATCGTGGATGATGATCTTGATGTCCCTATTGCTATTCGGAAGCAGAAACGTACTTGCGCGTCATATCCCCTTGCTTCCCAGGTTTCCTTTCATCGTCTCACAGGGGACTTCCAGAGATTTGTTGTGGCCTTGTCTTCCGTGGAGATACCACGGACTTATCAGGATGCTATGAAGATTGACTGGTGGCGGCTGACTATGGAAGAAGAAATGGATGCTTTACAGTCACGGGATACTTGTCGTTTGGTTCCCGCTCCCTCAGGCGCATCTATCGTTAGCTGCAAATGGGTATTCACAGTAAAATACCACGCAGATGGGAGCCTTGACAGGTACAAGGCAAGGCTTGTGGCGAGAGGCTTCACGCAAACATATGATGTGGATTATATGGATACATTCTCTCCAGTGGCTCGTCACTTTACTCTTTGCATTCTTCTGTCTGTTGCTGTGGTACGTGATTGGTCCATATTTTAACTTGATGTCAAGAATGCATTCTTGTATGGCGATCTGCAGGAAGAAGTCTACATGCATGAACCACCATGGTTTGCTGCTGAGGGGGAGAATCATATGGTGTGCAGACTTCACAAGGCGATATATGGCCTTAAACAGAGCCCAAGGGCGTGGTTTTAGAAGCTTTCCCATCTAATTGAACGGCATGGATTCAAAAGATCAAATGCGGATCACTCATTGTTCATTCAGAAGACTTCTAGAGGTATGATTGTCATCATGGTATATGTTGATGATATTCTGGTTACAGGAGATGATGCTCAGGGGGATAGAGATGGCAAAAGCATTTTGGGCCGTCAGTTTGTGACAAAGGATCTTGGTACCCTACGATACTTTCTGGGGATGGAGTTTGCCAGGAATGCACAGGGTCTTGTGATGACTCAAAGGAAATATATTACAGATTTGTTGGTTGAAACGGGCATGGTTGGATGCAGACCCTCGAGTACTCATATGGATCCAAGTATGAAATTATATGACAACGATACTGAGGAGGTTGACAGAAGAAGATATAGAGAAATGGTGGGTAAGCTTCTTTACATCACTATAACTCGACCTGATATTGCCTTTGCAGTAAGTCGAGTGAGCCAGTTCATGGAACAACCAAGACAGATACATATGGATGCCATATATGTGATACTAAGGTATTTAAAGTCTTATCTAGGCTCAGGATTGCTGTTTAGAAAGGACACAGATTTATCTATTTCGGCATGTGCGGATGCAGACTATGCAAGATACCCTAAGGATCGAAAGTCTACTTCAGGCTTTGCAGTTTTTTTTGGGCAGCTCTCTGATTTCTTGGAAAAGCAAGAAACAAACTGTTGTGGCTAGATCTAGTGTTGAATCTGAATATAGGGCCATGGCACAAGCAAGCACGGGGATGATGTGGGTTCGAGCTGTACTAGAAAACATGCATATAAATATACCTTTTCCCATGCAGCTACAATGTGACAACCAAGCTGCTTTGTTCATTGCCAATAATCCAACCTTTCATGAAAGAACAAAACATATTGAGGTAGACTGCCACTACATTAGAGATATGATCCAGAAGGGCCTGATTTCTACTTTACATGTTAATTCAGGGGAGTAGACTGCCGACATCTTCACCAAGCCATTGCTCAGAGGACCGTTCCAGAGATGTTCCTCCAAGCTGAGCATGATTGATATCTATGCTCTATCTTGAGGGGGAGTGTCGAGATAATTATGTAGTCGGTGTATCGTTTATTCTATTTTTACTTTTCTGATAACCTCTTATGTAATTTACCCATGGGTGAACCCCTCTAATGGTCTGGTGGTAGAAGCAGTGACTCCCACTTTAAAGGACCAGGGTTCAAATCCTACTAGTGAAAAAAAATTACCCATAGGTCCTCTCTATATAGGAGAGCCTAGGGTTCTATGGAATAAACAGATTACTCTTTTCCACCAACAATATTAATTGGTCATATTATGCTATGATGGCATCCGATTTTTGCACTGGTTTTATACGAAGGTAGTTCACAGTATTAACTTCCATCAGATCTCTATTCATTCATTTATTTTCATTTTTGAAGTATTATGCGACACAAACTAGTGGAATATGAGATATACATATGCAGTGGATGATTATTTTAACGGAATTTGCTGCACTTCTTCTCAATCTTTGAAATAACACATAGTGCAGGTACCCATTAGGATTGACTACCCATTTGAACGGATTGGGTTGACACGTGATCCGGTAATGGTGGATCGGAATCGATCATGATCGAACGGATAGGGTACTCGTGCTGTGCACACCCCCCAGTACCACACATACTGACTCACAGATTAACGCCGGTAGTGTGCCTCGTGGTGAGAACACCATTTTTTAATGAATACTTAAGAGGTTTTATAAAATTTAAGATCTTATGTCGATGTAACCTCTAAAATAGATTAAAAAAAACAAATTATTTTCTTATCTAGACTTGCATATACAAGTATCGACAAGGAGATGGATCGTACTTGATATGGTAAAATTATAATTATAAAATTCTTTTCTTTACGTCAAATATGATTTTGCATCATGGAGGATATTCTTCTTATAACCTCTTTACCAAAAGCATAGAAAACTTTTGGATTGCTGTTTGTTATTTTCTATTACTGTAGATCTGTTTCCTCCAAAAAAAAGAACTGTTATAAAATTTCTACTGTCTAGTAATTATCAAACATATAATTAAATAAATGTCTATAGGATTTTTGATTCGGGCAATGACGACCTAAACACTACCAAAATTCCTGGCACCTCGGGATTTAAAACAAAACCTGATGGATGGGAGACAACGTCAAAGGCTCTGGATGGAAATATATGGGACGTGACACAGAGGGAGGAGGATATTCTTCTTCAAGAATTTGAACGACGGATTGCTTTTAGTAAATTCCAGGTATGTTTCTAATTGTCATTCCACTTTGTGTTTACCAATGACCTGAACATTTTGTTCATCGACTTTGGAATGCCATATCAATGATTTGGTGATTGGATGTGTATTCTTATTGTAAAGATCTGGTTCGAATCTTAAAATTAATATTCCAGTAAAAAAGGTGATAGGTTGCTATATTGCCTCCATCTTGCATTTGTTTTCTTCAATCATTTGAACATTTTTGCACAAACTTTCAGGAATAGACAGTGATGTTTTTTTAAAGATGTTTGACCTGTTATAGATTATTTCATATTATCTAACACTTTTTGGAGAAAATCTTATAATATCACCACCTACTGGAAGAACTTCTGAAGAAAGTTGTCACTACCCTTGACAATTTTGGTTAAATCAAGAAGTTGCATTTTTCAAAATGTCATCTTCATTGTCATATTTTTAGATTTTAAAATGTTATGGAATCTATAAATTGCAGATAGCTAGCTTCATCAAGACACACATATTCAGCCGTAGGCGGCCGATTGATGGTTGGAAGTACATAATTGAAGAAATTGGCCCTAATGCTAGGAAAAGAAAGGGCAGTGTTCGAGGGTTGCCTGCATTGTCTGACTCTGCGACACAACCTATTGGAGATGAGCAAACTGCAATTGGATCTAGTTTTGTCCTTTAAAGAATAGCATCGCTATGGTCAACTTCCAAAGTTTTCTCTTGGTATTGGTATCTATGACATAATCACATAGTGGGATGCAAATATTCTGGCTCCTTCGGAATGTCTAATTGAACTTGACATATTTGTATGTTTACTGATAATAACCGACTTTGCATGTTTAATATACCATCTTCTGGTACAAACATGAACAAAATTGAATCTCATCATCCTAACCATCACAAGAATGAATGCCCGCACACCAAATTGTGCCCTATAAGCAAATGTATCTTGTGTACAGGATGCACCGTTCGAAGTTTCTGGTTATCCTGATATATTATGCTCTAGCACTGAAAATCCTAGGAAAACAGTAAACTTATCCCTGTTTCTATGTGTACATGGTCACTTTCCTTTTTTTTATATTCAATCTTTCATTCTTGGATTGAGGTACCAACAAAGAACTTGCACTCTTACAGCGTGTTCGGTAGGGGAATAGGCTCGCGAATAAGGGTGCTATTCCCCTCCCCTCCGTCATACGACTATTCTCCTCGCTGCTCTTCTGGGAACCCTCGGAGGCCACGCCTCGCCCTCTCCCGTGAAATAGAGGACGAGGGCTTGTTCCACCCCAACCTCAACGGCTATCGTTCTCCTGCCATCTCTCCTTCATCTCTCGCACGGTGCTCCCTCTTGGGCTCCTCCATTCATAGGTTATTGTGTGTGGTCTGCTTTCGCTTCACCTTTTGCAGGTCGTCGTTGCATCATGTGAGCGACGAATCTTGTCTTGGAGCTCTTTACTCTGCCTTCAATGGTGTTGGTGGAGGTATGCTTGGCTATTTAGTCTTTCCCACAACCTTTACAAAGAGGTGTGGTGTCCTTGGGAAGCATTATGTTGTCTTTTCCACCATGTGTTCGGACATGGAATCTAGGTTTATGTGACCACATCGAATCCCTATAAGAGGGCCTAGAAGATGAGGTCCGATCGCACATCGCAACCCGTTGCTGAGCTATTCCTTCTTTGCTTGTGCATTCACATATCATCTATGCTGCGGGTTTTCTAGATTGCGAGGTAACCAAACTAAGTTTGCTCTTGCACTTGTAATCCCGTCGAGGTTTGATCGGAAGCTTTGCTTTGGCAATTTGTTTTGTTTTCCGGTAATGCTCGTTCTTCCAGTTTGATTCTTTGCTTTGGCGTTTGATTGGAGGCTTTGTAGTCATCTTCGGTCTTTGATTGTTTGTTTTTGGTGTTCAGATTCTGCACTTGGTGCTGTTCATGGTTGTGAGTTGCTGTTGAAATAGATTACCTTTTGCTTTTGGGATACTCTTGTGATTTCTATTAAGCTAATGTGATATCAAAATGTTCTATATTTGATTTCCTTCTTTGTGATTTTTGCGATTCCTATTAAGCCGGGATACTCTTGTGATAATATAGGATTTTGTATTTTGTGTCTCTGGCATTTAAATGGAGGCTTTACTCACCACCTCTGTCTATGAATGCTTGTTTGCTAACCTAATCTTGGATACTCCAGTTTGATTGGAGGCTTTGTGGTCCTCATCTGTTTATGATTGTTTGTTTCTGGTGCCTAAAAGTTTCACTTGGTTCTGTTCATGGTTGTGAGTTGCTGTTGCGGTAGATACCCTTTTATATCAATGTTGGGAGACTCCTGTAAATCCTATTATGCTAATCTGATATCATAATGTTCTACATTTGATTTACTTCATCGTCATTCCTGTGATTCCTATTAAGTAGGAATACTCTTGTGATTCTATGTTTACATGTATAGAATATCAACATGTTGTATGGTATTTCTCTGTTTAGAGGTATAGATTCCTGTGATTCTTCTATTTGTTTTTGGGGTATAGAATATTAACATGTCCTATATTCCTTTGTTTATATATTGGGAAGCTCTTGTGATTCCAGTGATTCCTATTAAGATGAGATACTTCTGTGTTTCCTATTAAGCTAATCTGGGATTTTGGTGTTTGATTGGAGGCATTCTGTTTATGAATGTTTGATTATTTAGCAGATCTCGGATTTTGTATTTTATATTTTCGTTGTTTTTGCCGTTTTAATGTGGGAAAATGCTTTGTTGTTGTTTTCCATTTGATTCGATGCTTTGCTAACCACTCCTGTCTACTTTACTCACCTAATCCTGGATATTCTAGTTTGATCCTTCACATTAGCGTTTGATTGGAGGCTTTGTAGTCCTCTTCTGTCTAATTGTTTGTTTTTGGTGTTTAAAAGTTTCACTTGGTGCTGTTCATGGCTGTGAGTTGCTGTTGCGGCAGGTATCCTTTTGTTTAAATGTTGGGAGACTCCTGTAAATGCTATTATGCTATCTGATAGCAAAATGTTCCACATTTGATTTACTTCTCCGTTATTCATATAACTCCTATTAAGTAGGGGCACTCTTCTGATTCTATGTTTAAATGTATAGAATATCAACATGTTTTAGATTACCTCTCTGTTTATAAGTATTGAATCCTGTGATTCTATTGTTTGATTTTGGTGTATAGATTATCATACATGTGCTCTATTCCTTCTTTGTTTATATGTTGGGATACTCCTGTGATTCCAGTGATTCCTATTAACATACTCCTGTGTTTCCTATTAAGCTAATATGCAAGTTTGGTGTTCTTGGTTTTTGAATACGAATGTTTTTTTACTAACTTAATCTTGGGTACTCCAGTTTGATGCTTTGCTTTGGCGCTTCATTGGGTGCTTTGTATTCCTCTTCTGTCTCCGATTGTTTGTTTTTTGTGTTTAAAAGTTTCAACTGGTGTTGGTTTACACTGCATCTCTATGTTCTATGTTATGTGTTCTATGTTCTGCATCTCTTTGTTCTAGACTGGTCTATATGTTTAGGTTCTGCATGTTGTAAATTTTCTACTGTTTAATACTCCTCTCTTATGATATTGCTGTATTTCATGCTCCACTATTTCAGTCCTTATATGCTATTGAAGTTGAATGAAAATGCATCTTGTTCTTGCTTAAAATTGCTTATTACTAATACAAAAGCAGCTTAAAAATGCCTGTTCGGTACTTATATGCTTGTCTTGTTTGGTTCTTATTTGCTATTGAAGTTATTTGAAAATGCATCTTATGTTCAGTCCGTATATGCTATTCTAGAAAACAGAATATTGCTCTTGTTAAAATTCTTGCTCATCTATTTGTTGTATTTCATGCCCCACTATTTTAGTCCTTACATGCTGTTGAAGTTGAATGAAAATGCATCTTGCTCCTTTTTTAAAAAATGCTTATTACTCATACGAAAGCAGCTTACTTGGTGCTGTTCAGTCCTTATTTGCTATTGAAGCTGATTGGAAATGCGTCATGTCCAGTCTTTATATGCTAATTCCTGAAAACTAAATCTCGCTCTTGGTTAAAGTTCTTGCTCATCTATTTTCTATATTTCATGCTCCACTATTTCTGTCCCTATATGCTAGTGAAGTTGAATGAGAATGCATCCTGCTCCTGCTTAAAAATGTTTATAACTCATAGAATAGCAGCTTAAGTTGGCCCGTTCACCCTTGTATGTTTTTTTTCTTCAGTCCTTGTATGCTATTGAAGTTGGTTGAAAATGCATCTTATGTTCAGTCTTTATTATCTATTCCAGAAAACTGAATCTCGCTCCTAGTTAAAATTCGTGCTCATCTACTTGTATTTCACGCTCCACTATTTCATGCTATATTTCATGGTTGAGAATGCATTCAGTAAGAAGTATGTTATTGGAAACTCTGGGATTACAAGAGTTGGAATTGTGGTCGTGTTCCATCTCCAAGTAAATTCCTTCTTCTTCCTTCTCCATTATTCTTCATCTTCTTCCTCACATTTTCTCTTCTCCACATCTCGATCCACTCACCAAATCTCAAAAAATTGCACTTTCACGGATAAACCGTCTATGGCGAATCGAATGTTGATTTTTCTTAATTTTTTTGGAGTGTTTTCATGAACTTAATGTAACATTTACTATTGCTAAACAAATGCCAAAAAATCCCCTTTAGCCTAAAGGGGATCCCCTGTTCTACTATACACTCAATCTTCATCTTCTCCATCAAAACTCCTCACCGCATCTCACCTCCGTCCTCGCAAAGAACTAAGTTCACATGTCCCTCCTTCTCGTCACATGCTGGACCACCACTTACAATATTGGACTTTTACCTTTCGTCGGCCTTGAGTTGGGGAATTATACGAATTACACCATCGCAAAGGCTACTACGGCTTCTCATTAACTTTACTACACCTTACCCTTATCCATAAAAAATGAGCAGGAGAGGTGCAAGCTCCTCGGGTGTGCACATCGCCGATGAAGAGTCCATCAAACTTCGGGTGAAGGGCACTCACAATGGATGAGTTCCTTCTGCAACTTTTCAAGCATCACTTCGACATAGGCGACTGGGTCAGAGGGTTCTTTATCCCTCCGTATGGTAGGATGTTACTGCCCACTTTAACATTTAGACGGAGAAGACTTTCGACAAGACGAATATGCACAATCGATGGAAGACCATAAAGAAGGATTATAATGGTTTCATCTATTTGATGACAAAGGGTGGGTGGGGTTGGGATATGGCCTCCTGTACCATTGTCGCACCCGACGAGAGTGCATGGCTTATGGTATGCATTGGCTAATTCCAATACATCATTGTTAAATACTTATTAGGCCTAGGTCTCATAGAATATGTTTCAGATTGACAAGGTGTACAAGCCCCATTACAACCTGATGGATGCCATGGTAGGGGGGTACACTACTAGGGGGACCTTGACCTTCTCATAGACTGTGCCACCCGGATTGTTCGTCACCTTGTTCAAAGGGAACTCATCAACACAACAAGTGTTCGAGGATGAGTTAGAGGAGGGACATGCCACACTCGAGGTGCCCAACCATGGTGAGGATGGGGGCATACGACCACGACGGCTTGCAGGCGGTGTGGTAGAGATTCGGAAGGACAATCATTGGTTGGTAAGTGTTCCAGTAGCGATGATGCCCCCCCCCATCTCAGGTCATCAGAGAAGATGTCGTTAGGTTGATCGAGCAAATGCTCGAGCTACAGCGGGAGCAGATCAGGTCCATGATGTCGAAGGGCCCACACACTGTTGTGGAGGAGATCCTCGATGAGCTAGAGGCGTTGCTTCTAGGTGTTCGCCCCAAGGCCCACATCAAGCTTACGTATAGCCGACATGACGAGATGATCATTTTCAATAGTGCGAAGATTATATCAACCAAACTTGCCGCTTGGGTAGGCGTTCAACTAAACAAGCCATAATGTGGTTTCTATCTCCCCCGTCCATGGTTTAGTTTAGATGCATGCTTAGTTGGGGCCTCGTTTCTCTCGATGGTTTTCTTATTTATCTCTTTTGGACGTTGTATATTTGGTGGGGTTGAACAATCGATGGTAACATTTCATGTTAATTATGACGTTGCACTCTTTTTTCTTTCAAAAAAACATTTCATGTTAATGTAAGATTTATAACTTTTGCTTATGGTATTGCTCTTTTGACATGAATTTGTCAAGTAAGAAGCTTACACATTGTTAACGTGTCAAGTATTATGGTATGTGCGCACTCGCAGGAAATGGAAGCCATAACCGCTAAGTTTGAACTTGGTAATCCTCAACATGATTTACCTTTGGGCACTTGTCGAGGAGGAAGAGGATCATGAAAATCGCTCTGGTGGTTACATTCCCCACATACTGAAGTAAACATCGACGCATTCATGTGACATTTGGATCCAGGAGATGCTGAACAATCACGTAGGGAGATCGTATGAGATGTTTCGCATGTACCCTGAAACTATCATAAGGCTATATGCACTTGGTTGAAGGAACGAGCTAGTCTTAAGAATTCCTGACACCTGAACGCCAAAGAATCGGATCCCTCATGCTTATCAGGTGTTTCCCTCATGCTTATCTCATAAGACATCTAGGAGGATTGTAGAGGATCCGACAGATGAGCTCATCCCCAACATGGGGATAATAGCTGACAAGGTTACCATGGTAGAGCAGATCCACAAGAGGGTCACTGTCCTTGAGGTGCTTTCACGATTGCTGAAGCAAGTGGAGGAATTGTCTTAGATGGTAGCCAAGATGCGATTATCTGCCCCTTCTGTATCTGTACATCGAGTTCATCTTGTACAAGAGCATGTATAGGGGCCTCAGAGCAGCTGGCTTGAGGAGCAGCAGTACACTCAGTAGGAGAAGCACACCCACCCCCCTACATGTGGAGCCAGTCTACGAGGGGTCTCCTCAGGTGTTTGAGATCAACGGGCTGTGGTACAACCGTGATCCTATCGGTAGACAGTCGGGGATAGGGACTGGTCAGCTACATCGAACACCCCCGCTCCCCAGCTTACCAGGACACCAACTCCATCCCCACACCACGCTTTGTACAGTCCAGGCCAGGACAAGGGTACCAACCTCAGCAACACCACCAACAGTGCAACACACTTTTCACTCACCCCAGTAGGGTCCACCACCACCTTATACCGCACAGTACCACCCACAACAACAGTAACGCCAGGGTCAGTACATACCACAACATCAATCATCCTCCAACCACCACCAGCAACAACCGACCCCACCCATCAGTGATTTGGGGTCCCTTACCTTGGGCATTTAGTCTTTATCAGATACGGTTCAACAGATAAGGAACAATTATCATGCCATGAGGACATATCTGAACCGGTCACCAGGATCAGCAGATGATAACAAGGACTCCAATTCCCTCCCAGCTTCAGACCAATCCAAGAGCCTTAATAAGAGGCAACGACAATCATGTGATCATGTATACTAGTCAGATCACTCCAGATCCGAACATGGGATCCTTTCGTATGATAATGTGAATCATATGTCCCTCAGGAGCGGAAGGACCATGATCATACCTGATCGGGCATGGGAGCAGGAGGAGGACACCACCAAATCTCTACCTAAGGAGAACTTGGAGGCATAGGAGGAGCATCACCATCACCAGTACCACCTTCAACAGAATAAGAGGGATACAAATCTCCCAAAAAAAAATAAAAAAATCAGAAAAAACTAGAAGAACAAAAAGGAGAGGAGCATCAATAGTGAATCAAGCAAGCCTGATGAAGAGCTTACACCTCCATTTGAGGAGGAAGCACCCGCAACAGAAGATGCACCTTAGTTTTTTTTCATGAATTTCTTCCCAAGCAGAGTCAGAGTCATAGTTTCAATTTCAGAATCTGAGTTGTCCTCAATAATCCCTTCCCCCATGCTCTTAAGGGTGGAAGGAAGAAATCCAAAAAATCCAAAAAGATGACCTTGAGATGGTAGAGATTTGTAAGAAATATATCAAGGTCACAATCCCCTTTGATAAGTATGTGGATGACACCTGCATTTCAAAAATATCTTAAGGTAAGGTGCACACCTACAAGGACCAACAGGAAAATAAGAAACTGTGTTGAGAAGCATGTTCTGTAAGTAGCCACTACTTGTGCCATTAAGAATGCGTTTTCAAGGAAACGAAGGGACATGGGTGCCCAATATGTGGTGAGTCATGTCGATGACATTGCGTTTGTATGCACTCTCTTAGGTAATGGATCCTCAATTAATCTGATGCCAACAATCCTCTATGAGAGGCTAAATCTAGGACCTCTTAGGAAATCTAGAGCATTACTCCAATTTGCTGACAAGTCCACTAAGAGGTCCAGAGGAGAATTGAGGAATATCATCATCAATATCAAGGGATGATTACATGGTGGACTTCATAGTACTTGATATGGAGACCCCTCGGAATTGGAGAGATTCCTAGGTCATACTTGGACGACCCTTCCTGAAGACAATGTGAGCCTTATTTGACTACAAGGTCGGGAAGATTCAGTTCTAAACTCCTGGTAGAGATGAGGAAGTAGAGGTGAAGCAAACAAGGTGGCAAAGGCCAGATTCCGAATCCAGCAATGTGTACTCTTCGTCAGGAGCAGATTGTGTTCGTGTAGACACTGTTGGGCCATGACGACAGTGCCTAGCTAACATAGGTGAGTCCCTCTCCCCTGGAGAGAACATTTACATGATACAATTTACGAGATCCTTCGGAATAAACTGGAAGGCGCATATCGCACATAGATTGCATCCCCCTACATCTTCGATGACATAGAGGTCCAATTGGGTCTGCTACTCCTTTCCGCTTTAGGACAATCAGAAGATGAGGATGACGAGTCGAACATGGCTTTTGTCGAGTGCTTGGATACTTTTGATGACCCGACTCCACACCCAAATAAGTTGGTGGCAGTTACTTCAGAGACAGATCCAACCATTATCATCACAGAACCAGAGTTAGTTGAGCTATATTTACTTGATGGTCACACTTTACATGAGCTCAAAACATTACCCACAACACTCAATTATGCCTTCCTTATGGGATAAGAGAAGAAGTTTTCGGTCGTCATCAGCTCACGATTGACCGAGGAGCAGGAATCTCTCTTACTAGAGATCTTGGAGAAAAACCACAAGGCGATAGGTTGGAGCATTTTCGATCTCTATGGGATAAACCACGCTTTGTGTTCGTACCATATCTATCTTGAGAATGAAGCCAAACCCTCTCGTGAATTCCAACGCATAATAAATCCAAATTTACGAGAGGTCGTGAAGAAGGAAATTGAGAAATAGTACGACGCGAGTTTTATTTATCCCATCTCCGATTCCAAGTGGGTGGCACCTATTCATGTTGTCCCGAAGAAGTTGGGAATTCAGACAACCACCAATGAAGACAGAGAGGAGATTGTGAAACGAGTACCCACGTCATGGCATGTCTTTGTGGATTACAGATGCATGAATGCCGTGATGAAGATGGATCAGTTTTCCCTACCATTTATTGACCATATCTTGGAGAGATTGATGAGAAAAGAATTCTTTTGTTTCTTAGATGTGTTCTCATGCTACAACCAAGTAGCTATCATTCCTGAGGATCAGGAGAGAACCACATTCACATGCTCCTTTGGTACCTATGCTTTCAGACGCATGCCCTTCGGATTATGCAATACTCCCGCTACATTTCAAAGGTATATGATTGTTATATTCATCGAGATGGTCGACGAATTCCTGGACATCTTCATGGATGACTTCTCAGTCCATGGTGACTCCTTTGATTATTGTCTTAGAAATTTGGACCAAGTCCTCAAAAGATGCTGCGAGGTTAGTCTGGTGCTCTCGTGGGAGAAGAGTCACTTCATGGTGACAAAGGGAATTATGTTGGGGCATGATATCTCTAAGAGAGGAATGGAGGTTGACCCTGCTAAGGTGGATATGATCAGATGACTCCAACCACCAACCAACATGAAATAGTTGCGGTCTTTCCTTGGGCATGTCGGATTTTATAGGAGATTTACAAAAGTTTTTTCAATGATAGCCCAACTACTTACTAAGCTTTTAGGTAAGGACATATATATTTAATCATCGATCACAAATATCTTGAGGCCTTTAAGCAATTACAGGGAATTATCATGGATGCCCGATCCTAAAAGCCCCAGACTGGTCTATTCCTTTTGAGATCATGATATACACCTTAGATTTTGCTGTTGGGCCTGTTTTAGGATAGAGGAGGATGGTATCTCATCCGCTATATATTACGCAAGCAAAGTGCTTGACCATGCTCAGCGTAACTACATAGTTATGAAGAAAGAGATGCTTGCGGTAGTGTTTGCCTTGGATAAGTTCAGGTCTCATCTCATTGGATCCAAGGTTGTGTTCACAGACTATTCAACGCTACGGTACCTCATGGAAAAGGACGCAGAGGCACGCCTTTTGAGGTGGATTTTACTTCTCCAAGAGTTTGACTTGGACATTAAAGATAAACCTGGAAAATAAGAATGTAATAGCTGATCACCTCTCCCGTCTCGAGACTCTTGATTCTTACTGCCATGCCCTTGAGGTAGGAAGACACCACTCGGTGAAGAGGACCACATGAAAGGTACTGCGGTGTGACTTATATTGGCCGACTCTATTTCGTGATGCTCTCACCTTTGTGAAGTCGTGTCTAGTATGCCAACAAGTGGGAGGAACCATTGGTTCCAAAGATAAGATGCCAATGCAGCCCGCCATCATTTGTGATGTCCTCGACGCTTGTGGCATTGACTTCACGAGCCCATTCTTGGTCAACCACAGATTCGAGTACATCTTTGTTACAGTGGATTATTTTATCGAGGTGGTGGAGGCTATCCCGACTCGAGCCGTAGACAGTAGGACTATCTGTAAGTTCGTTAGAGAGCATATTATTTCTAGGTTCGGGGTCCCCAAAGTGTTGATATCAGCTGGAGGTAGCCATTTTGTAAACATAGATGTGAACAAACTTGTGAAGGATTACGACATCGAGCACCATGTCGCTAGTCCTTACCACCCACAGACTAATGACATGGAAGAGGTGTCAAATAAGGAGGTTAAGACCATATTGCAGAAGCTCGTTCGTCAAGACAGGAAGGACTGATCCTAGCTTTTGGACTAAGTCCTTTGGGCTTAGAGGACGGCTTATAAGACACCATTAGAACCCTCCTCATTCAGGATGATATTTGAGAAGCTATGTCATTTTCCCGTAGAATTAGTGCATAAATCAGAATGGGCAATCAAGAAGTCAATTGGAACACACACTTGGGGCATAAACAGAGGGAGATGGATCTGAATGAACTTGTGGAAACTAGGAACCGAGCATATGACAATAGTTTGGTGTATAAGGACAAGGCTAAGCATTGGCATGCCAGATTGTCAGATAAAAGACCATCGTCCCTAGACAAAAGGTATCGTTGTTCAATGCGAGACTGAAGATTTTTTAAGGGAAGCTCAAGTCCAAATGGACGTGCCCGTATCTAGTCCGTGATGTGCATGGCAATGGATGTGTTGAGATATCAAATCTTACAGATGAAGCACAAACATTCCCGGTGAATGGACAACTGCTGAAGCACTTTGTCGAATCAAATGAGCAGTTAGTCTGTGTTGAGGAGATTGTTTTCATGCGTGGGGAAAATTCATAAGATACACATAGAGCCGTGCATGATTCCTTGCAGCATTGATCTCTAGCCATCGACAACATCACAAAGATTCAGATCACTATCTCTTTGTACATACCCCAACCCCATCGGTTCTTGCACTTACTCCTTTTCTATACTTAGGCTGACCAGATCCTAAGTATAGAGGGGATCGATGCCCACCTTGTATATATCCATTATCTTTTCCCCTTGACCTCAAACGCCCCATTTTTGCTCTTCTTCTATACTTAGGCGAACCAGAGCCGAAGTTAGGGGACGGGTCGACTTCAATACATTTATTCTTTTCACTCTCTTATGCTTAACACGAGCTATGTCTCTTCCTCACTTTTTGTTCTTTGAGGAGATAACACACGCTAAGTATAGGTCGTGTGTATATATTACATATATATTTTACCCATAACTCATACTTTCACGCATTTTATCTATATAATATTCAATAATCACGAGATGGGTAAAATTGGTAAATTTTTTTATTTTGTAAAATATGTAAAATACATGTATAATGTGTATATTGTATACAAGTTGTAAAATATGCATGATCTGTAGAAGTTTGTGAAAATAATACTTGCATGTAAATTGTTGTAAAATAGGAGTTATAACAAAAAATATTTGTCAAATAAAAATTGCTTCTTATTCATTCTTGCATAACAAAAACATTCTTCATCACTAAAAAAATGCACTTCATTCATGTCCATCTCATGCTTCTGCATTTCATTTGCATAACATGCATATGTAAAGTGGAAAGTCAGCAGGTTACGAACCGAGTTATGAGTAAAATCGAGAGTGGACTTGACTTCACCTTAATCCACTTAATCTTCAGATGAACGTTATTGAGAAGTAGGATTTTAGAAACTTCAAGTCATAGACTTAATCATCGAAGTTCACAAGACAATGCCTAAACTTTGACTCTTAGTGTTTAACCTGGTCGCCTCATTTTGAGTACTCTTGGATAAGGAATTAATTTATACTCTACAACGCACACTTAGCTCAACTCTGACGAGATGTTGGAAGACCATTTATCTCTTTCTTTGGTATTGTGGACATCTAAAGATCAGAGTACCAGGTTGAAATAAAGCTTCGGATGATGGATGAACTGCTAGCATTATTCTTTCTAAGGCCCCAAAACATGGGCGGAACAAAAGATTCTATATCCACCAGGGTACAAAAGGTCAATGCAGAGCAACCATACACCATACAAAAAAGATGTTGTTACCAAAAAGAACAATATTTGACCACAATGGTCCAAGCTTTAGATAGCTTGTAGATCTGGTGGAGACTTGGCCACACCAACCAAGCTTTACAGGAGAGTTGACTACACTGATCACTCTCAACTTCTTTTCCCCTTCTTCTAGACTTCTTCCCACACTCGTTGTGAACTAGCACGTTCCTGAACTTAGAAGGAAATACCTGACTCTCCGAGGATGAGTTACTGGAGGAGATTGCATGGTAGTTTGACATCTTATATGGGAAGAGCTTACACCCTTCACACGCTAGAGACAGTTATTCATGTTCATGTGAGATGCTTTGGAGGGGGTTGATCTAAAGATGATTTTTGAATCGGGCTGGGATGATGACTTATACAACTTGGAGACTGTTGTTGTTAAAACCCCAATTCTCATAAAGAGTTCCACTACATTATTAATCCAAAGGTCGAGTTGAGATCCATTTTCACCTTTTGCTCATGACCTTGGCATGGAGCTCAATATCATTTCACTAATGTATTTTATTTTAGTTGCTCGGGGACGAGCAAGGTTTAAGTATAGGGGGTTGATGAATATGTGATTCATCACTCTAAAAGATGAGAATAGAGCTCCGTTCCTAAGTAATTCATTGCATTTATCCATCTATACTGCATTTTTACCATTCATGCAGAAGTAAATAAGATCCATATTTTAGCATTCATAATTGCATTAAATAACAAAAATTTTATACATTATCACATGTATATTACCATAACTTCCCGTATTTTTAATTATTTTCACTTACTTTAAATAAAATAAAATCAACTTTATTGTGTACATAATACTAACATTAATTAATGAAATATATAAAAATACTAACTTATATATTTGCCTAATGAAACCCAAACCCTAGTTCTAAGACAAAAAGCGATAAACGTGAATATCTCTTTCATACATTCCCCTATGGACTCCTACTCACTTTTGAATTAATATACGATCAATTATCTATGAAACAAGATCAAATTCAAAACAATTGGAGTTCATAGGTGAAACTTGAATTTTTGGCCCTCATTATATATTTCATATTTTGCCTGATTTTGACTCTATTATTTCATGTACAAAAATAACTCTTTTTAATTTATTTCTTTTTCATTTTTCTTTATTTATGCTTTAATAAAATGTGTAAAAATTCAAAAAAAATTGAAGTAAAAATTAAAGAAAATAAATTACTATGAGTCGGTATATATAGTTGTCCCTTTTATTTTATTTCTTTATTTTCTTAATTATTAAGAATACCAAAAAAATAGAATAAGTTGTAAATATTTATTTTATATATCTGATTTTATTTATATTTTTACCTTATTTAAAAATTACAAAAATTGCAAAATACAAAATACATGTATTTTATATCTATAGAGTACCGCCAAAAATACATTTTGTACATATAATTTCTTTTGATTTGGGTTCCTTCACAAAAGTTGTAGATCTTGTCGACTAAACAACTTTCATGAAGAACACTTTTTGATTTGACCTTGTTTGCTAATTTTTTATTGATTTTTCTTCTCATTTCTTTTTCAAATTTTCTAGGAATGACACGTGACCGCTCCTGGAGCTGCTATGTGTCCCCCCTTTACCCCCTTTCTTTTATTTTTATTTTTATATTTATTTTTATTTTTAAAAATTTCCTTTTTTCATTTGTAACTTTCCCCGCCACGTGGCAACTCCTGGAGCTGCCATGTGGCACCATTCCCACCCTTCAATCTTGAGCCATTCGACAACCCAGGATCCTCGCCTCCTCTACCTGTTGCGGCAATGACCTTCCGATTCCTCCCGTCAGCCTTCTGCGGCATTGTTACCCAACCGCCTCCACCTTCCTCGGCAACCACACATGGCCGAGTCTCTTAGAACAACTCCGCCGCTCACGCTCTTCCATCTCCACCGCTCACGCTCTTCCATCTCTACGCCCGCATCACCCACGTCGCCCCTCTCTTCCAACAACCCTCGACCTTCATGGCCAACCGTAGTCAACCATAAAAGTCTATGGCTGTCTCCATCTCCGATCACCCGTTATCGAGTGGTCAAGACTCCGAGGTCCGCAAACCACCTCGATGATAGTGAGAGGATCCCACGTCGAGCAAAGATCGGGTGTAGATTGGCGAGATCCAGCAATCACTCGTCACCGTAGCTCCGCGCTATTGAAGCTACCTGAGCTCCAACCTCACCGTTCTGTTGCATGTCGATCGTAGGACGATCCTCCATTCTTCCAGATGATTCGTCGTACACCAACCTCAGGTAACTTTTCTACCCTTTCTTGCCCCTTCCTCCATATTTCTTCTTCTTCTTCCGCTCTCCTTCCTTCCTTTGCCCTCAAACTGCTTCGCCTTCTGCTGTCGTCTCCCCCTCTCCTTCATCTCCTTTGCACCATACACCACCATCTCAATCACATCGCACCACCTCGACCCTCACATCATCCTTTCCACCTCTCCACATCACCGAGCACCATCTCCATCGAGCAGCTCCTGCCACCTTCACCTCCAGTCGCCTCCGCCTTCGATCGCCTTACACACTCGCACCACCTTCGCCCTTCAACCCCAAGACCAGATGCTGGACCCCTGGCATGTGTCGCCTGGGACTTCGCATGCCAGAACGGCCTTCATGACGTGCCGTCACCTCCGCCACACACTACACTACCTCGCCATCGACCATTGTAGCTCTGCCTTTTGAGCCCCTCGATGGGGAGCTATAACCGTTCGATTGCCATCGGAGAGTCGTAAAAAATCTCATGCCTCCACACCCAGACGTGTGGTGCCTATGATCCCTTGCCTCAGCCTCGGTTGTTCGAAGCGCCCCCAGCCTCGCGCAGCACGTGCCTTGCACGTGCGTGTGGATCATTTTGCAGAGATGCTACTGTTGTTGTTGAGATATTAAAATATCTAGTATTGTTATATTTTTCTTACTTCTCTATCTTCTTTTTGTAATACCCAATAGGTTCTCCTATATGAGAGAACCCTTGGGCCTCTAATAAAATATACAATTATTTCCCTAACATGGTATCAGAGCCACGGTCCTAGACCGTAGTTCCCGTATCAAACACTAACCCACCCTAACCCTAACCCCCCCACCCCACCCCCGTCGTGCAAGCCAGGCCCCTGCGCCCCCACCCCGTGCATCCAGGCCCTCCAGGCCCCCCTGCGCTCCAGGTGCGTCCGGGCGCTCCAAGCTCCGCCCAAGCTCCAGGCACCCATGCCACCATGCCCAGGCCCCTCCTGCGCCACCGGCACCTGTGCGTCTAGGTGCCCCCCGCCCAAGCCCCTCCACACCCAGGTCTACGCACCCAGTCTCCTCCCGTGCCCAAGAGCCCCCGCATCCAGGTCTGCGCACCCAGGCTCCTCCCGCACCTAGGCTCCCCGCACCAGGCTCCTCTGCACCCAAGCACCCCCGCGTCCAGGCCCCTCCACACCCTAGTCCCTGTGCATCCTGGTCCCTGCGCGTCCAGGCCTCTGCACGTTTAGGCCCCTATGCGTCCAAGCCCTTGTGCCCCCTGCGCCCCTGCTCATCCAGGCCCTGAGCCGTGAGTCAGCCCTTCTACGGATAGTTCTGCATCGGAGAGCGTGATTTCGGACCTTTAAGTCACATTTTCTGGCAAGAGACATAGATTAGTAAGGATGGTTGTATGAGTCTACACGTACAACCAATCCTTCGTATGATTCTGTAGACTCATCTACTCCTCAGTTGAAATTCCGTTATTTGGCTATTTTATCATAATGTCAGACAACAAGAGTGACATCCTCTTGCCTTGAGCCTTCAAGGGCCGACTCCCATCGCTAAGATGGATGAGACCAACTATGAGTTGTGGTCCATGCCGTTTCTCACCCTCATGCAATGCACCAACAAGGAGCACATCCTGACAGATCTAGAGCCAACGGATAAGACTGGGGCAAATGCTTCTTGGAAGCAAGATGATGCATATGCGCATGTTTGGCTTTGTGGGACTCTTACTACAGAGATAGCCAATGATATTCTAACTCAACCCACTGCCAAGGCAATGTGTGACACTTTGACATTCACCTATGTACATGCGAAGAATGAGGCCAAGATCCTTAGACTAAAATTTGATATCTACAATACCAAGTAGAATGACCACCCCCTGCATGTTTACTACTCTTTGCTGCCTGGCATATTTGAAAAGCTTCATAGCTACATGTCCATTACGGCGTCTCCTGAGCAGCAGAAGACGTATAGGAACTCCACGACGGTTGGGGTTTTCATGGCTGGACTTGATAAAGAATATGATGCTGCAACTACTCATCTTCTTACTGGAGCAACCATTCCCCCTATAGAGGAGGCCTATAGCCGTCTTAGCTGGATCATCATCCCTTCAACAACCATGTCCTCACACTCCTCAATGATGACCGCTTCTCGGAAGAAGCGGAGGACGCCAACGTGGTCCTTGTACCTACTTCCACAATCCTGGACATGCAAAGGATACATGCTATCAGAAGCAGGGATATCCTGTTTCTGGTCGAGCATCAGAGCATATTGTGTCTTCAGAGACATCAGCTCCCTCGACCGATCCTCGCCTGGATGATATTGTCTCTCGTATTTGAGAGATCATGACTCCTACCGCCGATACTACCACTACAGATACAGCTGCAACAATTAAAGCCTCTTCGAGCTCCTCAGGTATCACCTATGCCTTTACTGGTAGTGCGAGTATAGACATGACAGAGTGGATTATGGATTCTAGTGCTTCTCACCACTTGTGTGGAGACAGAATGCAACTGAGGTCCTATAGGGCTATACCACCTGGCAGATGGGTTTTCATTGCTAATGGCGATCACTTACCCATTACAGGACAGAGGGAGATGCATTTGACATCATTCATGCGCCTGAAGAATTTTTTATGTGCTCCTACCTTTTAGATGAATTTACTTTCTATTAGCCATATCACTAAGGATCTGCATTGTCATGCCATCTTTGACCCCTCGTCTCTTGCGTTTCAGGAGATACTCACGGACAGGGTGATTGGGTGTGGCCGTGAGCAGCGGAGACTCTACAGACTGGTCCAACCTCCTCATGCTAGTGTTTCTAAAAAACCTACTGGACCTCTCTCTCCTTATCTGTGGCACCTTCGCTTTGGACATCTTCCTCAGCAGAAGCTATGTCATGTTCTCCCTCAGATTTCTACGAGATCCTCCTTTCAGTGTGAGGCATGTCAACTTGGAAAGCATCACCGTTCCTCTTTTCCATCCCGTCAGAGTCAGAGTAGTTCTCATTTATTTGAGCTCATTCATTTAGACATTTGGGGTCCTAGTCATGTTCCTGATCATCAAGGACACCATTTTTATCTTGTAGCCGTCGATGATTTTTCTAGACTATCCTGGGTTTTCTTATTGAAAAATAAGTCTGAGGCTGGATCCGTTATTAAGTATTTTATTAATGAATTAAAAAATATTTTTTCTACCAATGTCAAGTATCTTCGTTCTGTAAATGCCTTGGAATTTCCCACCTTACAGCTTTCTAAGTTTCTTAGATCCCGTGGCATTGTTCACCATACCTCATGTGCTTACACTTCCTAGCAGGATGGTGTTGCCGAGCGCAAACATCATCACCTACTTGATGTAACCAGAACATTGTTGATACAGAGTAGTGTTCCTCATTCTTACTGGGGTGATGCTGTCCTTACTGCTTGCTATTTGGTAAACCGTATGCCCTCGTCCGTGTTGGGAGAGAAGATTCCTTTATCGATTGCGTTCCCGAGAAGGATATTTTCTCGCTTACACCTCATGTGTTTGGATCTGTTGCCTTCGTTCATGATGTCTCCCCAGGGCGTGACAAGCTCTCTCCCAGAGTTGTCAAGTATGTGTTTGTAGGATACTCTCGTACCCAAAAGGGGCATCGCTGCTTTGATCCTCTAAGGCAGAAATATTTTGTTAGTGCTGACGTTACTTTCTTTGAGTCTATCATGTATTTCTCTCCTACAGGTGATATACTTACTCCATCTGACTCTGATGATGAGATATACATTCCACCACCTCCTACAGGTGGTCCTTCACCTACACCACCGCCTCCACCACCTCCACCACCTCCTCCACCTCCTCCTTTGGTTCAATTTTTGCCTCGTTTTTTCCTCGCAAGTCTCGCTCTGTTCGCCATGCTCATAGGACTTGCCCATCATCCAGCACGCCTCAGGTATGTAATGAGCATATTGTTTCTATTGATGGAACTGTTGAGTTGACTGTGCAATAGGATTCGAGTCAGGATGAGCATGTGCCCTCTCAAGAGGGAAATTTACAGGCACCGGACTTGGCAGATGATCTTGATGTACCAATTACTCTACGAAAGCAGATACATGCGTATGCTACTTATTCTATTGCAACCTAGGTTTCTTTGAGCAGATTGTCAGAGGATTTCAGGAGATTTACTTTGGCACTATCAGCAGCGCATATACCACTGCCATATCAGGAGGCTTTCAAAGATAGCCAGTGGAGGTTAGCCATGGAGGAGGAGATGGCTGTGCTACAGTAACGTGGTACGTGGAGTCTTGTTTCTGCTCCTGTTGATACATATGTTGTAGGATGCAAATGGGTGTTCACTGTGAAACACCGTGCAGATGAAAGCATGGATCGCTATAAAGCGATACTTGTGGCACGAGTGTTCACACAGACATCTGGGGTAGACTATCAGGATGCTTCCTCTCCAATCGCCAGACATTCTACTCTACGTATTCTCCTTGCCGTTGCTGTGACACGAGATATGCCCCTTTATCAGCTTGATGTGAAGAATGCATTCCTCTATGGTGATCTACAGGAGGAGGTCTACATGCAGCAACCACCTGGGTTTGCTGCTGAGGGGGAGTGTCAATAGGTTTCCATGTTACATAAGCCTATCTATGGCATCAAGCAGAGTCCAAGAGCATGGTTCCAAAAGCTCTCGGACTTGATAGAGTAGCAGGGGTTCATGAGTTCAACTACTGATCACTCCTTGTTCGTACAGAAGACCACATAGGTACTACAATCATTCTTGTTTATGTTGATGACATTATTATTACAGGGGATGACGAGCAGGGCATTCAGAGTGCCAAGGACTTCCTAGGTCAGCAGTTTGTGACCAAGGACCTAGGACAATTATGTTACTTCCTTGGATTCGAGTTTGCCAGGAACCAATGGGGTCTTGTGATGACCCAGAGGAAGTATGTTATAGATCTTCTGTTAGAGACAGACACGACAGATTGCAGACCTGCCACTACTCCGCTTGACCCAAGCATGAAGTTATATGATAATGATACTGAGGAAGTCGACAAGAGGAGGTACAAAGAGCTTGTTGACAAGCTGCTATATGTAACTATTACCTGTCCCGGCATATCATTTGTCGTAAGCAAAGTGACTCAGTTTACGGAGCAGCCCAGACAGGCACATATGGATGCAGTCCATATGATTCTGAGATACTTGAAGACTTCACATGGTACTGGGCTTCTTTTCAGTAGAGGCACATCTCTCTTAGTTACAACATGCGCAGATGCAAGATTATGCTGGGTGTCCAAATGATAGAAAGTATACATCTGGCTTGCTGTGTTCATAGGGAATTCTCTTATTTCTTGGAAGAGTAAGAAGCAGACTGTGGTTACCAGGTCGAGTGCTGAATCGGAGTATAGGGTCATGGTGCAAGCTAGTACAGAGATGATGTGGGTCAGATCCATTCTTACTGACTTGACTATAGAAGTATCTCTTCCCATGCACCTCCAATGTGATAATCAAGCTGCTCTCTTCATTGCAAACAATCCAGCCTTTCATGAGAGGACAAAGCACATAGAAGTGGATTGTCACTACACTCCTGACATAATACAAAAGGGTATCATCACTACTACGCATGTCAGCTCGGGAGACCAGACAACAAATGTACTTACAAAGGCTCTACAGAGAGGACCTTATCAGAGATGTTGTTCCAAGCTGAGTCTTATTGATATCTACGCTCCAGCTTAAGGGGGAGTGTTGAGATATTAACTATCTCTAGTATTGTTATATTTTCTTATTTCTCTGTCTTCTTTCTGTAATTTATCCAATAGGTTCTCCTATATAAGAGAACTTTTGGGCCTCTAATAAAATATACAATTATTTCCCTAACAGTTGTTCTTCAAGATAACAAAGAGGTCCCCGACTATCAGCTCCCATGTGAAGTGCACGTGCATGGATGAATTTTGCAGAAAACACCCTAGGGTTTTGGGTAATTTCATTTTATTCTCTGTAAGCATTCTTTTTAATTCATTTTATTCTTTGATTGCATTTATACCCCCGTGTTTATATCTTATTTTGAATCACTATTTATCATCATATTTCAATTTCAAAAATTGGACATTGTAGAATAGTTAGTTCTTTATTATTGTGGATGGTTAATAAAATTTCATGAGTTGTGATTAATTTATTAATATTTATTGAGGTGAAAATTAGCTTATTTTACCCACTATGAGCTCTATAATTCGTATCAAATCCATTATTTCTCTAAAAATTCTAGGAAATTCATCTTAGTAAGAATTAGTTGTGCTCTATATTGTGCCCAAACATCATTGCATTCACATTTTTAGTTTACGTAAAATAAATTAATTTTGATCAAAGTAATTTATTTTTAGTTATTTGCAAACTTGGTATTTTTACGAGTTATGTTTTTCTTGGTAGATCTGGGTTAGATATATCTAGGGTAATTTTATTTCTCAGAAATAATTAAGATTGATATTTATTAAAATTAATTCACTGAAAATCACTCTGTTTGCACATTTAATTCATCATAATTTCATTTTGCATCTGAAAAATTCTCACTAATTTCATCAAAATTAATTTAATATCGAATTTTTATATTTTTTGCACATCATATGCAAAAAAGTTACGAAAAAACCATAACAATGTCCATTTTTCATGCATGCATTTCTTTTCATAAAAAAACACAAAAATATGTTCTGTATTCTTTATGGCGTAAATAATTAAGGAAAATAGTCTTTTGGATTTTTGAGCTAATTTGATAATTAATTTGGATTTTCCAACATAGGCTAATTTATTTTTAAAAATTGGCATTCTACATTCGCATTCATCATTATCTGCATAAAAAATTGCTAAAAATATTCTCCTCAAAAACCTAGCATCTAGATTATCTAAAAAATAACCTAAGGAGATAGTGGCCTCCCCGAGTTCAACTTTGAGCTTGCCCAAGTAAAATAAATTTGACCACTTCACATGAAATTGAAACATTAATTAAGTGGTCATTTTGATTAATACAAAGGTACCTCCAATCTCTCAGCTCAATCCTTAGAAATCAATAAAACTGCCCATCAACAAATGACTCAATAGGATCAACAAGGGAATGGATGTCGACTGTGTTTTCTAAGAGGTCTTTTTGGGAAAGGAACTCTTGGGTATCTAGGAAATCAGTGAAAAGATCTGTCTCTCTAAGCTCAGGAAGAAAATCACAGTCATCAGGATCTAGTGACACTGTCTATCTCTCATCTGCTGTTGCTGGTGATGATGAAGGCTTAGGATCAGGGATCATCTCAATTTTCATCTTGTCACTCTGAGAGTGAAAGATGATCTCTCCAGTACCATAATCAACTACCGTTTTGGCCGTTTGGAGGAACGGTCGACCAAGTACGATTGGGGTATGGAGTAATTGTGCATGTGTGTCCATATCCATGGCAACAAAATCAATAAGGAATTTCATTCCCTGCACCGTTACAATAACATCCTCTAAAATGCCCTTCGACCTCTTGATCGATCTATTAGCAAACTTAAGGAACATCCTGGATGATCTAAGAGGTTGTAACCAAAACTCAGTGAGTAGAGAGGATGGCATGAGATTATTGGAGGAACCTATCGATAAGAGTACGATTAAATTCTTGATAAAAAATATGGCATTGAATGTGAGGTACTCCCTTATCTTTATTTTTAAGTGGGAGGTTGCTGATGGCATGAACTGTGGTCATGGTCAAGATGTGCTTTTTTGTCTTCTTTCGTATGTTCTGCTTGGTTTGATGCTTTTGAGTACGTGCTTCTTTCATTCTCTTTTTCACTGCAGGCATGTACTCCATGTCCTTAAGGAGTGGCATCTCTAAAAGTATGTTATGTAAGATCTCAACCACTCCAGAATCAGATAGGGCTATTTTTAATTTTTAGTTCTTTGTTTTATTCAAGGCAGAAGGAAATGACAAAAATCAGAAGAAACATTCAAATTCTTACTTCGATTATTCAAAATAGAATCCTCATGTACAGTAGGACAACTAAAATCAGTCTCTTCAGCGTTGTCCAAAACGGGGGGGAAAGAAACAAAATGAAAAACCTGAGGAGCTACTATTGGTGTAGAAGAAGAATTCTTGCTTGGTGTGTTCTCCCTCTCTGCTGACGGTGGTATGCATATAGGTGGTGAAGGTGAAGATGATGGTGGTGACGACGAAGATGGCGAAACTCCATCTTCAGGTGCTGCTATACTTGGTTTCGGTAATGATGGTGAAGAAGATGATGTGGAAGGTGAAGCTCTCTCATTGACTGGCTCTCTCAATCCTAATGGCTATGAAGGCAGCTGCAATCTCCTACCTCTCCTAAGATGAATGGTATCGGATAAACATTACCATACCTGTCTAAGGTGTGAATGAATCATGGGCTACTGGCTCCTTACATCTGAAATTGTTGGGATTGGCATCGGCCTGTGCTGGGAACAATGTCTTTGTAGTGGTTAGGTCGTCAAGCCCTTGAGTAAGATTGTTCATGTTCTTCATCAACAATGCTAATTGATTAAGTTCTGGATTCACCAAAGGTGCTTCGAGATGCTCAATGACAGGCTGTCGCTAAGACCGGTAATGAGGAGGCTACTGGTATCCATACTGCTGGTAATGAGGAGGAGTATGTGTATACTCTCTAAATGACATAGTCTACTGGTGGTGGTAAGGCTGTGGAAAATATGCAGACTACATCTGCTACTGGCCATGTCTCCAGTTCTGGAACTGAGATGGAGACTGTAAATGAGGCTGGAATAACTGGTGTTGGTACTGTTGTGGTCTGCCTCCCTGAAACTGGTAGGCGGGTCTGTGGCCCTGCTGGGAACCCAACTAGCCTTGCCCTGATAGATGGGGTTGGTTGCGCTCTCGGTCGAACCATATATTGTTCACATCCTGATTGATAGGTGGAGGTGGAGCCTGCTGCTCATGAATGTTGGACCTTCTTGTTGGTACAAGACAATCTGCTGTGATTGCTATGGGACCTGGTCAGGGGTTTGCACGTAGTAAACGTGCTGAACTGTGGATGGTCCTCTGGTACTTTGTTGGGTGGAAGTGGAAGAAGTCTGTTCCTGGGCAGAAGTGTCAGCTGATGCACTTGCACTCTGACATGTGCTGATCGTACTTACAAGAAGCTCCAGATGCTTTGTTATCTCATCCAGCTTGTCCAGGTTCTCCGTCCTCTATTCGATCAGTTGGAGCTTCTCCAATGCCTTGTACCATTTTTCAATTATGTCTACTTTGGATATGTGACTTTCTATAGTGGTCAGATCAAAATTGTCCACGCTATCCACTTCATGTGATGCCGTCATGTTGATAACCTTATGGGGAATGGAAGGAGAAGTGACGGGATGCTTCTGGAATGCACGCGAAGAAGAGAGAGCTACAAAGCTTTCTGCAATCTCCCTGAAAATATGGTATAGGACATCCTCATCCTTATTGAAATGACTTCCCGCACAAGCAACATCTACCAACTTCTGGTTTTCATGATTGAAACCCCCAAAGATTTTCTGCACTAGGATCGTCTTCGGAATATCATGATGGGGGAACTTCTCTTTTAAATCTTTGAATCTTTCCCATGCCTCGTGTATAAGCTCATGGGACATCTGGGAGAAGTTTGTTATCAAAGACCGCATTTGGTTGAGGCGGCCATGGAATATGGGGAGTAATGGTAAGATAGTGGGCTTAAGCTTGAAATGTCCATGTATCGCAGGAATTTGAATCCATGTATTTGTCTGTCCTGCTCCTGGATTATAGGATTCCTTAAGTGAGAGCTTAGCCACTGGCTCTACAGGTTCATCTCCCCCATTCCCACCTCCTCCATGGTTTCTATCCTTCTCTCTCCTATCTTGCCTCAGCTCGAGAATCATATCTCTCAATGCAACTTGAAAGTCAGCCTGTTTTGTTATCTGGGCTTGAATGGATTGGATAGAGGCTAACATGCTCTGTTCAACCATGGAACCTTTTCCCTTAGGTGGCATCAAGTTCACTATCTCAGTTTCTGCAAGTGTAAACTGCATTGGATTAGTCTTTAGGAATGATGGAGTCCCAAATGATAATTCAAGATTAAAGTCTATCTTGAACAATGGATTGATCGATTAGGTGAAGGGTGAAGTGGAGAAAGAGGAATATTCGGGAAGTGAGTCTCCCTGAATAGAAGACGACCTGTTTGGAGTGTGGAATGAGTCCGCAAAGTCCGAACTAGAAATGCTCCAAGCTGACATCTTTGATATGAAGAGGCAAGATGCGATAACACGAAAGTCAAACAAGAAGAGAATGAGTAGAAGGCGTGAAGGGTGCAAAAATATTTCTAACACTAGCAATCAAACACAATACAAACCCCCTATTCACCAACTCAATGCAAGTGAAGACTACAAGAGTTCGGTCTTTTATCTTTTCAATGTTATTTGGTGTTAAATGTAATCTTTTAAAGAGTTAACGAGCTATTGGGTGCCTGTATTGACTTAAAGATTGGCCCGAATTCTTACAAATAGTTGCATCCATTTTCAACCAGTATTGTGTAAGTACGGATCGTAAAAAAACAACTACCCATTACTTAAGGATGGAGCCTTACACAGTGTCCTTTAAGCCACTCACTTTGCTAAGGAAATACAGACTATTAATCGGCTACCCGTGTTTCCTCGCTAAGAAGTAGCTAATCATTTTTATATAATTAACAGTCTAAATGAAAATCCGAGCTTGGCTCTATCCTAATATTCGTCTCTCACTCACTCTGCAAGTAATTTTAAACAATGAGGGGGTTACTCTCCCCAAAAGAATAATGATTGTCCTTACATTTAGTTTTAGGGTCGAGTTTTCTATGGCAGTCCTGGTTTTATAAATTTGTCATTCTTTTTAAATTTTTTAATAAATTACCACAGATTTTCCAATTTCCTTTTTATCTTATATGAGTGAAAACAAGGAAGGATGTCGGAAATACCAATGCATGATGAAATTCAATGATGCATGCATGGGATAAGAGATGCGTACCTTGTCGCCAATACTCTACATGAAAGGTGATACACACAAAATTTTAATATAGAAAATACTAATCTAAATGATGCACGCGAATCGTCCTAGCAATAATTTCTATTAGCAAATAAGAATCAATTAATTTGACTAAGTACAAACTGTGCTCTACTCTAGAGGTACAGAAATTGTTGTTTAGGGCTTTGGACCTAATTAATTACCTGGATCAAGCAAGTTAATACATGATATCACCAAGGGCTCAATCACATAAAACCACATGAAACAAAAAAAAGAAGGTGATGAAAACAAAATCGGTAAGGTCCCCCGAGTGCACCGGTACTTGGCGAAACGAACCTTGCACACAAGGTATATAATGTCCTTTTACGAGAATTTGAATGAATACAATGCTAAAATCTATCTATGTCAAATGCTCCAAAGAACTGGTTTCCTTCGAATCTTCTCCTCCTCCTCCTCCTCCTCCTCCTATGCTCTCCTGCAGCTCAGTGAAGAATCAAACCGCCTCCACTTCGCTTGGGTGTGCCGACGCTCCTAAGAATGCCTCCCTCGCTCGTCAGGCCCTCACAATAAAGAGGAAACACAAGAATGTGTATGGGACACAGTTGTATAAATATGAATAAGAATAATGGAAATAAATAAAGTGAATATGAGCAATAAAATTGAATGAATGAAAATATAAACAAAAATAATAGAATAGAAACAAGTATAAACAATCCAAGAATAGTAGGCCAAAAGAAAGACCTAGCTACCCTCACCGTGCCTCCCGCCAACGGTGCCATTTTGTTGAACAATCTTTTTTGGGATTTTATTTAAATGAATTAATCACAAATGAAAATGCAGTCGTTACAACCCAAAGAAGCGTCAAACAAAAATTTATTCAATTCTCACGCAAGAATAAATAAAGAAAATGTAGCAAGAGAATTTGCTATTTCATTTACATGTATATCTAACAAGATCAAACTTAGGGAGGCTACAAAAATCCTGAGGATTATCCTATGCAATGAATAATCAACGAAAGAATGAAGGAATTTCTATGCACATTATGCTTGATTTTTGTATTTTTGGATTTATATTTTTACAGAATTTTTCTTTTTATATTTTTTATTTGGTTTTTTGATTTTTAATATTTTTATTTTTATTTTGCAAAATATGTATTTTTATTTTTGAAATAACGAGATGATTAAAGAAAAATCAAGACAACTACTCAACCTCTCTTTTTGTATTTTTCAATTATATCAAAAAGGATTAGAAAATTAAACTAAAATTATTTTTGGGTTCTTTAAAAAATTTAATGTTTTTATAATTTTCCAGAATTTTCCACAATTTTAACGCATTTAAATAAATCAAAATAAGGAATGAAGTAAATAGAAAATAAAATGAGTTTTTAAATTTAAAAATGACAAATAAAGTAAAAAATGGTTGAATTATACACAAAATGAAAGGTATTTTCTTTAGATTTTTCAGAAAGCCATTTTTTATTTTTAATTGAATTTATATGAATTTGTAATGTTTTTAAGAGTTTTATGATTTTTAGGATTTTTATCAATAATTAAAATGCTAAAATTGGGTAGAAATTAAAGTAAATCAAAAGAAATACATATATTTTTTTAGAATTTTTCATGACATTTTTATATTTCTTGATTTTTGGATACAAACATGAAATTTTCATGCTATTTTTGAATTTTTATAATAACAAAAATAATGAAATGTGAAATGCAATTTATAGATGCAAGATGCATGCAACATGAATTTATATTAATTTTTGTTGAATTTTTAAAGAGGTTTTTATAACTTTTATTTGATTTTCAACATGCAAACTACATGCAGATGAACAGGGACTTGAACACAAATATATTAAGTTCTAAAAGTGAATAATAACATAAATAAAGTTTGGGGGCATAATATGCAAAATTCCTAATAAAACACGTGCACAGGCACGTACACCCTGTTAGATTGGACTAAAAGGTAAATAAATTAATTTTAAGGTCTAATTAATAACTCAAAATGTCAGACTGTTTATTGCAAATATGCCAACAAATCATGTGCTAAGCACACACCACCGTTCAAGCAGGGCGAATATGCAAATGGAATTAATACCAAGGGCAAACATGAAAATGTTCAGATAAAAATAAGACGACACGTGCCCACACAGAGACTTATTTAAAAATAAAATAAATATAAGGTCATAAATGCAATTGTACCCTTTATATACGTGGCATGAGGAACGTATCTGATGCACTACTACTCTGATCCAACGGTTGAGATAGCTCTGGAATGGATGGCGGCGATCAGAACTAGATCTTCAATCAACGATCGAACTTTGGGATGAAATCAACGGTTTGGATCTGATCTGGCATGGATTTCTTGATCTGAAGGACCTGAGAGCATCTGGTGGAACTGGAATGAAGGAGGACTCCGACGATATTTGATCGAGGAGAAGTCGATCTTGGCTCATCCAAATCCGCTACTAACGAGTGGTGTGGCTTCCTGAGCTCTTCCTCTATCATTCAGAGCGAGCAATAGAGCTCGAACGCCTTCAAGCATGGATCAAGGGGGAAGGTTAAGTTCAGCTGCAACTGAACCCCTAGGTGTCACTCCTTGCTCGGATGTGTGTCTTTAACCATGCAAACTGAAGCTCTTGCTCAAAGGTATCTTCTGGCCAAATTATTAGGTCAAAACACATGATATGGGGACCGAATGGAGGACTCGGGTGAAGTATGGTCGGAGGGGAGACCAGACTTTAGATCTATGAAGATCCGAAGGTGAACAGGAGGCGGAAGAGCTGGAGAATTGGGGTGCAAATGTGCTGGCATAGTCGGGGGTTGAATTAGATGATCTGAGCTCCTCCGATCATGCAGATCAGAGATTGAAGATGAAGACCTTAGCTAGGTGATTCAGATGAAATCAAAGTGAAAAAGAAAGAAGAAATCAAAGACAAACGACCTAGGTTACCTAAAAAGAAGATGGAAGGGGTAGAATCACCTCGATCTATTGCTGGTGGCGAAGAGGCAGAGACACGACGGAAGACTCCAGCAATGTAGTTGGATTACGTTCTAAAGACACTCACTCACACTCCTGATTGTGGGGAACGATAGCTGTCACCTACAACTCACTCCAAAAGTCGATTTCGGGGGGGGGGGGGGGGGGACCAAAGGACGGATCCAAAAACTTGCTGGAGGTGGATGGGTGATATTTATAGAGATTGCATCTGCAAGTTTTGAATTTCAAAATGCGAAAGATTCATGACGATAATAGTGGATCTGGAGTGATGGCAGTTGAGAGGAATGAATTATAGACAATAATGGTGAAGGAGTCAGTGACTTCCAGTGATCGAGGAGATTAGGAAAATTGGGCGAAGTATTGACAAAAGCGAGATTAATGGGCAGGTGGCTGAGACTGGGGAGTTGACCCGGTTAATTAACACGGGTCGACCAATCAGCGCAAGCCGCAGATGCATACAAAATAGGGAAAAATGACAAAATAGTAAATAAAAACTAATGAATTAAAAATAGAAAATGAATTTATTTAATTACATAATGTAAATAAAAAATATTAAGAAAAAAATAAAGTTAATTTTAGTTATTTTTAATTAATTAAATAATATATATACAAGGGTTAAAAATAAAAATTGTTATTTATAGGTATGTATACCTATATATACAAGACTTTGATTTTTAATTAATTAATTATATAAATATTTTATTTATTTACAATATTTTTCAAGGGTTTTAATGGTATTTTTATTTGAATTTTAAGAGTTAAATTATTAGGTCAATTAAATAAGTATAAGTACAGTATATACATGGTGATACATATACAATATATACATGATTTTATTTTTGTTGATTTTTGATTTTGTGATTTTTATTTGTATTTTATAAGATTTAAATACAATATTTACAAATAGTTAAAAATAAAATATTTATAATTATGCACAAGAAAACAAATAATTAAATAATATACATAGCATATATATAAGTATAATATACAATAAACCCCAATTGGACACATTTCACACCTTAACTCAAAGTTTTATGAAACCACTCCCTTTTTAAAGATAATTTAATTTGGAGTACAATGAAAGTGAGTTTGATGAATTTGGAGTTCATATGGAGAAGATATTGATTTTGCAATTTTGTACTTTATGGCTCTTGGAGAGAGATGTTATTTACACAATATATACAAGTTTTTATTGAAATTATTTTTGTTATTTACAAGAGGATTTTGTTCACCAATTTCAAGGAGAAATAATTATTATTTACAAAAGATTTGGTTATGAATAAATTAATGAAAGAGTGTGTAATAGAGTACATGTTATGAATATATACAGGTGACAAGTTAATTTTCTAGTAAATATGCCTTATTTCCCCTACTTTATTCCTTGTTGATCAGGTCAAGTCTTGACCTTCTCTCGGGGTCTGACTCAGCCTGTATCTATTGCATATATACACTCTCTTATTTTCTTTATTTTTCCTTTATTTATTTTTTTAGGTTAAATAGTGATAAATATACAATTTTTACACAATAATTAGAGTTAGTAAACGAACGGAATTAATGAAATTTACAGGCATTTTATAAGGGATTTTAAGCTAAAATAAATGAATAAAGATGATGAAATGCATATTCATCAGTGGTCGTTTTGATTAATCCGAGTTTGCTCTCCTACAATGAACATTAAGTTAATTCCACGTAATTAGCGAGGGCATTTTCAGTTTCATCACTTCATCGACATCTCATCTTTGGAACGAACGGTTCCTCCCATTGATGAATATGCATTTCATCATCTTTATTCTTTTATTTTAGATTAAAATCCCTTATAAAACACCTATAAATTTAAATAAATATCTTTTTTTACTATCTCTAATTCTTGTATAAATACTATATTTATCACTATTTTAACCTAAAATAAATAAAAAAGGAAATAAAGGAAAAAAAGGAAAACAAAAGAATGTGTATATGAAATAAATACGGGATGACTCTAATCCCGAGAGAAGGTCAAGATTTGACCTCATCAACAAGGAATAAAGTAGGGGGAGATAAGGCCTTCATTCAGAAAATCACGAAAACCAATCTTCATGTGTTTATATTCATCACTTGTATATCACTTCATATATTACATATTTTATACACAATTTATTTATCACCAAACTCACTCCAAATTAAATTATTTTCTTCTTGGAACTTGTACATAAAAATAGGTTATAATTATTAAAAATAATTGCAAGAAGAACCATTATACAGTTTGTAAATAACAACACTTCGAAAAAAGCCACAAAGCACAACTTGTCAGATCAATATCTTCTCAATAAAAACTCAAAATGAAACAAACTCACTTTTATTGTACTCATAGTTATATAATATATAAAATGAAATTTCATAAAATTGAAGTTAAGATGTGAAATTTGGTTTTTAGGGTGTTATTGTATACCTATGTATATTATATGTATATTTTATTTTCCTTGTATTTTTTTGTATATTGTATTTTAACTATTTGTATATATTGTATTTAACTTATATAAAATACAAATAAAAATCACAAAACCAAAAATAAACTAAAATAAAATCATGTATACATTGTATATATATATATATCACAATGTATATTGTAAAATACCCATATTTATTTATCCTAATTAATTATTCCATAAAAATAAAATAAAAATATCATTAAAATCCTTTTAAAATATTGTAAAATAATAAATTCTTAAAGTATATGTATATTTGTTAAAATAATGTAAAATAATGGTGTTGTATATATAGGTACATATACCTATGAATAACATATTTTATTTATTATTTACCTATGTATATAACTTTTTTTATTCATCAAAAATCACCATAAATAAGCTAATTTAATTAGTAACATTTTTTATTTTCAAAACCTTTTTATTTGAATTTATTTTCAATTTTATTTTACATTAATTTGACATTTCTACCTAATGTGTAGTGTCGTGTCTTTTGTCTTCTAGACAACCAAGCCTTGATTGGTTGAGCCCGGGTCTGTTGACCTGGGTCAACTCCCCAATCCACGACTACCCCCTGAGCATTTCACTCATCGACACTGTTTCTCCTCATTTTCCCGCACGTTTCAGTTATCAACTCCTCTCATACTATTCTCCACTTCGTTATCCCTCACCATCGCCTCCATCGCTAGATCATCACTTCCCTTCTTCCTTCCTCAGATTGCACGATATTTAAATTTCAAACATCGTCATTGCCACACCTATTTATAGAGACAAATCCTTCCTTGCTCAGGTTGATCCATTTTTTATCAAAATTTCCGCTCGAGACCGATTGCAGGAAAGTGTAGAGGTGACAGTTAGGCACCTCCACGATCATGAGAGCGAAAGTTTGGCTAGAGGACAAGATCCAACTCTTCTATCGGAGCTCTGCCGATGCGACTAGCTTCTCCCGCCTTCTGCCATAGGATTGAGGCCATGACCTTCTCATCCACCCATAGGTATTCTAACTAGATCTTCCTTGACTTTTGCATTTTATATTCGTGTTTGATTCCCATTTATTAGCTAATCACCGATCATCATCTATCAGCTTCGATCTGCATGATCATAGCTCCATCAAGCACCCATTATTCTTTCTGACCTCCGACTAACATCACCTGACTTTCTTCGTACCCTTACATACCCTGATCAACTCCAGATCACCACAGATCTGGAGATCGACTCCGTTTCCAACCGTCCTCCACGGAGTCCTCGTCCATTCCTCTATCTCTAGGCTTCTTAAGCTAATAATGTTGTCAAAGCTTCTTCTCCGAGCATAATATCTTTTTCAGGTGTCAAGAGCATGCATGGACTCAAGAGGAGTGATCTGGACACCTTTTGCAGCAGACGTTCTCCTCATCCTCCATATCCTCAATCACAGACTTTAGAGCTTCAAAGCCATATCCCTTTGTTGCAGGTGAACCTCGTGGACCTTCAGAGACCCTCAGGAGATGATTCTAGTGGAGATCGAGCGAGATATTCTCAATCGAACCTCGCCGGAGTTTGCCTTTAAGCGAGTTCTTCCAGCAGCCTTGCGCCGTCTAATCAAGAATGAGGCTTCCAAATTCAATCCAAGCCATACAAGAAGCCCCAAAGAAAAGGATCGGATCCTTCCGATGGTAGTGTCTCGAATCTGACTTGAGGCGGTCAATGCTGCTCTTGGGCCAATCTTCAGGAACTTTCTTGGAGACGATATAGTTCACTATATTAGCGTACCAAGGGAGTGAGTCGATAAAAAAATCGACTCATCATGGAAGAGGTCTCGGATAGATGTATCATTAGAAGAATCAAGAATTTCGAGACAGAAGAGGTGGTCAACTACTACATTCTTCCCTCTTTGCTTATCTTTGATGTCCAAGTCAAACTCTCGGAGAAGTAAAATACACCTAAGAAGATGCTCCTTTGTGTCCTTTTCCATGAGGTACCGTAGTGCTGAATGGTTCGTGAACAAAACAACGTTAGATTCAATGATATGTGATCCAAACTTATCCAAGGAAAACACTATCGCAAGCATCTCTTTTTCCGTAATCGTGTAGTTACGCTGAGCAGGGTCAAGCACTTTCCTTGCGTAGTTTATGACGAACGAGACACCATCCTTTCTTTGACCTAACACATCCCCAACAATAAAGTTTGAGGCATCCGTCATGATCTCAAAAGGAAGTGATCAGTTTGGGGCATCTGATGAATCGTCAATCGACTAAAATAATATGCTCTCATTGTAGCATGGGCTAATTGATAATTGATAGAACCAAGTCAAATATCTCTGCAAAAAGGACTTGGCTTAAAATTATACATGGGCAACTCCAGGGTCAAACACAGAGACACAAGCAATTATCTACTTTAATTTAGGAGTCAACTAATTATTTTAGCAATTTAAAGGTTCTAAGTCAAGAAGAATGCAAATAAACACAAAGAGGATTCATTTTAAACAAAAGTTTTACAATTATTTTATATGAGAAACAATAACACAATGCAATCACACATTAGACACACAACATATAAAAAGCTCCTGATTTAATAAAATATCTATTTGCGAACACAATTGATTAATTAATGATAAACCAATGTCAAGAAGAGATTGAAGGATATGGGAAGATCTTTAAGAGCACCATAGAAGCGTGTGGATCACATCGTATGCGATCGGAAGCGAGTAGTCGCATTAGTTGTTCGTGGCAGTAGAATTTAAAATATTTCAAACAATGAAACCACATGATCCAAGAACACTTCTTGGATCATTTCATCTAAATCACAAACAAGTATTATGTTTACCTCTTGAAGCATGGTTGCGATCGAGTCTCTAAATGAAGAGATCTACTGTCTCAATTCTGATCCAACGAAGGAGATGCTTGCAAGCGTGTTGATGAAATGCGTGCTTCTCGCAATCCATGTTGATGATCCAAGCGATGAATCTCCTGATCTCATCACACAAGATCCGACATCTTCTTCACGAGCGAGGCGCACCGAAGGAGATAGAGATCCATGAGCAAACAATCCAGCAGCATAACAACGATGCTGCGGCGATGGCGACTCTCTCTAGGGATCCATGGTGGATGGCGACAATAAGAGAGAGAAGACATGTAGAGAATGAGAGAGAGAGAGAGGACATGCTGTCGTAGTTGTTGTTGTAACTTTGAATAGTAAACATAACCAATTAATTTAATTTAGATTAAATATATATCAATATAATTAATCCCAAATTCAATCAATCAAGCATGGAGATTGCCTCCTTACATGATATGGGAGTGGACGATCACCCTTTCCTAATGGGAGTTGGTGGCCGTCCACCCTCCTAATTGGGAAGGAGCCAATCTCATGTAATCTCATGAGACTACATTATTCTGAGTAAATCTCCAAGATTTACAACAACACTTGTTGTAAAAAGTTCTAAAAATAATTCAAAATTATTTTGTGAATATTGCAATCTTGCCATTGGAAAATTGTGAATCATATTTACAACCCAAAATAAAATGTAAATTACATTTTCAATTAATTGTCCTATGTGAATCCAATTCACATCAACATTTAAATTATAAATGTTATTTACAAATAGCTCTCTCTTATATATTATTAATCACATTTATAATATATATATGTGATTAATATGGATAGTGTTATCCACAATACTCATGTCCATGATAATTAAATCACATTTAATCATCTTGGATCTCCATTATCATATGCCCAAATAATATGAATCACATTCACTTTATTCATATCTTTGATAATTAAATCACATTTAATTATCTTAGATAACTCTTCTTATATTATGAATCAAATTCATATTATTCATGATAATTAAATCACATTTAATTATCAGGTTTCTCAATGCTCGGATGTATATATCAACAATGAAATTATCCTTGAACTCTTTCAAGGATAATGCGCTTTCTCCACGGATACATGGAGATAAGGACACGGAGATTGTACCATTCCACTTATAGTGACTTGTATATTGAGATCACATCTCGAATCCAGATCATGTGGACCTCTCATAGATGCTTGATTAAATCAAGACCGCAAATCTAATCTCCTCATTGCATCTGAATCACATTCAGATCAATGTTCAATACTTGGATCAAGATCGGATTACTTCTCTACTGAGAGGAGTCACTAAAATCCAGACCCATTTCTTCAATCCTTGGGAACGGATGCGTCATGGTTATATAATTGTTTATGATCACATCACACTCAAGTATTGTAATACCTATACATCCTGCATACTGGAAGACCCTGATTAAACCCGAAGTTTTAGATTTATTTAGACTGTCTCCTTCTGGGTTTTATCATTAAGTTTCTCATTTGATCATTGGGAGTCAGTATCGATCATATACTTTCCAAAAGCATATATCATATATAGGTGTTGATCATATACTTTCCAAAAGCATATATCAAACCTACAAATTCAGTCAAGCTTCCAAAGTGAGACGACCGTGCACGGAATTTGATTCTTCCCAATATCTCATGAGTGAATGAACCTATATGATCCCTTTGAGAGATCGTATTACTCATATGCCCTTATATGCGCACCAACATGCCGATATTTAGACCTTGATTAGGTCATCAACCTATTGGTCTGCCAAATGTAGATACTCAAACATATAGTAACAAATCTGTCTCCGGTCAGAAGATGCATGCCTATATCATGACAGCATACGACATAGGTCTTTGATTATCTCGATCTTGTTAAGTCGACTCTTTGACCTAACTTATCTAACACCTCCGAATCTCTAGATATCTGCCTTTAGAGAAAGTATTGGCATCTCCTTCTCAAGCTGGAGATCATCTCTTAATAATCATCTGACAGTTCTTGACGAGTCCTTAATCTAACTCTTTAGATATTCATCCAAGCACCAGCCTTTGCGATTCAATAATTAAATCAACAACTTTATGATCATTAAGATGGCCATGGCACATAACCCTAATTTTACTAATGGACCAATTATGCAAATTAATTATTCTTCATTTCAGATCAGGGAATAATATTTGCAATAACATTTATTGCATAATGGCTTTCTGTGGGCTCTGATGTCCAACAATCTCCCACTAGCCCAAAGAGCCATTAATGGGCTAATCTTTAAACCCTCACTCACGTGACAATCATAGACTATTTAAATAGATAGGTAAGTTGATCAAGTACTCTGTTCCCAAGATACTATGCCAAGTCCTTTTATGGCACTTTCATATCAACTAGTAACAATGCTCGCATCCAATGCGAATGTTGCATCCTATGCAACCAAAACTCAATATTGTTAGTTATAGTGTCGTTGATACTACAACTCAATAATTATTATAACCAGTATATATTTTCCATTATCCTTATCATAATACCCCTATTCCCAGAGATTTATCTCCTAAGGTATCCGCAGTTAAGACCTTTTAAATCTCTTTCTATAAAGTCTTAAGCTCTTGAAGAAAAGACTTTGAAATAACCATCTCAAAAAGTCTTGTCATGTTTGAAGATATATTTATTACCAAAACTAAATGTTTTATCTCCCAAGTAGGATTAGTAACAGTTTACTACTCCCACCGCGTGGCAGACATCTGACTTTTGTGTACATCTAGCATACATCCGGCTTCTCATAACTCAATGGCAAGCAGTTTTAGCATTCACTTCCTCAACTCTTCGAGGTGCTATCCCTTCAGATAGGTCAGTACCATACCTTAAGGGATGGAAGCCTTTCTTGGAATTTTCCAGATAATGGAAATGTCCAAGGTGTACCACTAATGTGACGGTCCCGATACCTTCTTTTATTTACTTATGAACAACTTCAGAACTAAGATCTAAGAGGTATCCTTAAGATCATATCTCAAGGTATGGAATATCCAGTATATAAAACACTTATTAATATCCTTATGTTGTTCTAAATGATTAGGATATTATCTACATTTAGAACGATAAACACAACGACACTCCCACTAAGCTTCACACGGTTCATCAAGATTCTATTTGAAATGATAACATTTATGATTTCATCAAATCCAATGTTACAACTACAAGAAGCTTATTTGAGTCTATAAATGGAGTTGCTTAGCTTGCACACCTTGCTTTCCTGAACCATGAAGCCCTAAGGCTATTTCATGTGAATATCCTAAGAGAGGTATTCATCGAGAAATGCAATATTGACTTCCATCTTGAAGATGTTAAAGTCAAGTTGTATAGCTATAGTTAGCAATATTTTGGTGGGTTAAGAATGGCCACTGGAGAGCAAGTTTCATTGCAAGCGATGTCTTATCTTCGGTGCGTATCTTATGGATATGAACCATGCTTTGAAGGTCTCTACATTCTCATAGGTTCATTCTTTCTCTTGAAGATCCATTTACACCTTAACGGGTCTTACCCAAATAGGTGGATCCTCGAGGGTCCATATAAAACATTTGTACATGAAGTCTACTTTAGACTTTATTGATAACATCCATCTTTCCATGTCATGATCTTCAGGAGCTTCATCACATGAAGTAAGATCATTGTCAGACCTAACTGGCACATGGAATCCATCCTCAAACTCGTTTGAAGAGGAATGGGTGTTTCATCTTTAATTGTTCTTTTAGTTTCGATTTCAGGATCCTCATTATCTTCTCAAGATTAAATGAGTTCCTTAACTTCATTTTTATCTTGATTCCCAAGAGAGTCATCCTCTAAGAATCATATTCTCAGAGATGAGATCTTTTAAGAATCCCAAGGTCATAAAGTAGGTATATAATATCATCCTTTATTTACCTGATGACGTAGCACTCTCTTGTGCTAGATTCCAGCTTACTTGCATTCATGACAAAGTTATGAAACAAACGACCCTAAATCCTCAAGTGTCCAACACTAGTCTAGGTTCCAAACCATAGCTTATGAGGATGTACAGTTTTAGATTTACATGGAATCTTTCTAAGGATATATAGTGTAGTCTCTACTACATATATACATGTAAACTAAGAGGTAGTTATGCGAAGATTCATCATTGATCAAATCATGTCACAATTGATCCAATTGTATCTCCCTACAACTCTATTGAGTTTAGGTGTATCGAGGAGTGAGATAGGAATGATATTACTATCTCCATAAGGTGTACAAGCTACCTTGATTAGATCGAATTCATTTCTTCTTTCTTCCAACTTTGGTTCTAAACCAAAATTGTGAAATATTTGAACATTTCAAAGATTTCTAGGGTGAAGGGAAGAAATCTCATATCACAAATAATCATCAATAGATATCACACATCATTAATGTTTATTATGATATAGATGATGCACATACATCAATATATATATGAGATCTTGAATATCTTGACATCTTAAACCATTCCCAGAGAAGGGTGCATTGGACGTTTTTAGTTTTGAATACAATGTTTATAAGTATGTAAGTTTTGAACCTTTAGACAATCTAAAGTTCAATATCTTACTAATCTATTGATCTCATAAGCAGACTTATGTCCAAGACATGATGCCAGATCATCGTCAAATGATCTTCATCCCCCTATTGATCTTTAAAGTTTAATTTTCAGTATTAGAAATGTAGTGAACCATTTATTAGTTTCCTAATTTAGTAGGGTCCACTAGATGTTAGCTTACTTTCAAGAATATATCCGTCATAACTCTTTATGATAGGTTTATTTCAGAATTCATGTTTATTTCCAACATTTAGAAATAAACAATGAGTGTAATCTAATATCTAGGTCATAGATACATTGTCTAAGACTAAGAACTCTCCCACTGAAATTATGAAGTCTATCAATCCAATAGAGATTGTTGCAAAAATTGCATCAATATCCATGTATATGATAATTAAACCTTAAGATCAAAATTTCTAGTCTTCTAAAACATATGCAACCAATTGCAAGTGTTATTAGAAGAATTAGTTGCAATTATCATACTTTAATTTATACAAGAAAGCTGATTCAATGATTATATGTAGATGTAGATTATTTCGATGCACTATATGAGTCCTTCTTTAAGGATTCTAGATAGACTTGATAGTCATACTATCAAGACATCAACTTATTGCAGTACTGGTATTTATCCAACTCTTTGAATATCATATGTAAGGAAATAGAAGTACAGTCAACTCCTTTACTTTCCTTCTTGCTTGGGTCAGACCCATGCTTCCACTGCGTTCCCTTCATCTATAAACTACCATTGCTTAAGAAAAAGGAACTCTTATGTTTAATTCAAAAGGATATCAATATAAGAATATTTCAACATTTATACATGCTTCATTCAATTCATACAATATGAATCTTATGAAGCTTCATGAATGACTTGAGTATAAACAGTAGAACGATGGCACTCATCGTATCTACATCCATCTAAACTCTAAAGACTTTGGTTCAGGCAGATACTCAAACAATTTAAGTACACCTTCTCTTATCGAGCCACCATTGTGCATAACACAGTGAACCATGCCATTCATGAATAAATGTCGAGAGAACATATGTTTCCCGAAACATTTCTTAGATTTTATAAGTATTATTTGACAATTACGATCATTATTGACATGTCACTTCTAAAGTAGATTCGATGAGATATCAAGATTATAGAGACATACAAACCCTAGGATTATAGTCCTATTGTCTATTTATTTTCATTCCTCATTATTTTGAGGAAACTTACATATTGCAACCATATACTGATGAATCTCTTTTTCATCATCTTTATTCTATCATTTTGGCCTTAAAAGCCCTAGTAAACGCGTGTAAATAGCCCTAATTCGTGCATTTTATCATTCATGCATTGTGTGTAAATATTGTATAAAATACGATTTTTAAAGCCAAAATTATAGAATAAAGGAAAAAAAGTATAAAACATTGCGAATATTTTATGACCCGAAACCCTGAGACCTAGGCATCTTGATGACTAGGTCGACAAGGAATAAAGAAGGGGGAGATAAGGGCCAAAAATCAATAAAAATTACCTTTTATTTTATTAATTCTTTATTCATTTTGGGACCTATTTTTAGTTCCACTTTTTATACCTCAAATAAAGAAACATACATGAAAGTTGTATATAATTAAATATAGAAAAATACAAATTGATTTCACAGAAAAATAATGTACAGATAAAAAGTTATGATCTGAATAAAAATCCAAAACCCAAACTTCCCAGACCCATATCTCTCAAATAAAAACTCAAAATATATCAAAATCACCTTCAATTATATATAATTTTTAATAATCTATTTATGAAGGTGTTTCATATTTTTTGGAGTTATGGTGTGAAAGTTAGATTTTGGAACCCTATTGTATACTTTACCCGATTAAAATATTCATTTTAAATATTATTCATTATTTTTATAATTTCATGTTTTATAATTTTGTAAATATTAGTTATAATATATGTACATAAAAAAATTTGAATGAAAACATCAAGAAAATATAGAAATAAAATCCTTTTATTAAATACATAGGTAAAATTCCTATATCTATACCTATATAGACATTATCCCTATTTATTTAATTGTATATAATACATCATAAAAATAAAATAAAAATATATTTAAGTGTATAAAATTAAGTTATAAATATATAAAGTAATAAACGGAATTAATAAAATTAAAATAAAAAATAAAAAATTAAACATTAATATATAGACAAATATACCTTCATATAGCCCCTAAAAGGTAACTTGTTATTTTAAGGCACTAAAAATAAATAAAAATTATAATAAAATAATTTAAAAAATAATGAATATTTTTCATTTTGTAACCTAAATTTAATAAAATCATTTATTATTTAATATCTATTTTCTAATCTTATTCATGTGGCCTTTTTTCTGGTTGGTCCACGTGGACCAACCAGATGGCTAGGAGGGTTGACCCCGGTCAGCTCTCTGACCCTCTCTGCCACCTTCGTCAGACCTCGTTTCTTGCCATTTTTGTCGAGTTTTGTAGCTCAATTCTTTCACTATTTCGCGACGAGGCCTTCATGACTTTTGCTTCTCATAGACTGATCTTACAAGCCCTTGCATTTTTTCGGGAGTGGATCACTGAGACGTCTGCTGTCCCTCGTTCTTTGAGCCATTCTGTTAACCTGTACAAAAAGCCACCCGACCTTCGAGCCCAAGTTTGAACCCTTTTTCCTATGCCTAGCTGCTCCATTTTTGGTGCCCTGGATCGAGGATAGTGACAGCTCCTCTCCGGCTCCTTCGCGGAGGAGTTTGGCTTGGCCAACGACAGTCTCCACCCCCATCTCCGGCCACTGGCCGTGAGGTATATCTCTGGCATTTCATGCCTTTGAGGTACGCTTTCTATTTATTTTCCCTACATTTTTAGCTTCACCTTAGTCTGAGGAATCGATTCGCACCTTCCATTTCGCCTTGTATCAAATTAATCACCTTCACCACCACCTCGCCGGAGCTTGCTCCGGCGAGCTCCTATTTAACTTCCCCAGCCCATTCCGCCCCGCTACGGTGTCGAGGCATTTTACCCTCGACCCCCTCACTTTGTTTTTAGGTCTAGGAACCGTAACGTGCACCTGGGGCTATTTTGAGGACCGGCCGAGTTCCTTGGAGCTTCACGGCTCCGCCGACCTTGTGCGGCCACTCCATGCTTCACTGAAGCGTTTTGAGGCCCCCAGCTTCTTGAGGATGACCACATGAGCCTTCCATCCATTTTGGAGCTTCAAAGATCGCCGGAGGACGGAGATCGAGCTCGGGGAAGCTCGCCTCGCCGGGGTTGCTTCCTAGTTCGTCCACCGACCTCCAGCACCGTTGGATCTGGCCGGATCGCCCAGGCGTACAGTAGCCGTAGGATCGCATATCGCCTCCACTATCGAATCTTCCCTTGAAGATCTGATCTCTGGCGTCAGCTGCCGACCCATCATCAACCGTCCATTGCGCGCTACGTGTCTTAAACGAAATATCCCACACCGTTGGATCGTGCCTAAGGTGGGCTTTTTGCAACTCCGCCCAGTCGTTTTTGTTATTTAATTATTAGTTTATAAACTTTTTTCTGTCGCTTTAATATTTTTGTAATATTTATAAAAAGGCCCCTTAACTTTGCGTAATTACTTTTCAGTCTTGCCACGTCACCTCACGTGACGCTTCACGTGAGGTGGCGATTTTATGGCAGGCCCTCGGACTTTTAGATATTATGGTTAAGTCCAGAAAATTTTTTATGTTGTTATAATATTTTTGGAAAATTTGCACGTAAGACCCCAACATTTTGGAAATTGTGTTTCAGTCCTCGTTAGTCGTACGCGCTTATACACGTGATTTTAGTTATTTTGTAGGGAAGCCTTCATGACTTTAGTTATTTCTTATTGGTCAAGGAATTTTTTTTGTTTATTATAATTTTGTGGGAAAATTGCATTTTGGCCCCCAAACTTTTATATATATACAAAAATACCTCTGCTAGGAGTGTAATTTCTCTTTGTTGATTGTATTTATTTCATGCATCGATAAGCCTTTAAAAAATCCCCAAAAATATCCTTAAGCTCCTGTTGCATTGATCTTTCACGTCATATTTTTGTTTTAAATTTTTGAAGCATTTTAATATTTATAAAAAAACGAAACTTGCATTTTCATCCTTGTTTGCATTAGAAAAAATGCAAAAATTATAAAACCGTTTTGAAAAATTCCAAAAAAATATATTTTATATTTACTTAAGTATTTTACAACTTTAGATCAAACATAAAATATAAAAGAAAACTCATAAAAACTGAAAATCTCTAAAATCTTTATAAAAATATAAAAAAATCATTAAAAAATCATAAAAATATAATTTCCATTTTTAAATTTTCTTTGTATTATTATCTTTATATTAAAAATAATTTAGAGAATTTTTGAATCTGTTTGATATTTTTTATCTCCAATTTAATTTTGGGTATTTAATTTAAACACTGTTTTGGGTATTTTTGACTTTAAAAATCTTAAAAAATTAGCAAAAAATTTAAAAAAATCATAAAAATAGTAAAACATATTAAAAACTCAAAAAATATTTTATTTTCTTATTTTTTCCTATTTTATAATTTTTATATTAAGCCTAGATTACATTGTATATATATCATATATATAATTTATATTTATATTAAAAGAAAAATAAAAATAAAAAATACAAAATATAAAAAAGAAAATACAAAAACCCGAAAATTAAAAATTAAACATAAAAATATAAAAAATCAAAAAAATTAAAAATTATAAAACCCACAAAAAATAACACTTACATAGACTAATACATCACAATCATTTTTGTGCATTTTTTTGCCTCGATCTACCTGCTTGTTCCCTGTATTCGACACTCTACACATACTTGCAGCTATACACATCTTTGTTGTAGAGTTATAATAAATTTTAACTCTGTACACTTGTTTTTCATTGTTTGATCATCTGTTGTGGGTTAATTGTTTATTAACTGAGGTTTCGTGTGAGGTCACCTCAACGACTGTTGATTCACCTTGTGAATTAACACGACCTCCACGAAATCTCGATTATGAAATGGCGCCGTTGCTGGGGAACTACAATGCATAGATTGGGATTATTTATTGATTGTGATTATTTGCATGTTTTTGTACCTTCATTATTTTCTTGTTATTTGATATTAATTGTTTATCCATCTAATCATATCTTCTTTGTCTCCTTTGTTGAGAGGGACCGAATATTGAGGCGGATCGCCTAGGGGATCCGATGCATCCTTGGGAAGCGGAGTCACCATTCTACCCTAGCCGGTAGGAGAGAGCAGCAGATGACACTTGAAAGATTTTTGGGAGATAGTTGCATTTTATTTCATAGCATTTTTTTGTAATTTCACTGAGAAAGAGATCATAATTTGTAATAATACAGGTACTCTGGACTCGGGACTTTCAGGCCCAATTCCAAAGTGTTTGTACACTTGGGGGCTCACTGCGGTTTTCTCGTGTTTTCATCACATTTTTTATTTGTTTCCCGATTTTATTTATTTCTTTTGTGTGATTGAGCCCTCAGTTGTAGGAACTGCTTGTCATTAGCATTAGGTCCAAACACCTAATATTCTTTGTATGCTCATATAGTCTACGTTTGGACTTACTCAAATTTTGAAACATTGTTCTTCACGCTAATAGCAGTTTCTCATCCTAGGGCGATTTCATCGGCTTGCATTTGCATATAGATATGTTTCAATTCTACTGAGCATCCTTGCATGTAGAGTGCTGGAAGCAAGGTGAGTATTTATACTTTAGCATTCATCATCATTTTTGTCGCTTGCGTTGCTTTTCCGCCTCTCTACCTCTGATTTTGATCACCTAGGTGCTAAGGAATTGACTCCTCAATAGGCACGTGCATTCTCATTAAAAATCCAAAAAAGTGATAATCAATAAAATTGGGACTGTTAATATTACTCGGCCCTAAAATCAACCAAAAAGAAAAATATTGTCTTGGGGCAAGTAATTCCCTCATTGTCTTCGTTTTACTTGCTCACACACCCCCTAAGGACTAGTGCCCAAATCCTATTCAACCTCCTAAGTGTTTGCGCGAATTTTGACTTCTCACCTAACTCTAAAACAGACAAGGTGAAAAGACCGCACTTTGCGATCTTCACCGAGTTGACTAGGTGAATTGAGGGTTTGTTTTGTGTGCCTTTTCTTGTGTTTTCTTGTGTTCATCTTGATCACTTCTGCGCATTTGCGCCTTGTTCTTCACTTCTCTTGATTTGACCTTCGTGCTCTCTCGATCATTTTCTTTTTGTTTCAAGATGACCGATTGGAGTGTTTTCTATCCGGACTTTGCGGATCCCTCGTTCACTCCAGCCAGTCCACCTCCCTTTTATCAAGAGGTTCCTCCTCCTATTTTTTCTGATTTTTGTACATACCCGCCTCAGCCATAGTATCAGGACTCGGACTTCTACCCACATCCACCACCACCTTCTTACTCTCCACCTTCACATCCACTCGAGCTTGATCTGCTGGAGTCACCTTTCATGATTTCCATGATTGAGACCTTGAACCAAATGATGGAGCAAATGAATTCAAGGATCGATGATCTTACTAGTTTGAATAAGAACCAGAACGATGCTCCATTCTTTGAGGATATGGATTCACTTAAGGACGATCATGAGATCTTGCAATCACCGAATACAAAAAATGAGAAAAAACTAAAAATCCAAAAAGAGTTCTAGAGACCTTTGGTTGAGTCAGACTGTAAGGAGAGCGCCCACTTGCCAGATCCCTTGACCACACATCCATTCACATCTAGTCCCACCTTTGACCCTGAGGATGCCACTGTATAGACTGCTCTTGGTTGTCCTTGTGTATATGATGATTCCAATCTCCTCCCTTGTATGAAGGAGATCCAAAAATTCAAAAAAATGTTGACTGAACCTGAAGTGGTGGCCGCTATTCATGAGATCATTGATGCCCCACTTCGCCAGGCCTTGACCCAATTGTCTGCTCCTCATCATAAGAAGAGAAAGCGGAGGAGCATATCTGAGCGTCATATCTTGACCATGGCCACTGCCCACGCCATTGCCCATCATCCATCTTCTAGGAAAAGGAACATTGTCACACCTTTTGTGAGCTGCATCACCTCTGAACATTTATGTGATAACACTCTCCTCGACGACGGTGTGTCTATCAATATAATACCCTTCTCGTTGGTACAGTCTATTCATCTTGGGCCTCTCAAAGAAAACCAGGATGATAGTACAATTTGCTGATGGATCAATAAAGAGGCCGAAGGGTACTCTTGAGAACGTCGTCATCCTAATTCAGGGTATGGGCTTCAGGACAGATTTTGTTGTTTTTCCCATGGAGACCTCCACAGTGGAGTGTCCTCCAATCATCCTAGGTTGGCCCTTTCTCGCCTCTACGAGAGCCGTTATTGACTACGGATCAGGAGAGATCCGCTTCCATTCTGATATCGGGAGCGATGTGTTGATCCCTACACCTACCACCGACTAGAGACTCGCATCCCACGAGAGTGTGCTTGTGTTAGCTGACCCCGAGGTCTATGATCTATATGCTGATATCAGAGAGACTTTCTTTATGACCGATGACGAGACCCGAGAATTCCTCTCCAAGGAGGAGGACTCAAAAGGCATAGACCTTGGAGTTTCTACTTCCTGTAATTAGCGATGCGTTGATGACATCTGTGGGATTTACACGATCGATACCATTTTGCAGAGGGCTGATTCTGAGACTAGACATGACAGACATGATTCGAATACTTTCACTGATGAGTCTGTGCTTGTTCACTTAGATTAAGATAAGACTGAAAAGGTCGAATTTGATTTGGTTGCTTTTATCCAGGAATTCAGGCCTTTTGATGAAAAAGATGATCCGGTTGAGATTCTTGAGGACGAACATGATTCGACTACTTTCAATGATGAGTTTGTCCTTTTGGTTTTGACCTGGATGAGACCTCGCAGGATGACTCTGACTACACTTCTTCCAATGATGATGAGTTCGTTCCTTTTCACTTCGATATCGGCGAGACACCCAAGGCCAGACCTAGCCATACTTCTTCCACTGACCCATCCATGCCTTCACATCCAAGGACCAATGAGGACCTTCACCATGTCGACCCTGATCAGTTTGTGTCATCTGAGGACCCCGATGTCGACTTGCACCATATCAGATCTATTTCTTTAATTGTCTCGCAAGAAGGTTTGCTTTTTACCTTATTGATCCTTTGTACATCCACTCTGTTGTATATCTGTTTTTTTTCATCTTCATCCCTCTCTCGTTTTGCTCGTCTATCCCATTCTCGTGTTTGACTTGCTTCGGATGTACTTTATCCTAAGTATGGGGGGGTGTGGACGAGCTGAGTGTTCAGTTTTTGTTTTGTTTCATCACTCTCATTGTTGCCTATACTTAGGGCTTCTTTTACCCTAAGTATAGGGGGAGTGGTCTGTACATTTTTCTCTCTCTTCTTCCATCTTCTAATCTCTTTTGTTCTTTTCTTCTTTTCCTTTTCATTTTTTTCTACCGAAAAGGTGTCGCCCCTTGTTGTCAGTCTTCTATACTTAGTACGTACTTTTTACTAAGTATAGGGGGGTGTGCGCCCCAAGGTCTTCTATTCTTTGATCCTCTCCATTATCTCCTCTTCTTGTCTATACTTAGGGATATCTTACCCTAAGTATAGGGGGAGACAGTCTGAGTACGATCTGTTCAATCCCACCCTTGACCCTCCATGCTTTGTGTACAGTCTGCTATACTTAGGATTATTTGATCCTAAGTATAGGGGGGACGATCAACTTCTCATTCGTTCATGTCTCTATCCCTTTATTCTTTAGATTTTCCTATACTCAGTACGCATTATGTCTTCTCTTTTTCTCTCTGATCTATGAGGACATAGCTCAAGCTAAGTATAGGGGGGTCGTATATAATGCGTATATACTTGAGCATAACTCGTACTTTCGTATTTTTATTAATAAATATGGCTAAAAACACTAATTAAATTCATTAAAATCACGTAATAAAAAGATGTTATTATTCCTCAAATTCTTTTTGTATTTACTGATTAATAAATCATGTGAAAATGTTGTTTTGCAAAATGTTTGAAAAATAGTTCGAAAATCTTTTTGTATAATCTTTTGAAAACTATTTGGAAAACATTTTGTTCAATATTTTCAACCTTTGTAAAAAAGCATTTTGTTTTGACAATTTTATTCTCTTTTTGTGAAATAAAATGTTTGAAAAACATTTTGCAAATGTTTGGAAAACATTTGCAACAAAATTTTGAAAATCTATATATACTATTTGAAAAACCTTTTGCAAAATGATTTTCAAATGTGTGTACATGTTTGTAAAATTATTTGTAAAAAGTATTTTGGACTATAGTTTTAAAAAATTATTAAAAAACTGTTTTCAAATAAGTTTGAGGAATATATACATCACACTAAAATTCTTTACTAATACCTGTAAAATTGATCACTTACTCTTTGTAAATTCTTAAACTCTAATTCTTGTAAATATAAGATGCATCCCTGTGTAAATATTTGTACCTAATTTTTATCCAAAAATCTTTTGTTTTAAAAAATCTCAAAAACATTTGCAAAATAAAAAATATCAAAAATATTTGAAAAATATTTTTGAAAATACCAAAAAATTGCATATGCATCATCATCATTTTTAAAAAATCCATAAAAAGTTCAAAATATTTGAAAATTGCATCACAAAAATATTTTATGCATTCTACATAGCATTTGCATGGCATTAGCATTTTTCGGATTGAGTTTGATAGTTGAACAAGTCTAAGTAAAATCTGAAGATTGGAGCTTGGTTGGTAAAATATACCCAATAACATGAACCTTATAGGAGCTGGGATTGAGGTACTTCAGGTCTAGTTGACTTAATTCTTTGAGGATCATGAGACTTGGTTCAATGGATTCTTGACTGCCTAAGTAGAGTATTTCGGAGCACACACACGACTTTTGTTGATAATGACCTAACTTGGACACCTACACCTTTCTCTTGGCTCAACTCAGTTGGAGTGGTGAGGAGATTGGATTTGCCGGTATGAGACACACACAAGTGGAAAAATTTGTCCTCCTCTAGGGAGGGAAGTGCACCCCAACCTGTCCGATGATGATGAGTTTTGAAGACAGGAGAGTGTGGGTTGCAATAACGCTTCAAAAGGGGGATAGTCTACTGGCTCAAGAGGGAAAACTTATGTAAATGTTGATGTAAATAGTATTTTAAAAAAACTCCAAAAAATGGACATGCTTGTATAAAAATAAAATGCCTGCCGGAGTGTACATATGTTGTATAGAAAATGAGAAAGCTTGAGCTTCAAAGTCAAATCATGTGAGCCTACAACTGGATGACTTGACTACACTGGTCTTGCATCCTAGGATAGGTAGCTACACTGGCTACCGTCCATTCTTCTCTTCACCCCCTCCTCTTGAGCTGGTTGTCACTTGAACTTAGAAGGGAATACCTTGCTCCTCGAGGAAGGAGTTATTGGATTGGGGAATCATTAGGTTGTCATGCTGGAGAAGTCAATCTCTTTGTCATTTCAGTTGGGGAGAGCCACTATCACTTACATTGTACGAGTCAGATTCATAGTCATAAGGGTTTGCGTATGAGTTGAAGTATGCTGACCTGGCTATTGAGGAGACTTGAGCAGAGTTTTGGGATTCTTGAAGGCTATTGGATTTCAAATCCGGTTCCCATTAAGGTTCGCCCGCACTAAAATTCCAAAGGTCCGACATAAGCTCCAAACTTTGATTTTGTGAAGATAAGTTTGATAACTAAATTTAATCCATCTTTCTTCTTTTTCTTTTCTTTTTTTTTCTGCACTTATTGTATAAGTGTTTGCTAGGGACTAGCAAAGGCGAGTATAGGGGGATGATGAATCTCCGTTTCATCATCTTTGTTCTATCATTTTGGCCTTAAAAATCCTAATAAATGCGTGTAAACAACCTTAATTCTTGCATTTTATCATTCATGCATTAGTGTGTAAATACTGTATAAAATATGAGTTTTAAAGCCAAAATTATAGAATAAAGAAAAGAAAAGAAAAGAATAAAATATTGCAAATATTTTATGACCCAAAACCCTGAGACCTAGGCATCTTGATGACTAGGTCGAGAAGGAATAAAGTAGGGGGAGATAAGGGCCAAAAATCAATAAAAATTACCTTTTATTTTATTAATTCTTTATTCATTTTGGGACCTATTTTTAGTTCCACTTTTTATACCTCAAATAAAGAAGCTTTGTACATGAAAGTTGTAGATAATTAAATATAAAAAAATACAAAATTTATTTCACACAAAAATAATGTACACATAAAAAGTTATGATCTGGATAAAAATCCAAAACCCCAACTTCCCAGACCCATATCTCTCAAATAAAAACTCAAAATATATTAAAATCACCTTTAATTGTATACAATTTTTAATAATCTATTTAATGAAGGTGTTTCATATATTTTGGAGTTACGGTGTGAAAGTTAGGTTTTGGAACCCTATTGTATACTTTACCCGATTAAAATATTCATTTTATTTATTATTCATTATTTTTATAATTTTATAATTTTATAAATATTATTTATAATATATTTATATAACAAAATTGGAATAAAAACATCAAGATAACATAGAAATAAAATACTTGTATTAAATACATAGGTAAAATACCTATATCTATACCTATATAGACATTATCCCTATTTATTTAAATATATATAATACATAAAGAAAATAAAATAAAAATATATTTAAGTGTATAAAATTGAGTTATAAATATATAAAATAATAAACTAAATTAATAAAATTAAAAATATAAAATAAAAATGAAACATTAAAATAAATAGACAAATATACCTATATATAGCCCCTAAAAGGTAACTTGTGATTTTAAACCTCTAAAAAATAAAAAATCATAATAAAATAATTTAGAAATTAATAAATATTTTTCATTTTCTAACCGAAAAATAATAATTTTTTTATTATTTAATATCTATTTTCTAATCTTTTTCAGTGGCCCTTTTCCTAGTTGGTCCACGTGGACCAACCAGATGGCAAGGAGGGTTGACCCCGATCAGCTCTCTGACCCGCTGTGCCACCTTTGTCAGACCTCATTTCTCGCCATTTTTGTCGAATTCTATAGCTCGATTCTTTCACTATTTCGTGACGAGGCCTTCATGACTTTTGCTTGTCGTAGACCGATCTTACATGCCCTTGCATTTTTTCGGGGAGTGGATTACTGAGACGCCCATTGTCCCTCGTTCTTTGAGCACTCCGTCAAACTATACAAAAAGCCACCCAACCTTCGAGCCCTAGTTTGAACCCTTTTTGCCTACACCTAACTGTTCCCTTTCGGTGCCTTGGATCGAGGATAGTGACAGCTCCTCTCCGGGCCCTTCGCGGAGTGAGTTTGGCTCGGTGAACGACGATCTCCACCCCCACCTCCGACCACTGGCCGTGAGGTATATCTGTGGCATTTCATGCCATTGAGATCCGCTTTCTCTTTATTTTTCCTACATTTTTAGCTTCACCTTAGTCTTAGGAATCGATCCGCACCTTCCGTTTCTCCTTGTATCAAATTAATCACCATCGCCACCATCTCGCCGGAGCTTGCTCCGGCGAGCTCCTATTTCACTTCCCCAGCCCATTCCGCCCCGCTGTGGGGTTGAGGCATTTTACCCTTGACCCCTCACTTTATTTTGTAGGTCCAGGAACTGTAACACATTTGGGGCGATTTTCAGGACCGACCGATGTTCTTGGTGCTTCACGGCTCCACCGACCTCATGCGGCCACTCAGGGCTTCGCTGGAGCATTTTGAGGACCCCAACATCTTGAGGAGGACCATAGGAGCCTTCCGACCATTTTGGAGCTTCAAAGATCGCCGGAGGATGGAGATCGAGCTCGGGGAAGCTCGCCTCATCGGGGCTGCTTCCCAGTTCATCCACCACCCTCCAGCACCGTTGGATCTGGCCGGATCTACCAGGCGTACAGTAGCCGTCGGATCACTTAACGCCTCCATCATCAGATCTTCTCTTGAAGATATGATCTCTGCTGTCGGTTGCCGAATCGTCATCAACCGTCCGTTGCGCGCCACGTGTCTCAAGTGAAATATCCTGCACTGTTGGATCACACTTAAGGGTGGGCTTTTTGCAACTCTGCCCAGCCATTTTTGTTATTTAATTATTAATTTATAAACTTTCCTCTGCCGCTTTAATACTTTTAATATTTAAAAAAGGCCCCTGAACTTTGCATAATTACTTTTCAGTCTTGGCCACGTCACCTCACGTGACGCTTCACGTCAGGTGGTAATTTTATGCCAGGCCCTTAGACTTTTAGATATTATGGTTAAGTCCAGAAACATTTTTATACCGTTATAATATTTTTGGAAAAATAAGCCATGGCCGATCCCAAGCCCGAGTAAATGAGGGGGGTTACGTTAGGTAGCTGACAACCAACGTAAAACAGTCAGAGACAACTTCCTAAATAATATTTTTTAACAATACTATTTAGGAAGTTGCCTCATGACAATCAGATCTTTTCAACATGGATTTAAGCAAACATATAGATTTCGTTGGGGCGTTCCCTACTTGCGGCGCATTGCATCGCCCGAATGCAATGAAAAATTAGCAAGGGCCGCTACATCGCAGCCAGGATGCAGTTCAAAATTTGCAAGGTTTCTCGCACGAGGAACGCATGCAGGTAATTAAGGTAGTTCCGCTGCATCACCGCCCAGATGCCGTCCAAAATTTACAAGGGTTCTCGCCTAATGGACGCATGCGAGTAAAGAAGTTAGTCCAAAAGAGAGTGCAACAGAAGTTGCAGATCGGTAGTTGGAATATTGGCACTTTAACTGGAAAATTGATGGAGATAGTGGATACGATGGAAACAAGGAAGATTCATATACTATGTCTTCAAGAGACTAAATGGGTTGGAGAGAAAGCAAGGGAGATCGAGAAGACATGCTTTAAACTTTGGTATTCAGGTAAAGATAAGGGTAGAAACGGCGTTGGAGTGGTTGTTCATAAGGATTTGAAGGACTGTGTGGTTGAGGTGCAAAGATTCGAGGATCGGATTATATTGCTAAAATTGGTGCTTGAAGAAGAAATTCTGAATATAATCTCAGTTTATGCTTCGCAAATTGGTTTAGATGAAAGGACTAAACAAGCTTTTTGGGAGGATCTAGATAAGATTTTACAAGGAGTCCCATAAAGATAGATGATTTGCATAGGTGGAGATCTTAATAGACATGTGGGAAAAGATGCTTCAGGGTATGCTAGTGTTCATGGAGGACATGGTTTTGGGGATAGAAATGAAGAGGGAAAAGTCATCCTGGATTTTGTAATGGCATATGATCTTTTCATAGAAAACACTCTCGTCAAGAAGAGGGAGGAACATTTAATTACTTATAAGAGTGGCTCAACTAGAACACAGATAGATTACTTTGCGTTGAGGAGAAGAGATCAGTTGCGTTGTAAAAGACTGCAAAGTAATCCCAGGAGAGAGTTTGACAACCCAACATCGCTTGTTAGTCTTGGATGTGCAAATAAAAGGGATGTAAAGAAAAGGAAGGTTCCTAAGATCACTAGAGCTAGATGGTGGAATCTTCCACTAAAGCAATCGAGCTTCAAGGAGAAGGTTTTAGAAGACTTATCTTGGGATTGTAGCAGAAGCGCGGACGAGATGTGGGAGACATTAGCATCTTGTATCCGAAAGGTAGCCAAGGAGATGCTAGGCGAGTCAAAGGGCGGAACCCCAGGTCAAAAGGAAGCTTGGTAGTGGAGTGAAGGGGTGCAAGAGAAGCTAAAAATTAAAAGAGCATGCTTTAAAACTATGTCTAAGGATAGAACAGAGGAAATTGTCACAAACTACAAAATATAGAAAAAGGAAGAAAAGAAGGCTATAAGTGAAGCTAAGTCAAAAGTTTATGAAGTTTTGTATAAAAATCTTGACTCTAAGGAGGGCCAGAAGGATATATTCAGGTTGGTCAAAGCAAGAAAAAGAAAGACCAAAGACCTTTCTCAAGTGAGATGCATTAAGGACGAGGAAGGTCACGTGCTTGTTACGCAGAAGGATATAGAGACTAGATGGGAGCAGTACTTCCATAAACTTTTCATTGGGGAAGGAAATAGAGAGATCACTTTGGGTGATCTAGCTAGTAGTGAAAGTTCCTTGAATCGTGCAAGCTATAGACGGATACAAAGAAAGGAAGTAGAGGAGGCTTTGAAGGTTATGAGACCTGGGAAAGGTGTAGGATCGAATGACATCCCTGTAAAAGTTTGGAAAGTTTTAGGTGAGTGCGGTTTGACTTGGCTTACGAATCTATTCAATGTTATTTGGCGAAGCAAGAAAATATCTGAAGATTGGAGGAGGAGTATCATAGCGCCTCTTTATAAGAATAAAGGAGACATTCAAAATTATTCAAATTACAAATGTATCAAGCTGATGAGTCACACTATGAAAATTTGGGAACGTATGATCGGAAGAAGTTTGAGGCAAGTTACCAACGTAAAAGAAAATCAATTCGGATTCATGCCAGGTCACTCAACTATTGAAGCAATCCATTTGCTGAGGAGAACAATGGAGATTTATAGAGCTAGAAAAAAGAACCTCCATATGATCTTTATTGATTTGGAGAAGGCCTATGATTTTGTCCCACGAGAGATATTGTGGAGAGTTTTGGAGAAAAGACAAGTGCCTGTCCTATACATTAACCTCATAAAGGACATGTATGATAGAGCTTTATTTTGTGTAAGGACCCCGTCTGGGAAGACTGGCTATTTTGACATCAACATTGGCTTACATCAAGGTTCAACTTTGAGTCCATTTCTTTTTACTTTGATTATGGACGAGTTGACATGTCACATTCAGGATGAGTTACCTTGGTGTATGTTATTTGATGTTGATATTGTGTTGATTGACGAGACTAGAGATGGAGTAAAGGAGAAGCTTGAGGTCTGGAGATATGAGTTGGAGAGTAAAGGTTTTTGTATAAGTAGGGCTAAGACAGAATATATGGAGTGCACCTTTGATGGAAGCAATGGTGAAGGAATCGAGGTGAAGATTGGTGATGATAACATCCAGAAGAGAGACTCTTTCAGATGTCTGGGATCTATTTTGCAACATGATGGGGAAATTGATGGAGATGTTACTAACAGAATAAATGCAGGCTGGCTAAAGTGGAGAGGAGCCTCTGTTGTTCTCAGTGATAGGAAAATTCCTTTAAAAATTAAGGAAGTTTTACAAAGCAGCTATGAGACCTGCTGTGCTCTATGGATCTAAATGTTGGCCTGTTAACCATAGACATGTGCAGAGAATGGCTGTAGCAGGAATAAAAATGCTAAGGTGGATGTGTGGACACACACACACACACACACACACACGTAAAGATCGGATTCAGAATGATGCAATCAGAAAGAAAGTTGGTGCTGCTCCGATCGAGGATAAAATGCGAGAAAACTGCTTAAGATGGTTTGGTCATTTGTAAAGAAGATCAGCTGATGCACCAGTTAGGAGATGCGAATGTGGGGATATTGATTCGACTAAGAGAGGGTTGGGACGGCCCAAGAAGTGTTGGAAAGAGACCACACAAAGGGATCTTTTTTTTGTGGATATAAGCTCGGGATTGACCCAAGATAGATCTGAATGGAGGCGACCCTACTTAATTGTGGGAAAAGGCTTTGTTGTTAATGTTGTTGTTGTATAATATTTTTAGAAAATTTGCATGTAAGCCCCCAGCTTTTTAGAAATTACGTTTCAGTCCTCGCCAGTCACACATGCTTATACACGTGATTTTGGTTGTTTTGTAGGGAAGCCCTCGCAGCTTTGGTTATTTCTTATTGGTCCAGGAATATTTTTGATTATTTATAATTTTGTAGGAAAATTGCACTTTGGCCCCCAGACTATTATATATTTACAAAAATACCCCTACAAGGAGTGTATTTTTGCTTTGTTGATTGCATTTATTTCATGCATCTATAAACCTCTAAAAAACCCCCCAAAATAGCCTTAAGCTCCTGTTGCATTAAAATTTCACGCCATATTTTTATTTTACATTTTTGAAGCATTCTAATAGTTATAAAAACTCAAAAACTTGTATTTTCATCTCTGTTTGCATTAGAAAATACATAAAAATTATAAAACCTTTTTGAAAAATTCCAAAAAATATATTTTATATTTATTTAAGTATTTTACAACTTCAAACCGAAAATCACTAAAAAATATAAAAGAAAACTCATAAAAATTAAAAAGCCCTAAAACTTTTATAAAAATATAAAAAATCATTAAAAAATTATAAAAATATAATTTATATTTTTGAATTTTCTTTATATTATTATCTTTATATTAAAATTAATTTGGAGAATTTTTTACTCTGTTTGATATTTTTTATCTCCAATTTACCTTTGGGTATTCAATATAAACCCCTTTTTGGGTATTTTTGACTTTAAAAATCTTTAAAAATTAGCAAAAATTATTAAAAAAATCACAAAAATAGTAAAAATTATAAAAAAACACAAATTATTATTTTATCTTCTTATTTTTGCTTATTTTATAATTTTTATATTAACCCTAGCTTACATTGTATTTATATCCTATATATATATTTTATATTTATATTAAAAGAAAAAGAAAAATAAAAAATACAAAATATAAAAAGAAAATACAAAAATCCGAAAATTTAAAAATCAAAATATAAAAATATAAATAAATCAAAAATAAAATAAAAAATTAAAAATTATAAAACCCACAAAAAATAACACTTACATAGGCAAATACATCACAATCATTTTTGTGCATTTTCTGCCCCGATCTACCTGCTTGTTCTCTGTGTTCGATACTCTACACATACTTGCACCTATACACATCTTTGTTGTAGAGTTATAATAAATTTTAACTCTGCAAACTTGTTTTTCATTGTTTGATCATCTGTTGTGGGTTAGTTGTTGATTAAGTGAGGTTTCGTGTGAGGTCACCTCAACAACTGTTGATTAGCCTTGTAAATTAACACGACCTCCACAAAATCTCGATTATCACATACCTTATGTGTCCAACTGCAAGTACAATATCATGATCATGGATCCAATCCATGATATTTTACTGGTCATTATTGAGTATAGTATTGAGTGGGTTTAACGATGGTTATCTAAAATAAGAAATTTGCATAAATACATATTACTTTGATTTAGAAATTTTTTTATCAAAGTTCTTTTGCCTTGTCCACATTGAAAGTTCATTTCCTTAATTACTTTTAATGTAAGATATATACTTACCATTATATCTCAACAAGATCTGGGATCTCCTTATCTTTGTTACATCCCAATAATATGACAACCTGTAACTCGGATAAAAAGTAGCCGGAACACATTTCGCCTTGCCAGTCCAACATGCATTCCCAATTTGATCTTTAACACCCGAGCCCACCATCCCTAAGGTGATGTTGACCTATCATTAACTGAACCAATCGTCAACATGATTAGTACTTGATATGCGTTATCTAATATCATCCCAATAATTCGAGGACCCGACATTGGGGTTACTATGCATACAACCTTACTCTTTCGAGAAGTAAAGAGCCTGATCCAGATGCACTTGTATGCAGGAGCTGTCACTTCGGACACGCGTCTCCTACATAAAATCCCTGGCGACGGATCCCTTCACCTTGACGAGAGACCATGGATGTCACTTATGTGATCCTCCATATCAGGTTCAAATTCTAATGAATAATTATGAATCATATTCATTACGATTAATTCTTCCAGGGGAATTGCAACTCTATTCATAGTAGAGTGTTTTAATTTTAATTGTATTCCAATTAATCTAATCATACTAAATTGATGATCCAATTAATATGCGATATTCTATATTGTTACTTGAAATATGTTACTATCTCAAATACATATTATTTGAATTTTAATAATTAGAAAAATACATCATGATCCCTTCAAACATTATCCCTACCTTACCCGTTGTCATGATCTGTATCGACGGGAGTGGGACATACCGCTTACGGAGCAACCTGCTACCCCAACGCTCCCCGACTAGACACCATATCGTCTCAGGTCAGGATAATGCGAATTGATCATTTTGTACTTGAGATGATAATCAATCTTTCAACCGAAGTTATACCGTATATAATATTCATCAAAACTCTTTTGATAATATTATAAGGAGATTTGATGAATAAATCCCCAATCATATTCAAGCAACTTTGTTTATTGGAATTGTTGTAACTAATTTGTGATCAAGATCATTTATCTTATCATATTTGGTTGTGGAATTGCCATTTAAGAAAGTAATTATCATCAAATATTTCACAAATATTCATCAATAATTATTTCTGAAAATTAACCATTAATTTCACTAATTGATTAAATGGCAATCACATGGTTCTTTATTAGGAAAGTAATTTTCAACAGTGACCCTCACTTACTAAAATTAGCATATCACAATCAATTTAAATCCAAATCAAGCAAAATAAGTTTCTATATTTTGCTAATTTGATTTACATCAAAACCCAAGTGATTTGCACACATTTTTAGGTATTTCAAAATCGTAATTAACTCTTTAATTATGTCAAGATTCACAATCCCTGAAACAATGGATACATGTTCACTAAAAAGATCATAACTTGAGCAATCAGATCCAAATCATGCAAACTCAAATAACACGGTTTCCTTATTTAATGGGGAACATAATCTGAGTGATAATTTCATGTTTAAACAATTTAAACAGGTTGGAAAAATCAGATAAAATAGGGCTGTGTGAACAAAGTGCGATAAAATTTCACAAACCCTAACGAGCCCAGGTCATCCTAGGTTTATGGATCGTATCTGAAACCTCTGACCTATGGCTCTGATACCACTTGAGGTATATGGGAATATCCTTAAGCACAACATGGAAGCATGAGGATCACAGTGTATGCGATTGGAAGCGACTTTTCGCACTAGTTGCTCGAGGCAACAGAGTTTAAAAATTTTCAAATAATGAAACCACATGATCCAAGAACACTTCTTAGATTGTTTCATCTAAACCACAACCAAGTATTATGTTTACCTCTTTAAGCATGGTTGCGATCAAGTCTCTAAATGAAGAAACCTCCTGTCCCAAGTCCGATCCGACAGAGAGAGACGCTTGTGAGCACATTGATGAAACACATACTTATTGCAATCCATGTTGATGATCCAAGCGACAAATCTCCTGATCTTGTCACATGAGATCCGACGTCTTCTTCATGAGCGAGTCATATTGAAGGAGATAGAGATCCACGAGCTAATGCAGCAGCATAACGACGATGCTGCGATGATGGCTACTCTCTCTAGGGCTCCATGGTGGACGGCCACAATGAGAGAGAGAGAGAGAGAAAGAGAGGACGTGTAGAGAATGAGAGAGAGAGAGAGAATATGTTGTTGTAGTTGTTGTAACTTTGAAGAACAAGGGATGCCTCTTCTTTTATTCTATTTTGGTAGTCCATGGATCACAATCCATGGACCACTAAAAATAAATGGATGAGACTGATTTGTGCTTCTTTCATGGCCAAGATTTTGTTACAAAAACACAATAAAAATTAATTTAATTTATATTAAATATATATCAATATAATTAATCCCAAATTAAATCAATCAAGCATGGAGATTATGGAATGGAGATTGCCTCCTTCCATGATATGGGAGTGGATGGCCACCCTTTCCTAATGGGAGTTGGTGGCCATCCACCCTCCCAATTGGGATGGAGCCAATCTCATGTAATCTCATGAGATTACATTATTCTATGGAAATCTTCAAGATTTAAAACAACACTTGTTGTAAAATATTCTAAAAATAGTTCATAATTATATTGTGAATATTGCAATCTTGCCATTGGAAAATTGTGAATCATATTCACAACCCAAAATAAAATGTAAATTATATTTTCAATTAATTGTCCAATGTGAATCAAATTCACATCAACATTTAAATTGTAAATGTTATTTACAAATAGCTCTCTCTTATATATTATAAATCACCTTTATTATGCATATGATTAATATGGATAGTACTATCCACATTATTTATGTCCATGATAATGACGTCACATTAAATCATCTTGGATCTCCATTCTCATGTGCCCAAATAATATGAATCACATTCACATTATTCACATCTTTGATAATTAAATCATATTTAGTTATATTATATAACTCTCCTTATAATATGAATAAAATTCATATTATTCATGATAATTAAATCACATTTAATTATGAAGATTCTCAATGATCGGATTCATATATCAACAATGGAATTATCCTTGAATTCTTTCAAGGATAATGCGCTTTCTCTGCGTTTGGAGGAAAGGACAAGACGATTGTACTATTCCACGTGTAGTGACTTGGATATTACGATCACATCTCAAATCCAGATCTTGCGGACCTCTCATAGATATTTGATTAAATAAAGATCACAAATCTAATCTTCTCATAGCATTTGAATCACATTCAGATCAATGTCCAATATTTGGACCAAGTTCAGATTATTTCTCTACTGAGAGGAGTTACGAAAATCCAGACCCATTTCATCAATCCCTAGGAATGGAAGCGTCATGGTTATACAATCGTTTATGTGCACATCACCCTCAGATATTCCTAGTACCTGTACATCTTGCATAATGGAAGATCCAGATAAACCCGGAGTTTTAGATCTATTTAGACTGTCTTCTTCATGGTTTTATAATTAAGTTTCTCATTTGATCATTGGGAGTCAGTATCGATCATATACTTTCCAAAAGCATAAATCATACATAGTTGTTGATCATATACTTTCCAAAAGCATATATCAAACCTACAATTTCAGTCAAGCTTCCAAAGTGAGATGACCGTGCACAGAATTTGATTCTTCCCAATATCTCATGAATGAATGAACCTGTGTGATCCCTTTGAGAGATCATATTACTCATATGCCCTTGTATGCGCACCAGCGTACCGGTATATAGACCTTGATTAGGTCATCAACCTATTGGTCTGCCAAATGTACATACTCAAACATATAGTAACACATCGGTTTCTGGTCGGAGGATGTATGCCTATATAATGACAAGATACGACATAGGTCTTTGGTTATCTCGATCTTGTTAAGTCAACTCTTTGACCTAACTTATCTAACACCTTCGAATCTCTATTCCTATGCCGAGGACCTGCATCAAGAGGTCGATTAGATATCCGCCTTTAGAGAAAGTATTGCCATCTCCTTCTCAAGCCGGAGATCATCTCTTAATAATACTTAGCAGTGCTTGATGAGTCCTTAATCTAGCTCTTTAGATATTCATCCAAGCACCAGCCTCTACGATTCAAAAATTGAATCAACAACTGTATGATCATTAAGATGGCCATGGTACATATCCCTAATTATACTAAGGGACCTATTATGTAAATTAATTATTCTTCATTTCAGATCAGGGAATGATATTTGCAATAACATTTATTGCATAATGACTCGCCGTGGTCTCGCATGTCCAACAATCTCCCACTAGCCCAAAGAACCATTAATGGGCTAATCTTTAAACCCTCACTCATGTGACAATCATAGAATATTTAGAAAAATAGCTAGGTAAGTTGATCAATCACTCTGTTCCCAAGAGACTATGCCAAGTCCTTTTACGACACTTGCATATCTCCTAGTAACAGTGCTCCCATCCAATGCGAATGTTGCATCCTATGCAACCGAGACTCAATATTGTGGGTTTCAGTGTCGTTGATACTACAACTCAATAATTATTATAACCAGTATATATTTTCCATCATCCTTATCAGAATATTGTTCCCAAAGATCTATCTCCTAAGGTATCCATAGTTAAGACCTTTTAGATCTATATCTATAAAGTCTTAAGCTCTTGAAGACAAGACTTTAAAATCACTATCTCAAAAAGTCTTATCATCTTTGAAGATATAGTTATTACTAAAACCAAGTGTTTTATCTCCATAGTAGGATTAGTAACTGTTTACTACTCCCACCGCGTGGCAGACATCTGTTTTTTGTATACATCTAGCTTACATCTGGCTTCTCATAACTGATGCACAAGGGCAAGCAATTTTAGCATTCACTTCCTCAACTCTTTGAGGTGCTATCCCTTCAGATAGGTCAGTACCATATCTTAAGGGAAGGAAGCCTTTCTTGGAATTTTCCAGAAAATGGAAATGTCCAAGGTGTACCACTAGTGTGACGGTCCTAATACCTTCTTTTCTTTGCTTATGAACAAATTCAGAACTAAGATCTAAGAGGTATCCTTAAGATCATATCTCAAGGTACGGAATAAACAATCTATAAAATGCTTATTATTATCCTTATATCGTTCTAAATGATTATGATATTATCTACATTTAGCACGATGAACACAATGACACTCCCACCAAGCTTTACACGGTTCATCAAGATTCTATCTGAAATGATAACATTTTTGATTTCACCAAATCCAATGTTACAACTAAAAGAAGCTTATTTGAGTCTATAGATAGAGTTCCTTAGCTTGTAGACCTTGCTTTCTCAACCATGAAGCCCTGGGGCTTCTTCATGTGAATATCCTTAGAGAGGTATTCATAGAGAAATGCAATATTGACTTCCATCTTGAAGAGTTTAAAGTCAAGTTGTATAGCTATAGTTAGCAATATTTTGACGAAGAGCAAGTCTCATCGCAAGCGATGTCTTCTCTTCGGTGTGTATCTTGTGGATACGAACCGTGCTTTGAAGGTATCTACATTCTCATCATGTTCCCTCTTTCCCTTGAAGATCCATTTACACCTTAACGAGTCTTACCCATAGAGGTGGATCCTTGAGGGTCCATATACAACATTTGTACATGACGTCTACTTTAGACTATATTGCTAACATCCATCTTTCCATGTCATGATCTTTAAAAGTTTCATCACATGAAGTAAGATCATTGTCATACTTAACTGACACATGGAATCTATCCTCAAACTCATTTAAAGAGGAATGAGTGTTTCATCTTTAATTGTTCTTTTAGTTTCCTATTTCATAATCCTCATTATCTTCTCAAGATTAAATAAGTTCCTTAACTTCATTTTTATCTTGATTCTCAAGAGAGTCATCCTATAAGAATCATATAATCAGAGAGATCTTTTAAGAATCTCAAGGTCATAAATTAGGTATCTACTACCATCCTTTATTTTCCTAATGAAGTAGCACTCTCTTGTGCTAGATTCCAGCTTACTTGCATTCATGACAAAGTTATGAAACAAGCAACCCTAAATCCTCAAGTGTCCAACACTAGTCTAGGTTCCAAACCATAACTTATGAGGATGTTCGAGTTTAGATTTACATGGAATCTTTCTAGGGATATATATTGTAGTCTCTACTACATATATACCTATAAACAAAGATGTAATTATGCGAAGATTCATCATTGATCAAATCATGTCACACATGATCCAATTGTATCTCCCTACAACTCTATCGAGTTTAGGTGTTTATTAGGAGGAGTGAGATAGGAATGATATTCCTATCTCCATAACGTATTCCTTGAACTCAACTAATAGGTACAATCTACCTTGATTAGATCAAATTCATTTCATCTTCCTTCAAACTTTGGTTCTAAACTAAAATAGTGAAATATTTGAACATTTCAAAGATTTCTAGGGTGAAGGGAAGAAATCTCATGTCACAAATAAACATTAATAGATATCACACATCATTAATGTTTATTATGATATAGATGATGTGCATACATCAATATATATGAGATCTTGAATATCTTGACATCTTACACCATTCCTAAAGAAGGGTGCATTGGATATTTTTACTTTTGAATACAGTGTTCATAAGTATGTAAGATTTGAACCTTTAGACAATCTAAAGTTCAATATCTTACTAGTCTATTGATCTCCTTACCAGACTTATGTCCAAGACATGATGCCAGATCATTGTCAAATGATCTTCATCCCCTATTGATATTTAAAGGTTTAATTTTCAGTATTAGAAATGCTAGTGAACCATTCATTAATTTTCTAATTTAGTAGAGTCCACTAGATGTTAGACTGCAATATGAAATATATCCATCATCTGATAGGTTTATTCCATAATTCATGTTTATTTCCAACATTTATAAATAAACAATGAGTGTATTCTAATATCTAGGTCATAGATACATTCTCCAAGACTAAGAACTCTCCCACTGAAATTATGATGTCTATCTATTCAATAGAGATTGTAGCAAAAATTGCATCAATGTCCATGTAGATGACAATTGAACCTTAAGATCAAAATTTTTAGTCTTCTAAAACATATGCAACCTATTGCAAGTGTTATTAGAAGAATTAGATGCAATTATCATACTTTGATTTATCAAATAAGAAAGTCAATTTCAATGATTATATGTAGATGTAAATTATTTCTATGCACTATCTGAGTCCTTCTCTAAGGATTCTAGATAGACTTGATAGTCATACTATCAGCACATCAGCTTATTGTAGTACTGGTATTTATCCAACTCTTTGAATATCATAGTATGGAAACATAAGTACAACCAACTCCTTGACTTTCCTTCTTGCTTGGTCAGACCCATGCTTCCACTGCGTTCCCTTCATCTATAAACTACCATTGCTTAAGACAAAGGAACTCTTATGTTTAATTCAAAAGGATATCAATATAAGAATATTTCAACATTTATACATGCTTCATTCAATTCATACAATATGAATATTATGAAGCTTCATGAATGACTTGAGTATAAACAATAGAATGATGACACTCATCTTATGTACATCCATATAAACTCTAAAGACTTTGATTCAAGCAGGTACTCAAACATTTTAAGTACATCATCTCTTATCGAGCCAGCATTGTGCATAAAACAGTGAACCATGCCATTCATGAATAAATGTTGAGAGAACATAAGTTTCCCAAAGGATTATTTGACAATTACGATCATCATCGACATGTCACTTTTAAAGTACATTCGATGAGATATCAAGATTATAGAGACATACAAACCCTTGGATTATAGTCCTATTGTCTATTTAATTTTCATTCATCATTATTTTGAGGAAACTTCCACATTGCAACCACATACCTTATGTGTCCAACTGCAAGTACAATTTCATGATCATGGATCCAATCCATTATATTGTACTGGTCATTATTGAGTATAGTATTGAATGGGTTTAACGAGGGTTACCTGAAATCAGAAATTTTCATAAATACATATTACTTTGATTTAAGAATTTTTATATCAAAGTTCGTTTGCCTTGTCTACATTGAAAATTCATTCCCTTAATCACTTTTAATGTAAGAGATATACTTACCATTATATCTCAGTAAGATTTGGGATCTCCTTCTTATCTTTGTTACATCCTAATAATATGAGAACCTGTAACTCGGATAAAAAGAAGCCCGAATACATTCCGCCTTGCAAGTCCAACTTGCATTCCCAATTCGATCTTTAACACCCGGGCCCACCACCCCTAAGGTGACGTTGACCCATCATTAATTGAACCAACCATTAACATGATTAGAACTCACTATGCATAATATAATATCGTCCCAATAATTTGAGGACCCGATATTGGGGTCACTACGCATACGACCTTACTCTTTTGAGGAGCTAAGAGCCCGATCCAGACGCTCTTGTATGCAGGAGCTATCACTTCGAACATGCGTCTACTACATACAATCCATGGCGATGGAACCCTTTCCCTTCAAACATTATCCCTTCCTTACTCGCTGTCATGGCCAGTACCGACGGGAGTGGGATAGACCATTTATGGAGAAACTTGCTACCCCAATGCTCCCCGACAAGACACCATATATGCCTTAGGTTAGGATAATGCGAATTGATCACTTTGTACTTGAGATGATAATCGATCTTTCAATCGAAGTTATACAATATATAATATTCATCAAAACTCTTCTAATAATTTTATAAGGAGATTTGCTAAATAAATCCCAATCTTATCCAAGCATCTTTATTTATTGGAATTATTGTAATTAATTTGTGATCAAGATCATTTTTCTTATCATATTTGGTTATGGCAATGTCATTTAAGGAAATAATCATCATCAAATTTTTCACAAATATTCATCAATAATTATTTATGGAAATTAACCATTAAATTCACTAATTTATTAAATGGCAATCACATGGCTTGATCAGGAAAGTAATTTTCAACAGTAACCCTCACTTACTAAAATTAGCATATCTCAATCAATTTAAATCCAAATCAAGCAAAATAAGTTTCTATAGTCTGCTAATTTGATTTACAACAGAACTCAAGTGATTTGCACGCATTCTCTAGGCTTTGCAAAATCGTAATTAACTCTTTAATTACGTCAAGATTCGGCATCCTCGAAATAGTGGATACATGTTCACGAAAAAGATCATAACTTGAGCAATCAGATCCAAATCACGCAAACTCAAATAACATGATTTCCTTATTTAATGGGGAACATAATAAAAGTGATAGTTTTGTGTTTAAATAATATTAAACATGATGGAAAAATCTCACATAACATGGCTGCATGAACAAAGCGCGATAAAATTTCGGAAACCCTAACGAGCCGAAGTCGTCCTAGGTTTATGGATCATATCTGAAACCTCTGACATATGGCTAGCTCTGATACCACTTGAAGGATATGGGAAGATCCTTAAGCACATCATGGAAGTGTGAGGATCACATTGTATGTGATTGGAAGCGACTTGTCACATTAGTTGCTCGAGGCAGCGAAATTTAAAAATTTTCAAACGATGAAACCACATGATCCAAGAACACTTCTAAGATCATTTCATCTAAACCACAAACAAGTATTATGTTTATCTATTGAAGCGTGGTTGCGATCGAGTCTCTAAATGAAGAGACCTCCTGTCTCAAGTCCGATTCGACGGAGGAAACGCTTGCGAGCGCGTTGATGAAAAGTGTGCTTCTCGCAATCCATGTTGATGATCCAAGCAACGAATCTCTTGATCTCGTCACACGAGATCCGACATCTTCTTCACGAGTAAGGCACATTGAAGGAGATGGAGATCCATGAGCAAACAATCCAACAACATAACGGCAATGCTGCGACGATGGCTACTCTCTCTAAGGCTCCATTGTAGACAACCACAATGAGAGAGAGAAAGAGGACATGTATAGAATGAGAGAGAGAGAGAGAATATGTTGTTGTAGTTGTTGTTGTAACTTTGAAGAGCAAGGGATGCCTCTTCTTATATTGTATTTCGGGAGTCCATGGATCACAATCCATGGACTACAAAAAATAAATGGATGAGATTCATTTGTGCTTCTTTCACGGCCAAGATCTTGTTGTAAAAACACAACAAAAATTAATTTAATTTAGATCAAATATAAATCATTAAAATTAATACCAAGTTAAATCAATCAAGCATGGATATTATGGAATGGAGATTGCCTCCTTCCATGATATGGGAGTGGATGGCCACCCTTTCCTAATGGGAGTTGGTGGCCATCCACCCTCCCAATTGGGACGGAGCCAATATCATGTAATCTCATGAGATTACATTACTCCATGAAAATCTCCAATATTTACAACAACACTTATTGTAAAACATTCTAAAAATAATTCATAATTATTTTGTGAATATTGCAATTTTGCCACTGGAAAATTGTGAATCATATTCACAACCCAAAATAAAATGTAAATTACATTTTCAATTAATTGTCCAATGTGAATCCAATTTACATCAACATTTAAATTGTAAATGTTAGTTACAAATAACTCCCTCTTATATATTATTAATCACATTTGTTATATATATGATTAATATGGACAATGCTATCCATATTATTTATGTCCAGGATAATGACATCACATTTAATCAACTTAGATCTCCATTCTCATGTGCCCAGATAATATGAATCACATTGACATTATTCACATCTTTGATAATTAAATCATATTTGATTATCTTAGATAGCTCTCCTTATAATATGAATAAAATTCATATTGTTCATGATAAACAAATCACATTTAATTATCAAGTTTCTCAATGCTCGGATGCATATATCAGCAATGGAATTATCCTGGAACTCTTTCTAGGAGAATGCGCTTTCTCTGCCTTTGGAGAAAATGACAAGGCAATTGTACTGTTGAATGTGTAGTGACTTGGATATTGAGATCACATCTCAAATCCAGATCTTGTGGACCTCTCATATATGCTTTATTAAATTAAGACCACAAATCTAATCTTCTCATTGCATTTGAATCACATTCATATCAATGTCCAATATATAGATTAAGATCAGATTGCTTCTCTACTGAGAGGAGTCACTAAAATCCAGACCCGTTTCATCACTTCCTAGGAATGGAAACATCATGGTTATAGAATCGTTTATGTTCACATCACCCTCAGGTATTCCAAATACCTGTACATCCTACATACTAGAAGATCCAGATAAACCCAGAGTTTTAGATCTATTTAGAATGTCTCCTTCATGGTTTTATCATTAAGTTTCTCTTTTGATCATTGGGAGTCAGTATCGATCATATACTTTCCAAAAGCATATATCATACGTATATGTTGATCATATACTTTCTAAAAGAATATATCAAACCTACAAATTCAGTCAAGCTTCCAAGTGAGATGATCGTGCACGTAATTTGATTCTTCCCAATATATCATGAGTGAGATCAAGTCTTCCGGTTCAGTAAATGAACCTGTATGATCCCTTTGAGAGATCGTATTACTCGTATGCCCTTGTATGCACACCAGCACGCCGGTGTATAGACCTTGATTAGGTCGTCAACCTATTGGTATGCCAAATGTACATACTCAGACATATAGTGACACATCTGTCTCTGATCAAAGGATGCATGCCTATATCATGACATGAGAAGACATATGTCTTTGGTTATCTCGATCTCGTTAAGTCAACTCTTTGACCTAACTTATCTAGCACCTCCGAATCTCTATTCCTATGCAGATGACCTACATCAAGAGGTCGGTTAGATATCTGCCTTTAGATAAAGAATTGCATCGACTTCTCAGGTGGAGATCATCTCTTAATAATCATTTGTCGGTGCTTGATGAGTCCTCAATCTAACTCTTTAAATATTCATCCAAGCATCAGCTTCTATGATTCAATAATTGAACCAACAACTGTATGATTATTAAGATGGCCATGGTACATAGCCCTAATTTTACTAAGAGACCTATTATGCAAATTAATTATTCTTCATTTCAGATCAGGGAATGATCTTTGCAATAACATTTATTGCATAATGGCTCGTCGTGGGCTCGCACGCCCAACATAGATCAATTTTAACCTAATTGTAGTTCAAAATTGAATGAAGAATAAGGCTAAATAGACGGGAATAACTATAACGGTCCAAATTGGACTAAATAGTAAATACAGAAACCTGCTTGGGTTTAATTACAATTTTTCAAAAAAAAACATGACTTATTTGTAATTTTTGATCTTTCTTGGGCTTATATGCAATTTGCCCAAAAGCAACGTGCTTTTCACGTAATCGGTATTAGGCTCGATTGTGAGGTTTGAGCCACACGTCGCTTGTTGGGGGCTCGTTGTCGGTTTGGACGCTCAATGCCTTAGGGATGAAATACTGCCTCGGAGATGAGGCTTAGATAGAATAGGGGCCATTGGATTTGATATGTAGGATCAAATCAAAAGACATTCTTCCCTCTCCTCCTTAGAAGGCGTCGCTTAGGCAGAGCTCTGATAGAGTCAATCTTCCTCCTTCGCTTATGTCTGAGCTGCTTGAGAGTCGGGGAAGGTCATTGAATCACATACGATCAAGTCAAAGTCCTTATCTTTCGAAAGGTTGCCCTAGAACACCGTGGTGACCTATGGTTGTTGGAGACGAAGGTCTGCAACCTTACTCTGATGGAATTTCGATCATTGAAGACCTCTTGCCACCTGCAAGTGTTAGAGAAACAAGCCCAAACACACGAGTCTATTGGAATATAAGGTAGATGGAATGGAGGGCTTAATCGGGCGGAGGAACTGAAGACCCAAATGGGTCTTTGATCTTTGCAAGGTCAGAGAAAGAATGAAGTGGATCAGCTTTAAGTGGTTTCAGTGGAATGCACGTGCGGACGATGGAGTTGATGCGAAGAAATACAAATGTTTACAATAAGGATTAGTTGATGAAAACATATGAGGTAATAGGGAGAAAATAGAGTCAAAAAAAGATAAAAGATTTTACCTAAATGAAGAATGAAGAAGATGATAGATCAGGGCATTTACAGGACCAGAGGAGTATCTTAGATGCTTCTCCAAATCGTCACCGATCTCCAGGGCCTATTGGGATCGCTCGAGCATCACCTATTGAAGGTCTACTGCTTGTCTGAAATACCAAGGATCTCTTCGAAGCTCTCCTCCATCGTGGGTCGTCTTAAATTGACTTTTATATCATAGAAGCAAGGAAGGGGTTGAGAGTTGGCTCTCGAAGTGGCGGATAACCGCCTCAAGTGGTGGTGGAGGGATTTTCAAGGAGAAGTTGTGGTGGTTCCAGGCATGGAAGGCCGTATCCCGATATATCGGCGATATCGCCGATATATCGATATCGACATGGGACCGATATCGAAATCGATATATCGATATATCCGATTTCAGGCATTTTCTTCAGAAAGATTCCTAGATATAGCGATATATCGACGATATATCGGAGCGATATATCGCCGATATATCGATATTGACACGATATCGAAACGATATTGATATCGATATATCCTTCCATGGTTCCAGGTGGTTAGAAGGACAGTTTCAACTGCTGTTCAATGGAGCACATGCGGAGTAGGATGTTTGGATGTTGGGCGAAGGTGATTGATGATCGGGGAAGAGAATGGTGATGGAAGGAGGCGATTAGGTCACGTGAATAAATTGCTAAAAGTTGATGAAGATGGATGGGCAGAAGGGTCACGACCCTTGGAGGCTGGATTGGAGGTTGACGAAGACCCCCCAGTTGTTGGATTTGATGATCCAATGACCTGGAGTGAGGTGGAATGCAAAGAAGAGGCGGGGCCATGTGGTTCTTTGAGATGGCATCACATGGCCCAATGAGAGTTGTGATATATACAAAAATGTTAAAAAAATAGAAAAGAAATAAAAAGGAAACATATTAGAAAAAATGGAAAGCATAAAAGTTGTAGATCTCGATGAGATCTACAACTTTCACGAAGAAATCAAAGAGAAAATAAGTCATATAAACATAGTAAATATTTTTTGAAGTAATTTAAGGTATTAACTTAAGTTACTTATTTTTTAAATTTATTTTATTATCTTAAATTACTTATTATTTTAATTTATTTTATTATTTTTTGGATTTTTAATAAATAAATTAAGTTAAATAGTTATATATAATATTATGCTAATATTTATTGGTTTTTAAACAAATAATAATTAGATAAAATAATAACACAATAATAGGTATATTAATATAATAATTATAGGTAATTCTTTACAACATAGTGTAAGTTAATTGACGTTAATTGTTAGGGGATTTTATTGGTTTTCTTAAGCTAGAGAGATAATATGAGAGGATAATGGATATGAATTTGGGATTCATCACCCCCTATACTTAAGCTAAGCTAGTCCTTGAGCTAATAAATAATGAATCAATTAGAGAGTTAGATAATCAATGAATCTCCTGACATGTGCATGTGAAGAGATAAGGCTTAAGAAAACCAAAACACTTGGTTTTAGAGATCCTAAAACTCCAAGATTAACTTGTCCTAATCAAAAGGAATTCAACTCCTCTATTTACCATACTCTCAATGTGTGTGTGTATGTAGGAGGTATGACTTAATGTGTTGATTGCATCCACAAGAGTAGAGTCAGTATGTTACCTAAAGTTCTAATACAAGAGATCTTCCTGAGGATACAATCCTCAACACTAGGGAATAAATCTAGTTTTGCTTCAATCCATCATCTCTTTAGTTTGTCAGACTTCAAAATGTGGATGATAAGTCAGATAATGGATGAAATAGGATGGTGTCATTTCTTCTCTCCCTTTCATTGGAACAAGGTATCTCTCAAGTGCCTTATTAACTCAAAACAATATTTTTTTTGTTCTTAATCAGTGTATCCGTCAAAAGAAGTTAAGTTGTCTGTAATTTTTTTTTCTGGGAGTACACTAGCGTGCATTTTTTTAAAATATCTAATATACGTTTTCCCAGACTTGTATCATTTACGGTGCAAAGCCCTTTTTGAGGTACTAGCCCAACTCATAAAAATCTAATACTTCAGTCCAAGTGGACTCTTAAAGGTTGGGAGCGCTTGCATTTGGTGTAAGCTCATATGAATGTATTTTTATAATGATTTGAGCTTTTCTTTTCATCATCATTTTTTTCTTTCTTTTCTTTTTGGCTAGATCCACTTCTTTTATCAACGATTGGCGCACACTGATCAACAAATTAATTTAATGATATCGCACCATGGAACTTAGGTTTAGGTCAAGATATTAGTATGAGAACCATGTCCCATAATGGCTAAGATGTTGATATTCAGGTTTCATGAAGTCTTCATTAATCTTATCCCATCTTCGAGTACCATAAAATCATATCCAAACTTGAATCTCAAATGTTAGTTCCTCAAGTTAAACAAACTCATCTCAACCATGAACGCAATCATGCAAGTAAGTGATGGTCATCTTCTTTAAGGAAGAGATTAAGCATGCAATATAGCACACAAATCTTTCTAACTAGAGAAGTTTTAATCATTAACCCTCAAACACTAATGATTAAGACATGTTAACTTTAAATCTCTAGACATCATAAACCAAGTTTTAAAAATCTCAACAAGCCTTGAGTGCAAAGTGAAAATATCAGGGAAAAACACCAAATTAATACGTTAATTATTTACAGGAATTATTGAAAAAGTTTTTTTTTTAAATTATTAACAATAGTTAAAGAACATGCACCCTTAAGAGACAAGAACATAACACCATAGCAACTGATACAACATACACTTACAAGACAATACAAGGATACCCACAGAACACTCCCAACTTTAGTTCCTCAAAACTCAATCTTGAATCTAGGTTTGAAATCAGATGCTGCCTTATGTTTAACTTGTTTCTTCCTTATAGAGTGAACCTCAGAATCAGAATAAGAAAGATCTCCATCGACTTGGAAAATGAATCGCTTGGAATGATGCTATTCTTCATCAAATGTAATATACACATCCACATGGGAAGACCTAAAATTCTCCAAAATATAAGGAAGACAAATCCAACCCTTGGTTCCTGCAATAGACTTTTGGGGGTTCCTTAAAATAGAAAAACTAGACATAAGAGGTAAATATAACTTACAACTAAGGCGGCACTCAGATGACTGAATATCCTCAAAAAAGGTGTAGGTTCCTCCATATCTAACTTTACTAATAAAATATCATCTTCCTCAAGCGGAAACACTCTTTTTAAAGAACTCCTTATTGATTCAATCTTCCATAATATAGAGTTTAAATATAGACATTTCTCCATGCTTGACTCTATAAAGAACCAGGTCTAGGCAACCTTTTATAACCTAAAAATCCCACAGTTCAAAATCTTACCGTTACACCCAAATCTCCCTTTCTGAAAACTAAGACTTTTGTTGGAAAACTGAAGTAAGGTTTAATTTTTAATAATTTTATTTTTTATTTATTTTTGTTTTTTATATTATTATTTTTAACTAATAAAAGAATATTTGTAAATATATACCAAAAAATGAGTATAAAGTCAAAATAAAAACTATACCCATTTGAAAATAATTTGTAAAATATTTTACAAACCAAGTAAAATATATATAAATTTTTTAAAACATTTACAGACTATTTTATCACAAAAAGTTTTCAAATCCCCACATATAGTCCTAAGTAGATATAAAAAATATGTGAAAGTATGAGTTATGACCAAAAGTATATAGGTAGTATATGCATAACCACTTTGTGAATAGAGAAATGAAATCATTAGCTAAGGACTACCAATTTGAACTCGAGTAACTACTCCTTATCACCCTCAATCAAACAACATGGCAAAGGTTTCCAATAGGGAGGTGAAGAGTATTCTTCCAAAGCTAGTCCGTCCCGATAGGAAGAATTGATCCCAACTGTTGGACCAAGTTCTATGGGCCTATTTGATGGCTTACAAGACCCATTTGGGAACTTCACCTTTCAGAATGATATATGGAAAGCCATACAATTTTCCCACTGAATTGATTCACAAGTCTGAGTGGCCAATAAAGAAGATTAATTGAAGCTGCCACTTAGGAAAGTTGTGTCGAGACCTAAACCTCTATGAGCTTGTGGAGATCTGCAACCGAGCATACGACAACAACATGATCTATAAGGACAAAGTTAAGAAGTGGCATGATTCACATATTAGAGGTAGGAACTTTGTCCTTGGACATAATGTATGGTTGTTTAATGTGAAGTTCAAGATCTTCCATGGAAAACTTAAGTCTAAATGGATGGGTCATTATATAGTCAAGGAAATGCATGGAAATGGCAATATAGAGATATTTGTTCTCACAGATGGTGCACCTTCCTTCTTGCTCAACGTACCAAAGAACGACTGGCTCTAGTTGAAATGATTAACTTAATGCTAATTGATTCATTTACAGATATTTCAGATACATCATGAAGTCACAACTGAAAGATTTAGATCAGATAGTTTCATTATCTTTGAGATTCATATATTCTTTTTCTCTGACTGACTATATTCTTTTGTGGTGTGAATTCTTCTTTCTTACTCCTAACTTAGGCTTGTAAGAGCCTAATATAGAGGGGAATTCCACCCAGTCTCATGTATATTATCCCCAGTCTCCTCATCATTTATTCACTCTTTATACTTAGCCTACTTTTAGGATAAGTATAGGTGAAACTGAGCTCCTGTTATTCTTTTTTAACCTATTCTTTTTGTACCCTCATTTGATGCCTTCATATCCTACACTTAGGCTATTCACAACCTAAGTATTGGGTGGGGTTTGACTTTTTGTATTTTCCCTATTTTTCTCTATCCTCTTTATGCTTAGTACGAGCTATGTCTTTCATTCCATTTTGTGCCATGAAGACATAATACAAGCTAAGTATAACGGGTATTCACATTTTTCAAAATAAGTTTTATTTCTTGAACTAAAGATTGGGAATAGTTTAAAGGATAGAGCTTGATTATGTCCTTTAACTTTCATTGTAAGGAGCCTAGTTAGGAATTGGAATTTAGAATCTTCAGGTTTTTGACTTAAATCTTTGGGTTGCATGAGACCATGTTCGGAATTCAACTTAAACTTGCTAAGGAGAACACTTGGTGTTATCCGTTTAACTCTTCAATAATGGACCAATTTTGGACACATGTACTTTGCACTTAGCTCAACTTGCTTTGGGTTGCGAAGGGAAGTTCATTTTAGTGATGCATTTTCATTCTTGTCTAGTGGTGCAAACGTCTAAAGATGTGAGTTGTGGGGGTTGAAATAAAGATTTGTATGAGGGAAGGATCTACTAGCACAATTATTTCAAGACCCCAAAAAATGGACGGAAGACAAAATGCTATATCCGTAGGGGCACAAAAGATTGATGCAATGCAAGAAACACTACATATTTTTACCAAAAAGAAGCCAACCACCAATTACAAATATGACCGCAATGGTCCAAGCTTCTAAAATTCCTGCACATCTTAGTGGAGAGTTGTCTACACAGGTTAAGCTTCACAAGGAGATGTGACTACACTAGTCACACTCTATTTCTTTTCTCTTTATGCTACCTTCTTTCTCTATTCGATTGCGGACACAACATGACCTGAACTTAGAAGGAAATACCCCCCTCCTCGAGGAAAGAGTAGCTGAATGGTGAACCAATGGGAGTGTATTATCGGAGTGGGCAGTTCTTCGCTTCTTTAAGATGGAAGAGCTAACACAATTCGTACACCGTACAAATTGAATTCAAGGTTGAAAGAGGTAGTGATATGGTTAAGTGGATCTGAGCTAGCTGTCGATGTGAACCTGAATAAGGATTTGTGGAACTTGAGGACTGTTGAGATTAAAATCCTACTCCTAGTTAAGGCTCCGACAAAATGCTTGTTAAGACTAGAAGCTCCGTCCTTTGTCTGTTCTAATGAATTGATTTAGGAAAACAAATTCGTTCTAACTTTCTTTCTTTTCCTTATTTTTCAAATAAGTGTTTGCTAAGGGACTAGCAAAGCTTAAGTCTAAGGGGTTGATGAACGCAAGATTCATTAACCTATCTGTCACATTTTATCTTAAAATCTTTAAAAATACATGTAAATATCCATTAATTCACATCTATTATAAAAATATCATTCATGGATATAAATGCATTTTTATGCATTAAAAACATGTAAATAAATAATAGAATAAAAAGAAAGAAACGAAGGAGGATTATAAATACGTATATATGGACAATATAACTAATAATATATAACTGTAGCTGTAAGATATATTTATATAACATAACCCCCGAGACCGAGTTAGTAGGACTTGGTCGAAAAATAATAAAGTAGGGGGAGATAAGGAAGAAAATATAAAAATACTTAATATTGTACATCATACATTAGTATTCATTTACTCATTATTTATAAAAAATTCAACTAATTTTAGTCAATTCATTTGTATATATTTTTCAACAAACTCTTCTCCCATGTGTTTATAAAAATGTATATAAAATATAAAAAGCATAAAAAATCCAACCTCTATATATGCTTAGAAATCAGGTTTTCAAATTATCATTTTCTCAACTTCCGAACCTCATAACTTCTTTATACAAACTCTAATTTAATTTTACTCACATTTAAAGTTAATAAAATAGTATTATCTAATTAATGAAGGTGATTTCATTAAAATTAGTGCTCGTTTGCAAAAAGTCGATTTTGGGACTTAATGACAACTGGGTTTCTGGACTATTTATTTTATTTTGTACATACTATTTACAGAATAATTGATTTTATTATTTATTAATTTTTAATCTTGTTGTTTATGCATAAAAAAATCAAAATTTAAAACCGTTATTTAATATTTTAAATAAATCAAAAAACACAAAAATATATGAATTAGAACTATATACCATTTATTTATATTTATTAATATATATGTATATATATTATTATATTAAAATCCATAAAAAATCACAAAACCATAATTTATTATTGTAGTAATTAATAAAATATAATAATAATAATTATATATTAAATATTGAATTAAAAATGAATAAGCTATTTACTAAGTATACTATATATATTTATTAATGTTACAAAATATATAGTATTTATAAAAATAAATTATATCATAATTTAGATAATTCATTTATACACATTTTTCATTTATTCCTAATTAAAATAATGCCATTTATTATTTAATATTTCATTTATAAAGAATTTAATTTGTTAGGACTAATGTGGTGCTGACACGTGTCAGCACCACAACTCGTTTCCTTCCCAAGAACCTGAGCATTAGTTGTTCAAACAACCCACCTTCAACCATTTATTCCCACTCTATTAGTCCATCAAAAATTATTCTGAACCCTCCAATATTTCCACTTAACAACATTCTTTCATGTCAGCCATCCGATCAACCTCTACCCCTCTTCGTTTTGCCTATTTAATTACATGAAATTCGTCGTTCACACTTAACTCTTCCAGAACACTTCTATTCCAGCACAACCTAACTGACTGACCACTTCCCTCATTGTGCTCCGCCCGACTCTGGTGGTGACAATGCTCAAGGGCCTTCCAACATGGAAGAGGGACGATCACAGGAAGGTTCCAAGGTTACATCCTCTTTGTATAGTCGTCGTGCGCGGTGTGAAGCTCCGGTGAACACTCACTGTCAAGCAGCAACCCAAGGGTCTTATATCCTTATTCCCCAGGTGAACTTCATCTACCCAATTTGTTTTAATTGAATTTTGTGCTGAATTAGAGAAAATAATCATGTAATTAGGATACCACAATCACCTTCTTAATCCACAATATAATCCCTTCTTAATTTGTCTCAATTCCATCCAATTACAATGAGACATCCTCCTCATCCGCTGCAAGAACCCATAATCCCTTGGCCGATTCATCTTGAATCAAGCAATTAATCTTCATTTGCAGGTGCTTAACGATCGATGGAGCTATTCATCTTACCATTTGGAGCCATCAACTGGAATTTTCTCTTGCCATACTCCAACCAATCAGAGTAGCAACAGTCAGACATTCCTTCAAACCCTAGCTAGCGAGCTTCAAGCTTCGACCTTCATTGCATCTTCGACCATCTCCCACCATAGGAGAGCTCGAAGGGGGTAGGAGACTCCCTTATGGCCCTGCAGAAGTATCCTTAGTAGCTGCCATCACCCAATCTTCGTTGGAGAAGGAGATTAGATAAAGATCATCGCCACTGCTTTGACTTTTTAGGAAGAAAAATGGACGAACAAGTGAACCGTGGGCTTTTGACACGTGTCCCCATCAATGGTCCCGATCGTGCATGCTCAATCTAATCACAACTGTTGGTTGTCAAATCGGTGTGAAAATTGTAATAAGCCCAGCAGAGTTCCAGTATTTCAGACCACCTAAAAGATTTTGTATATTTACAGTTAGGTCCCCGTGTGAGGACCCGAGTGTAAATCAGAAACCTTTTTCTTATAAATAGGTCCCTGATCGGGGACCTATTTAAAATAACACTTATGTTTTTTTGTATTTCTTTTATATTTGTACACTCGTGTTCATTGTGGACCTTGGACATTCTTCTAGATATTATTTTTGATGCATTTTCTTGGGGTAGTTACATAACTACCCTAGATTTATTTTGATTTAATGTTTGAAGGATTTTTTCGCGTTTTCATCGAGATTTTATTCTTCGATTTTCGACTTCATTTTGGTTTTATCTTAGAGTGTTCTTATGCCTTGTTACTCAAGTTTTCTTCGAAGATCTACCTATATATTATCATTATATTTTCTACCATTTATCTACTATATTGTAGATCACATTTGCTTTGAAAAATTAAATAAAAATTGAAAAGATAAAATCAAATAAAAATACAAAAACTAAAAATCCACAAAAAGATTTCCTTCAAGAAGAAATAAAAAATCACAAAAATATTTTCCATCTCAAAAATCTAAGTGTGAATTTTTGTTTCTTTGTGTTCGACCTAGGAACACTTGATTGGATAAAAAATAAATAGTGAACATAAATAGAGAGAGTATTCTTTTCATCTATTCATTATTCCTCTATCTATTTTCTGACTTTTGTTTGATTGACCGGGTCTTACTCTACGGTTCGCTACAACTGACACATTTTAACCTCGAGTCAGGCCCGCTTATCAAACAAAAGACGACAATTTCGTAGAGAAATTTCTATTCATCTTATCTCTCTTTCTCTCTCCTATTTTGTTGTCTTTTGATAAGCAGATTTCTATCCACAGTTCTCTACAACCGATCCTTCTTAACCCCGAGTCCAATCTATGTTATCACAAACTTCCTAAGATGTCCTCCCTCTCTCCATGGTCCCTTTTAGAAAAGTCAAACACAAGAGATGGTCAGAGCAATTTTGTAAATATATCAAAGAGAAATAAAGAGCAGAAAATATAATAAAATAAATGATTTCTAAGTAAACCAATCTTCCCTAATTGCTGCTCCCCGAAAATGACATCATTTGATTGGATAGAGTCGATCTACTATTTCTAACAAGGTCAAAAAAGTTATTGATGGGGTGATCGATCCTCAATCAATCAACAATAACCCATAATATATAGATGAATACCAAAATGTGGGTGAGTCAAAATTTATTATAACTCTTCCAAAATGTGTATAAGTGTAAGTATTAAAGAGTGTCGAACACATGGAGCAAACTGGGATAGATGGTCAATTATTAGTGATTAATTCTAACAAATAACAATTTTTAGTTTGTTTTTATCTTTTTTATTTTTCTACATTTTTATTTTTAAAATAATTTTATGGGTTCTTTATTATATTCAAATTTTTATGGTTATTAAACGTTTTTTTATTTTTTAATTTTTAATTTTAGTTGTTTTTAATTTTGCAAAATTTTAATTCCTTTTTTATTTCTAAATAAGGTAAATAATAATATAGATAATATTCATAACATATAAAGATTATATCATTTTAGATTTTTTAAATATGTTAAACAAAGTTAAAATAAAGATCATAAAATAATTTTGGGGTTTTAATATTTTTCTATGTTTTTGGTATTTTTGCAGATTTTTATATAATTTTTTATAAAATTTTAAAGTTGGAAAAAATAAAACAAAGAATTAGATAAATTCACAACATTTTCTAGGGTTTCTAATATATATTTCCAAAGTTAACTCTAATGTTTTCTATTATAAACTATATATCATAAACAAAATCCAGAAATAGAAACAAATATCATTTGGTTTTTGTCGAATATTGTATAATTTTAATAAGATTTTTAGGGCTTTTAAATTTTTGGTTTTATATTTTGCATTATTATTGATTTTTGGTTATGTTATAGAATACAATATAAAATCACTAATACTATTGTTTTGGAATTTTTGGTGACATATTTGAATGTTTATGGATTTTTAAATGTTAAAGAGGGAAAATATATGTATTTTTTGAAAATTGGAAAACATAGTTAAATACCAAATGAAAATCATATGTGATAGATCTATATTTTAGGCATCTAATACGATTTTCCTACAATTTTTGGCATAAAGAAACATTTAATAAAAATAAAATACGTAAAATTAATACATAAAGCAAGGACCTGTTTGTAATTTCTACAAAGTTTTCATGCAGTTAATGACAAGATACACAAGTTACAACGCCTGTCAGTGGTATAAATGTAAATAGAGAGAAGTAGAGGTCCAATATTTAAAAGATCTTAAGTTATTACACGTAATTTGATAATAATAGAACTAAAAACAATTATAAAAGGAGAAGGAGATGTTCGCAAAATATCTAATCGGGGCATGCATGGCACACGGGCATCTCATATCTGACTGTGGAGGCATACCACTTAATTTTAATCGGATGGCTCATGTCGTGCAACGCTTCATTTGGATCGAACACCCATATTAGATCAGGGTCCGAGCCTTTATTTGATGACAATTTGAGGGTCTGGAAGAATGGGAATGAATAATGATCTCCCCGAACTTTGATCTGTAGTATATCGGTCCTCCAACTACCTCCTGAGCTCAGGGGTGCCTCAAAACCTTCTTGGGGGTCATCCTCTTCAGTTTGTAGTGCCAAGATGGTCCAAATCTCACTAAGGAGAGGCCTTGTGATCGTGAAGCTCTGGGGCACCTAGGACTTGGTCCTAGGATCGAATCATGCCCCAGATGGGGCTCTTTGGTCTTGATACTTGTGCCGAAACCATGTGGGGGAGATGCTCCTCGACCCGATTATTGTAGAACAAAATGGTGGATGAAGGGGTTGGATGATCCTTGGCTAAAGGTGGAGGAGGAGATTGAGTAACTCATTCTGTGCAAGAACCGGATGCTCATATGGTTTGAGGAGAAGAAGAAGGTGCAAGGGGACGAGGTGGGGTGGTCGATGTGGGGGCATGTTGACTGCTTCACGGTAGACAGAAGTTAGAACCTAGTGCTCCAGTGTATACTTTTTGGATTTTAAGCGATATTGAACTAAGTGATTGGAAACCGAAGACAAATCTACACTAAGGATCTAAATGCGAAATGAAAGAACTAAAGAAAAATTATGCCTCGATAGGTGGTTATCCTGGAAGTTACATCTGCCAGAGTTAAGCTCCACCATCTGGAATCACACCTCGTCCACCTTCTCCTCGCTACAAATCACATAGACTCCCTTTCTCTCACGAAGGGGATCACTTCGATAAGGATCCTTGGGGTTACGGTGGCTCGATGAGGGATTAGCAGGTGCTGGTGTTGGAAGATGTAGAAATATAGCAAAAGAGTAAGGGGAGATTTCGATCGAGGATAACATGCAGATCGACGGTGGTTGTTGAAGGCTAAAGCTAGGGAGAGATGGAGGTTGTTCGTGCTAGCATGTTTCATGAAGGGTTCGAGGCGATCAGATGTAATGAGGAGGCCTGAGAATTGGGAGAAGAAAGGGGTTCGCACATGTCTGACAGGTCTAGATCTATAGGGGTGAGTGTTGACTGGGGTGTCAACCCTCCAATGCCCCCATTATTCCATGTGGACCGCTAAAAGTCAAAAGAGAAAATAAAAATACAAGATAATTCAAAATAAAATGGTATACTAATTTATTTCCAAAAACTCAAAACATGAAAAATGTTTCTTCATTTCTAAACTATATTATAATGGTTTTTATTTATTTTTATAACCAAAATAATAGGTAGTATTATTTATAAACTATTATTTATAGATATTTATACCTATATACTATGTATTTGTATTTTTACTTTATTTTTTATATATATAATACCATAATTAGATAATTTATTTATTTATAATCTTATTGAATTCATCTTTATATATTTTTATGATATTTTATGGTTTATTTATATGTATAAATAAATATATGTATCTACAACAAAGGTGTATTATACCTATATAGTAAGGTTTTTGAAATCTTTTTTATATTTTTGAGTATTTTTAATTTATAATTGTATTTTTATATTGTTTTATAATATTCACAATGATTTAATATAAAGAGACTAAAAATTTACAAAATAAAATAACTTGTCTTATTATATAAATGTACACATACCACCATACCTCAATTAACCGATTTTTGCATCTTAAGTCCAATTCAGATGAAACCACCCTCATTTTAAAGATAAATAAATTTGAAATACAATGGAGGTGAGTTTGGTTCATTTTGAATTCATATAGAGAAGATATCGATCAATGAAGTTATGTTTGCGACTTTTACAACTGAGTTTACTGAGTGATTTGTGCATGATTTAGTTTTTCCAATAATTTCCTTATTTTCTACACATGATTATGTACAGGTTTTGTTTTGAATAGATTATTGATTGAGATGTGTACGATGATGAAAAAATTAGTATAAGTTTGGGCTATTTACACAATATATTGTATTTAGAATTTCTAGGATTTTCTTTGTATTTTTGTACACTATTTCACCATATATCCCACTACTTTATTCCTGGTCGACCTAGTCGAGGTCATGGTTTAGGGTTAATCAGTATCATAGATACCTCATTTATTATTCTTTTATTTTGCATTTAAATACAAGTATCTATCCCTATTTACAGTGTAATGTTAGGATGTTAATTCATGCAAGTTAGTGATATTTACATGTATTTTAATTGGGTTTAGGTCCAATATGAAAGAATAAAGGTGAATGAATGACTATTCATTAGTATTGATATATGCTTTTTGAAAGCATATGATCATTACCAACTCTCAATGATCGAATGAAAAACTTACTGATAAAATCATGAAGGAGATCATCTAAAATGGGATCAAAACTTCAGGTTTAATCATAGTATTCTAGTACGCAAAATGTACAGATATTAGGAATACTTAAGGGTGATGTGATATTAAACTATTGTATACGATGACACTTCCATTCTGAGGGAGAGATGAAATGGGTTTGGATTTTAGTGACTCCACTCAATGAACCGAGTATCCAATCTTAGTCCAAATTTTTGATATTGATATGAATATGATTCAGTGATAATAAGAAGATTGGGTACTTTGTCTGACATGATCAAACATCTGTGAGAGTTCTTCTAGATTTGGATAGGAGATTAGATCTCATTATAGACATCCCTGTACATGGATATGTAGTAGCCCTGACCCTATCTCCAAGTATCCATGGAGAAGGTACACTATCTCAACGGAGTTTGAGGAATGTTCCTAAAGAAATAAATCTAAGTATTGGGACTATTTAGTGATGTTTGAATCACTAAATGAAGAGAACTTCAGTTGATTAAATTGGATTTAATCATCCCAGATAATATTATTGTGAAAAGTGTTATCCACAATTATTCAAGAATAATGTGGATAAGATTAACATTATTTTAGAATATGTACATAGAGGATTTTAAGATAATTAAATTGTATTTAGTTATCTCAGATAAGATTAATGTGGATAGTACTATCCACAATATCAATGATAATATGGATAAGATCCACATTGTCCTATTGAGACTTGATTGTGAATAGAATTCGCATAATTAATGTTAATGTGAATTGGATTAGCATTATACAATAAATGTGAATATGATTTACATTTAATTTTGGACCTATGAATATAATTCATATTTATCAATGGCCTATTGATGAATCTGCGATTCGTCATCTTTATTCATTTATTTTTGCTTAAAATCCTTTATAAAACACCTATATATATTACTAACTCCATATTCTTACTAAGTTGCATCTATGTGTAAATATTGTACACTTCTTACCATTTTCAACCTAAAATAAATAAAGAAAGAAAAAAAGGAAAAATAAAGAAAATAAAATAAATAAGGAAGATGGTATATATGTAATAGATACATGCTGACTCGAACCCTGAGAGAAGGTCAAGACTTGACCTGATCGACCAAGAATAAAGTAGGGGGAGATAGGGTCTTTATTCAGAAAATCCCAAAAAAATGTGTGTTGTAAATACTTCTCACTTAATTTGTATATTTGTATAAAACTAAAACTATTTTTTTTGTACATTAATTGACCTCAAACAAAATAATTTTCAAAACAAAAGTTGTAAATAAAAAATGTCTTCTAACTAATAAAAATAATTACACAATCAAATCTTGTAAAAGTAACCACATCCGGAAAAGCCACTAAGCAATAATTGAAAGATCATATGAACTCAAATTGAACCAAACTCACTTCCGTTGTATTCTAAATTAAATTATCTTTAAAATGATTGTGATTTCATAATTTTTGGAGTTACGGGAAAAGTTGCTTTTCTGGGGTGGTTTGTACAATTTTCCCATGTATTTTGTACATATTGTATTTGTAGATATTTGTAAATATTTTTGCTAATTATTTAAAACAAAAACAAAAAATAAAAAAAAATTAATTTTAAAACAAAAAAAACTAATTTGCTTAGTTACCCTTGTATATAATGTCATATATGTATATAACATATGTATATATTTAATTTTCTTAACTAACTTCCATAAAAAAATAAAAAAATTAACTTTTAATTTTCCAATAAATAAAGTAATGAAAATTCAAAATAATTAGTTAATTTTTGTAAATATTTTTTGACACTTATCTTTTTATCTCTATCTCATTTCAATTTTATCTCTTATCTTTATCCAAAAAGTCAAAAAGTCAAACTTCAACTCCATTATCTTTTCTATTTATATGACTCCTTCTCCCTCATTCCAACTTGATCAATCTTTGGTGAGAGGAGCCCGATCTCCGAGAGTCTTCTTGTCGCAGAAGGGTGCCTAGCCTCCGAGCCATCCGGTGACAGCGAGTCGGCCTTTGTCAAGGTAATCAAGGTCTTTTCCACTCCTAAGGTGAGATCCATTTTCTCTTGTTTTCTCCCATATTAATCGTAATTTTATTTTCTCGCATTTTGCTTCATTGTCATTTGTTTTTCTAGATCTCAAAAATTCATCACGATTTGATCCGCCACCATCTCGATTTTTCATCCAATTTTCTTGATCCTATCGCATTCTTATCTACCTCGCACGATCTCTCAACACCGGCCACACACGGTGGCCAGAGACTTGGATCCATCTTTCACATTGCAAGGATCCACATCCACTCACGCAGTCTGACTTGATTTTAGAAACGAGTCATCATGCTCGCGTCCTAATTTGTTGATAAATAAACATTTAAAAAAATTAAAAAAATACATTTGTTTTCATTCTCTTTAACATTTGTTTTGCAAGATCATCTAAAACAATAAATAAAAAAATAAAAACTAAAAATTAAAAAAAACATTTTTTATTTTCTATTTTTAATTTTCTCTATTTCAGATTTAAAAAAATAATAAAAAAGGGTCTTTTATGCTCATAGTTTAAAAAAGAAAAAGCAAAAAAAAAATAAAAAAAATAAGTATTAGCAGGTCAGCGACTGCCCCAGTGCCTACCCCGAACCTCCATCGCAAGGCTGCCCGACCGCCTCCTCCAGGTGGTGCCCGACCGCCACATCCGTGCCAACCCTCGCAACGACCCCAGCGATGCTGCGACGACTCCTTCTAGATCAGCGTGGTGCGCCCCTCCTCGCCAGCACCTGCCCCACTCTCCGCCGCACGAGGTGGTGCGACCGCAGCCCGCACGGTGCCTCCGCGCTCCAGAACTGACCGCGAGCAAGTACTCACGCGCATGACCTCGCCTCGCTACAGCTCCAGGCCGCCCAGGCAACTCGGCTCCTCTGCCAGCTCTATCGCCATCATCAACCGCCCCCGTGTCATCACCTCTGCCGAAGACCACCTCTAGGTCACCTCTCCTCCTAGCGTGCGAGACCACCGCCCACCGCCGTCTGCTGTATCACCACCTCCAGCGGCTCCCCTTTGGCTTTAGGCGGCGGCACCCCTTGGCCCTCAATCTTGAAGAAACGAACAGGGACCCTAGGGCATTGAAAATAAGAAAAATTTGAAGAAATATTAGTTTCATCCCCGGAATATTTCATAATTGCAAACGAGTCCCTACAGAGCTTCCTGTCACATACGCAACATGCCTCCACTGGAAAAATTTCAAGTCATCCCTCAGATTATGCAACTTTTGCAATAAAGCCCTCTGCTCCAATTCAAAACACGTGCTTGGCACATTTATTTGGGTAATTTGCATTTCCCTACTAGTTATTTTATTGTATGTTATCTTTTAGTGCAAAAACTTTGAACATTTGCATTTTAGAACTTCATTTCCAAATCTTTATTTTGCTGGATTTTATTATTGAAATAAAAGTTTTCTTTGGTCAATAAATCTCCCAAAAATCATGCTACATTCCTGACGTGCTTATCTTTTTAGCATAAAATTTTCATTGCATTTGTCATTACTTAATATTATTTAAAAATAAAAAACAATGTCTTTTTCTCTTCATGAAATTCTAAAATTCATAAAAAATTGATTATTGCTCCAAAAATTCCAAACAAATTAGAGTAGTTTTATTTCATTGTCTTTTAATTTCTGTCCAAATTTTGTGCATTAACTATTTATAAAACCAAACAAAATTTAAAAATACTAAATATTTAAACAAATCATAAAAAAATTCTACAAAAATCTAAAAATCTTGATTTTAGTCTTTTTTGTAGATATTTGTCCTTATTTTATCATAAAACTAATTGCCAGGAGTTTTGGGCACTTAAATATTTTTAATTTGCAAATTACTCTAGGCTGTTCACTGTTTGATTTTTTAAAAAAAACATATGAAAATTCCACAAAAAATTCTAAAAATATTTCAACATCTTTAAAACACAAAAATATTTTCTTTGGATTTTTCTGAGCATTTTTGATATAGTTGAAAAATACAAAAAGAGTTTGGTGTGCGTAGTTCTTATTTTGTGCATATTGTTCTTTATTTGGAAATTTAAAAAATTACCAAATTAAAATCACTAAAAATTTGAAAAACAGAAAATAAAAAAATAGAAATAAAAAAATAAAAAGAGAAAAATTCCACAAAAACCAATGATAGTTAGCCTTTGAGATTCCTACTTTCTCTTAATCGCATTTCTTTCGATTATTTGAATAACCCTCAGGAATTATAGCCTCCCTGAGATCGATCATGTCCGCTATACAGGTAAATAAGTAACAAAAATATTTTCTAGCTCCACATTATTTTCTATAACTATTTTGCAGCGAGAGAAGAAGAAAAAATTGTTTGTCTGCCACGGGATTTTTGGGGATAGCAACGACCACTTTCATATCCATTAATAATTATCGTCCATGAAGAGCTCGTGCCAACAAAATAGCGTCGTTGTCGGGGAGGCACGACGAGGGTAGTTAGGTTTCTCTTTTGACCCGCTATTCTTGGTTGTAAATATCTGTTTACATTTTGCCATTCACTCCATTGTTCATATCCACATTCATTTCATTAAATGTTCTCATATTTTTATAATTGTGTTTCGTACACATTCTCTCTTTCTTTTTCTTGCGAGGGCCTGCGGAGCGAAGGAGGCGATCCTAGGAGAGCCGAAGCACCCAAACGACGTGGAGGCAGCTTGATTCTTCACCAAGTCGCAGGATAGTGTGAGAAAAGGAGAAGAAGAATTGAAGGAGACAAAAAAGACTTTTATTTATTAATTTTTTTCTAACATTTGAACTCTTGTATACAGACATTCATTTGTTGCGGGGTCTATTTTGCCAAGTGTCGGTGCACTTGGGGGATCTCACAGATTTTGTTTTCATCGATTTTATTTGTTTCACGTGTATTTCATGAGCTACTTATTAATTGCTTTAATTACTTTGCTTGAGCCAGTAATTAATTAGGTCCAAACACCCTAAACAAGAATTTTTGTACCTATAGAGTAGAGTGTAATTTAGACATAGTCAAATTAACTTGTTCTTGCCCGTTAATAGAAGGTATCATCTAGGACGGTTCACTTGCATTTGCATATAGGTTAGTTTATTTTTATTTATTTCAATTCTGCGCGAATCACTTTCATGTAGAGTGCTGACGACAAGATACGCATTTCTAACCCCTGCTTGCATCATTGTTTTTATTCGTGCATTGTCATTTCCAATCTCCTTCCTTGTTTTCACTCACATAAGTAAAATGGAAATTGGACACTCGGTAGGCGATTCTTTGAAAATATTTTAACCAAGTGACAACTGCCTAAAATACGGGACTGCTAAAGAAAACTCGACCCTAAAATAAACACTAGGAAAAATCATTATTTTGGGTAGAGTAACCCCCTCATTGTTTGGTTTGTATGTAGCGAAAGAGCGTCCCACACACTAGGATAGAACAACGTCCGAACTCTTTTCAGACTACTATCTTGGGTCAGTCATTCTCCAGTGAGGATCTCTCTAGTAGCCGGTAAAGCGTCCCGCAACGTCCTTAACAGATTGAATTGATCGGGTAGCCGGTAAACGATCTGCAATTCATATTGGCTAGTAAAGATCTAACTTTGAGATTAGTCCAGTCCTCTTGGAGCATTGGGTTCCTAACAGCTCGCTCTAACCGTTCTGATAGATTGTATTCTCACTAAACTCTAAAATTGACAAGATAATTGACCAAACCTTCACGTTCTTCACGTTGAGTTGGTGAACTAGGGGTTTGTAATTTGTTTGATTGCTTGCGTGCATACTCGATTCTTCTGTGCATTTGCGCCTTTTTCTCCATATCTTTTGACTTGACCCTCGTGCTCTCTCGATCCCGTCTTTTGTTTCGGAGATGGCCGACTGCAGTTATTTAATCCAATCTTCGTGCATACCATGTACTCTCCAGCCGATCCACCTTCACTTTTCCAAGAGGACGTTCCTCCTATTTTTTTTGCATATCCACCTAACCCATTATTTCAGGAGAGGGACTCTGATTCTCACCCACCCTCATTCAACCCACCCGATATTGGGATTTCGGAGTCACCTTTCATGATTTCCACACTTGATACACTGAACCAAATGATGGAGCATATGAATTCGAGGATTAGCAATTTATTTATCATAATTGAGAGCCAGAATGCTGCTCCACTGTTTGAGGATATGGATTCACTTGAGGATAATCATGAGAGCTTACAATTTCCTAAAATATAAAAAAATGAGAAAATTTTAAAAATCCAAAAAGATTCTGGGAGACACATTGTTGATTCATTTTGTTAGGAGAGGACCCAAATGCCCGATCATTTACCCACACATATATCCACCACATGTACCAACATTGACCACGAGGATTCAACTATACATGCTGCTCTTGGCAATCCTCATGTATATGCTGATTCCGATCTCCTCCCTTGTATGGAGGAGGTCCAAAAATTCAAAAAATGTTGACTGAACCTGAAGTGATGGCCACCATTCACGAGATCATTAAATCCCCACTTCAACAGGCCATGACAGATTTATCTACTCCTCAACACAAGAAGAGAAAGCGAAGGAGAAGATCTGAGCATCATATCTTGACCATGGCCACTGCCTACGCCATCTCTCACCGACCACGTTTTAAGAAAGGGAACACTACCATACCTCTTGTGAGCTGCTCCATCTCAGAACATTCTTGTGATAACACTCTCCTTGACGGCGGTTTGTCAATCAATATAATACCCTTCTCTATGGTACTGTCTCTTCAAATTGGGCCTCTCAAGAAAATCAGGATGATAGTTCAATTTGCTGATGGATCTATCAAGAGGCCGAAGGGTATTCTAGAAAATGCTGTCATTTTTATTAAGGGCATGAACTTCACTTCTGATTTTATCGTAATGCTCATGGAGACCTCCGCCCTTGTGGAGCACCCTCCAATCATCCTGGGACGACCTTTCCTCGCCCCTACGGGAGCCGTTATTGATTATTGTTCAGGAGAGATTTGCTTTCGTTCTGATACAGGGAGCGATGTGTTGATCACTACACCCACTATTGACAAGAGACCTGCATCCCATGAGAGCCCGCCCGTGTTAGCCAACCCCAAGGAATTTGACCTCGATGATAATATCAGAGATTCTTGTTATATGTTGGATGATAAGGAAACCCAAGAATTCCTCTTGAAGGAGGAAAACTTGGAAAGCATAGACCTTGGAGTTCCCCTTCTGGTATGTGGATATGCATTGATGACATCCACAGAATTTACATGATAGATAACCTAGAGCAGAAGGAAGACTCTATGACTAGACATGGCGGACATGATTCAACTACTTTCACTGATGAGTCCGTTCCTATTCACCCTATTCAAATGAGATTGATCTGGCCAAATTTGATTTGATTGCTTTTATAAAGGAATTTGGGCCTTTTGATAAAGTTGATGATCCAGTAGAGGCTCTCCAAACTGAAGTTGATCCTACTTTTTCTGATAATGATTTCGAGCCATTTTACTTTGATGTTTGCAAGACTTCCCAGGCAGGACATGACCACACTACTTCCAAAAACCGATTCATGCCTGCACACTCTGAGACTGCTGAGGATACATTCTTGGTCGATCCTGATCTGGTCATATCTAATGATAACCCCAATATCGACCTATACCTTGTCAGATCCATTCCTCAGTGGTCCCGCAAGAAGGTTCATTTTCGACCTTCTTGACCTTTGTACACCCACTCCTTTTGTATATCCTTTCGTTTCACTCATTCTTCTTACGTTTTACCATTCACCCCTTTTCCGTGTGTGTATATGTTATACTTAGGATGTGCTTTATCCCAAGTACAGGGGGGGGGGGGGTGAAGGATTTGTCCTGTTCATATTCGTCCTGTTCATCACTCTTGTTGTTGCCTATACTTAGGGATACTCTACCCTAAGTATAGGTGGGTGATGTTGTTCATATCGTTATTTTATTTTATTTTATTTTAATTTTAAGTCTGTACATTCTCTCTATCGATTTTCCCCTTTTGTACAATCTACTATACTTAGGATTACTTGATCCTAAGTATAGGGGGAATCACCAACTTCTTTTTTTATCTTTTCTTTGAGTCGTTGTAGCATAAGAGTCTTTTCACTTTTCTATACTTAGCACAAGTTAGTCTTCCTTTGTCATTCTCTGATCACTATGACGACATAGTTCGAGCTAAGTATAGGGGAGTGTCATATATATTGTATATATACTTTATACATAACTCGTACTTTTTAAGATAATTATTTTGGGGGATATGCATATAATTTTGTAAAATCCACGTGTGTAAAAAAATAAAAATAAAAACAAAAACAAAAAAACACAAAAAACACAAAAAACTAGAATAAAAACAAACAAAAAAACAAAAACAAAAGAAAAACAAAAAAAGAAACAAAAAAAGAAACTAACCCTTTTTCCTTTTGAAAAAAAACTACAAAATCAAAAATCTTTAAAAGTTGCATAAAAAAACCTCTTTTGCGTATGCATCATTTTTCCTTTCTTTTCCAAAAATCCATAAAAAGTTATAAATTAGAAAATTATTTTTTAAAAATGTTCTTTTCACATGTGCATCATTTTTTTCAATAAAAAATTGCTTACTTTGCATTGTACATATTTTCTTGCATTTGCATATGCATTTTTCAGGATAGTATTGACATTTAAACTATGTCTGGAATAAAGTTGAGGAATGGAGCTTAGTTGGGCCTTAATCCACTTAACTTCAGAGGAACCTTATAAGAAATGGAGTTAAGACTTTTCAGGTCCAAGTGACTTAATTCTTTGAGTCCATAAGACTATGTTTACATGTCATCTTGATTAGTCTAAGTAGAACATTTAACAACACACGCATGATTCTTTTAGACCGTGGCTTATCTTGGACAAGCACTCTATACGTAGATCTTCATGGATGAGGTAGTGAGGAGGCAGAATCTTCTGGCTTGGGTAGCATACGAGGGTAGCATATCTAGGCGGAAACTCTCGTCTTCCTCTAGGGAAGGAAGTGCGTCTCAACCTGGTCTAGCGATGTTGAGGTCCAAAGACAGGATGTTGTGGGGTTGCAATAATGCTTCAAAAGAGGGTAGTCTACTGGCTCAAGAGGAAAAACTCCTTATGTACATGCTGCACCTTGTATATGCTTTCAAAACAAATGTATGAAAAAATGCAGAATCTCTAAAAGTGGACAAGCCTTATTGAAAAGTAAAATGCCTTCCAGAGTGTATATACAAGGATAACAAAAAATAATAATACAATAAGAGCTTCAAAGAAAAATTTTTGTAAGCTTGCAGCGGATGACTTGGCTACACTGGTCATGCATCCAAGGATAGGTAGCTACACTGGTTACCGTTCATTCTTTTCTCCATCCCCTCTTCTTGAGCTGGTTGTACTTGAACTTAGAAGGGAATATCTCCGCTCCTCGAGGAAAGAGTTGCAAGATCGGGTAACAAGAGTTACCTTGTTGAGGGAGGCTGTTTCTTTGCTACTATTGAGATGGGGAGCTATACCTCACTTACACTGTAGAAGTAAAGATTCATAGTCATAAGAATTGGTGTATGTAGACTTGTTCTGACCTGACTATTGAGGAGACCTGAATAGGAGTCCTGTGGAACTTAGAGGCTGTTAGGTTTTAAATCCATTTCCATTAAGGTTCCAACACACTAATAATCCAAAGGTCTGACAGAGCTCCAAACAACAATTTTATGAAGATAAGTTTAATACTAAATCTTGTCCTAATTTCTTTATTTTCCCTTTCTTTTTCTTTTTCTTCACTTATTCTTTCAAATAAGTGTTTGATAAGGGACTAGCAAAGGTAAAGCATAGGGGGATGATGAATTTGTGATTCATCATCTTTTCGTTTATTTTAGCTTAAACTCCCTTATAAAACACCTGTATATATTACTAACTCCATATTCTTACTAACTTGCATCTGTGTGTAAATATTGTACACTTCTTACCATTTTTAACCTAAAAAAATAAATAAATAAAGAAAGGAAAAAAAGAAAAGAAAAGTCGTAAATAAAAATTGTCTTCTAACTAATAAAAATAATTACACAATCAAATCTTCTAAAAGTAACCACATCCGGAAAAAGCCACTAAGCAATAATTAAAAGATCAATTCTGACTCCATATGAACTCAAATTGAGCCAAACTCACTTCCGTTGTATTCTACATTAAATTATCTTTCAAATGGCTATGATTTCATAATTTTTGGAGTTACGGGTGAAAAGTTGCTTTTCTGGGGTGGTTTGTGCAATTTTCGCATGTATTTTGTATATATTGTATTTGTAGCTATTTGTAAATATTTTTGCTAATTATTTAAAATAAAAATTATAAACAAAAAATTAATTTTAAAATAAAAAAAACTAATTTGCTTAGTTACCCTTGTATATAATGTCATATATGTAAATAACATATGTATATATTTAATTTGCTTTACTAACTTCCACAAAAAATAAAAAAAATAACTTTTAATTTTCCAATAAATAAAGTGATGAAAATTCTAAAAAATTAGTTTATTTTTGTAAATATTTTTTGACACTTAACTTTTGTTCTCTATCTCATTTCAGTTTTATCTCTTATCTTTATCTAAAAAGTCAAAAATTCAAATTTCAAGTCCATTATCTTTTCTATTTTTATGGCTCCTTCTCCCTCATTCCAACTTGATCAATCTTAGGTGAGAGGAGCCCGAAGTCCGAGAGTCTTCTTATCGCAGAAGGGTACCTAGCCTCCGAGCCGTCCGGTGACAGCGAGTCGGCCTTCGTCGAGGTGATCAAGGTCTTTTCCGCTCCTAGGGTGAGATCCATTTTCTCTTATTTTCTCCTAGATTAATCATAGTTTTATTTTCTTGCTTTTTGCTTCGTTGTCATTTATTTTTCTAGATCTTAAAAATCCATCACGATTTGATCCGCCACCATCCCGATTTTTTATCCCATTTTCTTGATTCTATCGCATTCTTATCTACCTCGCACGATCTCTCAACTCCAACCACGCGCGGTGGCCAGAGACTCGGATCCATCTTCCACATCGCAAGGATCCACATCCACTCACGCAGTCTGACTTGATTTTGGAAACGAGTCATCGTGCTCGCGTCCTAATTTGCTAATAAATAAATATTTAAAAAAATAAAAAAATACATTTGTTTTCTTTCTCTCTAACATTTGTTTTGCAGGATAATCTAAAAAAATAAATAATTAATTAAAAAATAAAAAAACATTTTTTATTTTCTGTTTTTAATTTTCTCTATTTCAGATTTAAAAAAAAATAATAATAAAGGTCTTTTCTGCTTACAGTTTACAAAAGAAAAAGTAAAAAAATAAAAAAAAACATCAGCAAGTCGGCGGCTGCCCCAGCGCCTGCCTCGATCCTCCGTCGCGAGTCCGCCCGGCCGCCTCCTCCAGGCGGCGCACGGCCGCCACATCGGCGTTGGCCCCCGCATCGACCCCCAGCGGCGCTGCGATGACTCCTTCCAGATCCGCACGGTGCGCCCCTCCTCTCCAACGCCTGCCCCGTGCTCTGCCGCACGAGGCGACGCGACCGCAGCCCACACGGTGCCTCCACACTCCAGAACCGACCACGAGCAAGTCCTCGTGCACATGACCTCGCCTCGCCATAGCTCCAGGCCGCCCAGGCATCTCCTCTCCTCGGCCAGCTCCATCGCCATCATCAGTCGCCCCTGCATCATCGCCTTCACCGAAGACCAACTCCAGGTCACCTCTCTTCCTGGCGTGCGAGACAGCCGCCCATCGCCGTATGCTGCACCATCCACCTTCGACGGCTCCCCTTTGGATTTAGGCAGCGGCACCCCTTCGCCCTCAATCTTGAAGAAACGAACAGGGAGCCCTAGGGCATTGAAAATAAAAAATTTTGAAGAAATATAAGTTTCATCGCCAGAATATTTCACAATTGCAAAATAGTCCCTACAGAGCTTCTTGTCACATGCGCGGCACGCCTCCATTGGGAAAATTTCAAGTCAGCCCTCAGATTATGCAACTTTCGCAATAAAGCCCTCTACTCCAATTCAAAATATGTGATTGGCACATTTATTTGGGTAATTTGCATTTTCTACCAGTTATTTTATTGTCTATTATCTTTTAGTGCAAAAACTTTGAACATTTGATTTTTAATCCTTCATTTCCAGACCTTTATTTTGCTGGCTTATATTATTGAAATAAAAGTTTTCTTTGGTCAATAAATCTCCTAAAAATCATGCTACATTCCTGATATGATTATCTTTTTAGCATAAAATTTTCATTGTTAAAAATAAAAAATAGTGTCTTTTCTCTTCATGAAATTCTAAAATTCATAAAAATTTGAATATTACTTCAAAAATTCCAAAAAAATTAGAATAGTTTTACTTCATTCTCTTTTAATTTCTTTCCAAATTTTGTGCATTAACTATTTATAAAACCAAAAAAATTTAAAAATACTAAAAATCTTATAAAAACCATAAAGAATTCTACAAAACTCCAACAATCTTGATTTCAGTCCCTATTTGTAGATATTTGTCCCTATGTTATAAAAATAATTGACAGGAGTTTTGGGCGCTTAAAATATTTTAAATTTGCTAATTACTCCAGGCTGTTCACGTTTCTTATTTTTACCACTGTTTGATTTTTTTGAAAAAAATACAAAAACATCTAAAAATTCCACAAAAATTTCCAAAAATATTTCAAAATCTTTAAAACACACAAAATATTTTCTTTGGATTTTTCTGAGCATTTTTTATATAGTTGAAAAATACAAAAAGAGTTTGGTGTGCGTAGTTCTTATTTTGTGCATATTGTTCTTTATTTGAAAATTAAAAAAATTGCAAAATTAAAATCACTAAAAATTCGAAAAACAAAAAATAAAAAATAGAAATAAAAAAATTTAAAAGAGAAAAATTCCACAAAAACCAAGGATAGTTAGACTTTGAGATTCCTACTTTCTCTTAATGGAATTTCTTTCTATTATTTGAATAACCCTCAGGAATTGTAGCCACCCTGAGTTCGATGCTATCTGCTATACAGGTAAATAAGTAGCAAAAATATTCTCTAGCTCCACATTATTTTCTGTAACTATTTTGTAGTGAGAGAAGAAGAAAAAATTGTTTGTCTGCCACGGGATTTTTGGGGATTGCAACGACCATTTTCATATCCATTAATAATTATCGATCCATGAAGAGCTCATGCCAACAAAAAAGCGTCGTTGTCAGGGAGGCATGACGAGGGTAGTTAGGTTTCTCTTTTGACCCGCTATTCTTGGTTGTAAATATCTGTATACATTTTGCCATTCACTCCATTGTTCATATCCACTGCATTCATTTCATTAAATGTTCTCATATTTTTATAATTGTGTTTCTTACACATTCTCTCTTTCTTTTTCATGTGAGGGCCCGCGGAGCGAAGGAGGCGATCCTAGGAGAGCCGAAGCACCCAAGCGACGTGGAGGCGGCTTGATTCTTCACCAAGTCACATGATAGCGTGAGAAAAGGAGAAGAAGAATTGAAGGAGACAAAAAAGACTTTTATTTATTTATTTATTTCTAACATTTGAACTCTTGTAAACAGACATTCATTTGTTGCGGGGTCTATTTTGCCAAGTGCCGGTGCACTTGGGGGACCTCACCGATTTTGTTTTCATCGATTTTATTTGTTTCATGCGTATTTCATGAGCTACTTATTAATTGCTTTAATTAATTTGCTTGAGCCATGTAATTAATTAGGTCAAAACACCCTAAACAAGAATTTTTGTACCTATAGAGTAGAGTGTAATTTGGACATAGTCAAATTAACTTGTTCTTGCCCGTTAATAGAAGGTATCATCTAGGACGGTTCACTTGCACTTGCATATAGGTTAGTTTATTTTTCTGTATTTCAATTCTGCGTGAATCACTTTCATGTAGAGTGCTGGCGATAAGGTACGCATCTCTAACCCCTGCTTGCATCATTGTTTTTAATCGTGCATTGTCATTTCCGATCTCCTTCCTTGTTTTCACTCACATAAGTAAAATGGAAATTGGACACTCGGTAGGCGATTCTTTGAAAATATTTTAACCAAGTGACAACTGCCTAAAATACGTGACTGCTAAAGAAAACTCGACCCTAAAATAAGCACAAGGAAAAATCATTGTTTTGGGTAGAGTAACCCCCTCATTGTTTGGTTTGTATGTAGCGAAAGAGCGACCCACACACTAGGATAGAAGCACTCCCGAACTCTTTTCAGACTACTATCTTGGGTTAGTCATTCTCCAGTGAGGATCTCTCTGGTAGCCGGTAAAGCAGCCCGCAACGTCCTTAACAGATTGAATTGATCGGGTAGCCGGTAAACGGTCTGCAATTCATATTGGCTGGGAAAGATCTAACTTTGAGATTAGGCCAGTCCTCCTGGAGCATTGGGTTCCTAACAGCTCGCTCTAACCGCTCTGATAGATTGTATTCTCACCAAACTCCAAAATTGACAAGATAATTGACCAAACCTTCACGTTCTTCACATTGAGTTGAGTTGGTGAACTGGGGGTTTGTAATTTGTTTGATTGCTTGCATGCATACTCGATCCTTCTGTGCATTTGCGAATTTTTCTCCATATCTTTTGACTTGACCCCCGTGCTCTCTCGATCCCATCTTTTGTTTTGGAGATGGCCGACTGCAGTTATTTTAATCCAATCTTCGCAATACATCGTACTCTCCAGCCGATCCACCTTCCCTTTTCCAAGAGGACGTTCCTCCTATTTTTTTTGCATATCCACCTAACCCATTATTTCAGGAGAGGGACTCAGATTCTCACCCACCCTCATTCAACCCACCCGATATTGGGATTTCGGAGTCACCTTTCATTATTTCCACACTTGATACACTGAACCAGATGATGGAGCATATGAATTCGAGGATTAGCAATTTATTTATCATAAATGAGAGCCAGAACACTGCTCAACTGTTTGAGGATATGGATTCACTTGAGGATAATCATGAGAGCTTATAATTTCCCAAAATACAAAAAATGAGAAAATTTTAAAAATCCAAAAAGATTCTGGGGGATACATTGTTGATTCATTTTGTGAGGAGAGTATCCAAATGCCCGAACATTTACCCACACATATATCCACAACATTGACCCCGAGGATTCCACTATACAGGCTGCTCTTGGCAATCCTCATGTATATGCTGATTCCGATCTCCTCCCTTGTATGGAGGAGGTCCAAAAACTCAAAAAATGTTGACTGAACCTGAAGTGATGGCCACCATTCACGAGATCATTAAATCCCCAATTCAACAGGCCATGACAGATTTATCTACTCCTCAACACAAGAAGAGAAAGCGATGGAGAAGATTTGAGCATCATATCTTGACCATGGCCACTGCCTACGCAATCTCTCACCGACCACATTTTAAGAAAGGGAACACTACTATACCTCTTGTGAGTTGCTCCATCTCTGAACATTCTTGTGATAACACTCTCCTTGACGGCGGTTCGTCAATCAATATAATACCCTTCTCTACGGTACTGTCTCTTCATCTTGGGCCTCTCAAGAAAATCAGGATGATAGTTCAATTTGCTGATGGATCTATCAAGAGGCCGAAGGGTATTCTAGAAAATGCTGTCATTTTTATTAAGGGCATGAACTTCACTTCTGATTTTATCGTAATGCTCATGGAGACCTCCGCCCCTGTGGAGCACCCTCCAATCATTCTGGGACGGCCTTTCCTCGCCCCTACGGGAGCCGTTATTGATTATCGTTCAGGAGAGATTTTCTTCCGTTCTGATACACGGAGCGATGTGTTGATCGCTACACCCACTATTGACAAGAGACTTGCATCCCATGAGAGCCCGCCTGTGTTAGCCAACCCCAAGGAATTTGACCTCGATGATAATATCAGAGATTCTTGTTATAAGTTGGATGATAAGGAAACCCAAGAATTCCTGTTGAAGGAGGAAAAATCGGAAAGAATAGACCTTGGAGTTCCCCTTCTTATATGTGGAGATGCATTGACGACATCCACGGAATTTACATGATAGATACCCTAGAGCAGAAGGAAGACTCTGAGACTAGAGAGGGCGGACATGATTCAACTAGTTTCACTGATGAGTCCGTTCCTATTCACCCTGATTCAAATGAGGATGATCTGGCCAAATTTGATTTGATTGCTTTTATAAAGGAATTTGGGCCTTTTGATAAAGATGATGATCCAATAGAGGCTCTCCAGACTGAAGTTGATCCTACTTTTTCTGATAATGATTTCGAGCCATTTTACTTTGATGCTTGCGAGACTTCCCAGGCAGGACATGACCACACTACTTCCAAAAACCGATTCATGCCTGCACACTCTGAGACTACTGAGGATACATTCTTGGTCGATCCTGATATGGTCATATCTAATGATAACCCCAATATCGACCTATACCTTGTCAGATCCATTCCTCAGCGGTCCCGCAAGAAGGATCGTTTTTGACCTTCTTGACCTTTGTACATCCACTCCTTTTGTATATCCTTTCGTTTCACTCTTTCTTCTTACGTTTTACCATTCACCACTTTTCTGTGTGTATATGCTATACTTAGGATGTGCTTTATCCCAAGTATGGGGGGGTGGGGGGGGGGGGTGAAGGATTTGTCTTGTTCATATTCGTCATGTTCATCACTCTTGTTGTTGCCTATACTTAGGTATACTCTACCCTAAGTATAGGTGGGTGATGTTGTTCATATCGTTATTTTATTTTATTTTATTTTATTTTTGAGTCTGTACATTCTCTCTATCGATTTTCCCCTTTTGTACAGTCTACTATACTTAGGATTACTTCATCCAAAGTATAGGGGGAATCACCAACTTCTTTTTTATCTTTTCTGTGAGTCGTTGTAGCATAGGAGTCTTTTCACTTTTCTATACTTAGCACGAGTTAGTCTTCCTTTGTCGCTCTCTGATCACTATGACGACATAGATCGAGCTAAGTATAGGGGGGTGTCGTATATATTGTATATATACTTTAGACATAACTCGTACTTTTTAAGATAATTATTTTGGGGGATAAGCATATAATTTTGTAAAATCCACGTGTGTAAAAAAACAAAAAAAAAACAAAAAAAAAACAAAAAACACAAAAAACAAGAATACAAACAAAAAAACAAAAAAAACAAAAACAAAAAAACAAAAAAAGAAACTAACCCTTTTTCCTTTTGAAAAAAAAACTACAAAATCAAAAATCTTTAAAAGTTGCATAAAAAAACTTCTTTTGCATATGCATCATTTTTCCTTTCTTTTCCAAAAATCCATAAAAAGTTAAAAATTAGAAAATTATTTTTTAAAAAATGTTCTTTTCACATGTGCATCATTTTTTTCAATAAAAAAATACTTTCTTTGCATTGTACATATTGTCTTGCATTTGCATATGCATTTTTCTGGATAGTATTGACATTTAAACTATGTCTGGAATAAAATTGAAGAATGGAGCTTAGTTGGGCCTTAATCCACTTAACTTCAGAGGAACCTTATAAGAAATGGAGTTAAGACTTTTCAGGTCCAAGTGACTTAATTCTTTGAGTCCATAAGACTATGTTTACATGTCATCTTGATTAGTCTAAGTAGAACATTTAACAACACACGCATGATTCTTTCAGACTGTGGCTTATCTTGGACAAGCACTCTATACGTAGCTCTTCATGGATGAGGTAGTGAGGAGGCAGAATCTTCTGGCTTGGGGTAGCATACGAGGGTAGCATATCTAGGCGAAAACTCTCGTCTTCCTCTAGGGAAGGAAGTGCGTCTCAACCTGGTCTAGCGATGTTGAGGTCTAAAGACAGGATGCCGTGGGGTTGCAATAATGCTTCAAAAGAGGGATAGTCTACTGGCTCAAGAGGAAAAACTCCTTATGTACATGCTGCACCTTGTATATGCTTTCAAAACATATGTATGGAAAAATGCAGAATCTCTAAAAGTGGACAGGCCTTATTGAAAAGTAAAATGCCTGCTAGAGTGTATATACAAGGATAACAAAAAATAATAATACAATAAGCGCTTCAAAGACAAATTTTTGTAAGCTTGCAGCGGATGACTTGGCTACACTGGTCATGCATCCAAGGATAGGTAGCTACACTGGTTACCGTCCATTCTTTTCTCCATCCCCTCTTCTAGAGCTGGTTGTACTTGAACTTAGAAGGGAATATCTCCGCTCCTCAAGGAAAGAGTTGCAAGACCGGGGAACAAGAGTTACCATGTTGAGGGAGGCTGTTTCTTTGCTACTCTTGAGATGGGGAGCTATACCTCACTTAAACCGTACAAGTAAAGATTCATAGTCATAAGAATTAGTGTATGTAGACTTGTTCTGACCTGACTATTGAGGAGACCTGAATAGGAGTCCTATGGAACTTAGAGGCTGTTAGGTTTTAAATCCATTTATCATTAAGGTTCCGACACACTAATAATCAAAAGGTCTGACAGAGCTCCAAACAACAATTTTATGAAGATAAGTTTAATACTAAATCTTGACCTAATTTCTTTTTTTCCCTTTCTTTTTCTTCACTTATTCTTTCAAATAAGTGTTTTCTAAGGGACTAGTAAAGGTAAAGCATAGGGAGATGATGATTTTGCGATTCATCATCTTTATTCATTTATTTTAGCTTAAAATCCCTTATAAAACACCTGTATATATTACTAACTCCTTATTCTTACTAACTTGCATCTGTGTGTAAATATTGTACACTTCTTACCATTTTTAACCTAAAAAATATAAATAAAGAAAGAAAGGAAAAAAAGAAAAGAAAAGTTGTAAATAAAAAATGTCTTCTAACTAATAAAAATAATTACACAGTCAAATCTTGTAAAAGTAACCACATCCGGAAAAAGCCACTAAGCAATAATTGTAAGATCAATTCTGATTCCATATGAACTTAAATTGAGCCAAACTCACTTCCGTTGTATTCTACATTAAATTATCTTTAAAATGGCTATGATTTCATAATTTTTGGAGTTACGGGTGAAAAGTTACTTTTCTGGGGTGGTTGGTGCAATTTTCCCATGTATTTTGTATATATTGTATTTGTAGCTATTTGTAAATATTTTTGCTAATTATTTAAAATAAAAATACAATGAGCAGCCTCAGGCTTCGTCATTCGTATTAGACCAGGCCACCATCAACAACCTGTTAGCATCCCTGGAGACCATGCAGAGACAGATCAGGGACCAGATAATCTTCATAGATTACTCATATGAGATCAGGGAGAGAAGAGACAAAAATACCATCTAGTGGTATAGAAATACGAAGACATGAGGGTCGAGTAGATGACAGACACCAGGAGGAGCTGCCTGATCTACATATACCAACACGCACCTTGAGGCAGTTGCACAACCCTGGTGCAACCCTCACTCATCGATGGATCCAGCTGCCCGCCATCTTGGCGACTTTGAGCTTTGCCCCTAGACTATTTAGTTGTTGCCCAAATTCCATGGGCATGCCACCGTGGATCCTCACCTCCATATGCAATAATTTGAGATGATTTGCAGCACCATTCACGACAGGTTGGTGGACGAGGACACCATTAAGCTGATAGCCTTCCCATTCTCCTTGGTTAATAGAGCAACCTACTGGTTGAAACACTTGTGGAGGGTTGTCACCAACTGAGACTAGCTACAGACCAAGTATATGAACAAGTACTACCCACTCGGCCGAACAAATGTAGCTAGAGTGATTATCAACAATTTCTCAGATCCCGAATGAACAATTCCATTAAGCCTGGGATCGCTTTAGAGAGCTCATTGACCGATGTCCCCACCATGACATCAACAAGCCCAATCTCATCCTGAGTTTCTTCTGTGGGCTGACACCTGAGCTGCAAGGGCTTGTGAACACCTCTTATGGAGGATCCTACTTTGCCAAGGATGAAGACTAGGTCTGGGCCATTTATGAGGAAATGGCTGAAAATTACATTGTGATGTCCTAGACCTGGGTCTATACTCACGGGAAGCCTCCCCATCAAGCATCTTCATACCAGATAATAACACGCATTGAGGTTGGTCCTTCTTCATCTTCTACAACGGTAGCACTAGCAAAATCCTCAATTGCCAACATGGGCATCATCAGCCAGAAGCTGGACCGGAAGGAGATTATTGAGAAGAAGACATGTCAGGGCCTTGACAAGCTCAATAGGATCGACGAGCATTCCCAAACACTGAGTGACCTGAAGACTTAGATCATGTGTCTCCAAGTGGTACATATGGCTTCTCAACCACATTCCAAGTCACAGTCTAATCCAGGGAGCAGTTCATCGTAGCCCTCCACCTCATATTGGCAAGTCGATCACATTCAAGCGGAGCCCGGAATTGAGATATGATCTCAATCCAAGTCACTATACATGAAACAGACGATCGCCCTACCCTTATCTCTAAGTATCCATAGAGAAAGCGCATTAATCTTAAAGGAGTTCAAGCATAATCCATTGTTGATAATATATTTAAGCATTTGGCAATTGATGATTAAATGTGATTTAATTACCCTGAATAGTATGAATATGATTCATATCATTCAGACACATGAGAATAGACATCCAAGATGATTAAATTTGATTTAATTATCAACGATATAATAATTGTGGATATAACTATCTATAATAATCATAAATATCATAAATATGATTTATAATATGATGGAGAGATTTAATTAAAAATAATATTTTACAAATTAAATGTTAATCTGAATTGGATTCACATTGAACAATTAATTGTAAATACAATTTACATTTTATATTGGATGTATGAATATGATTCATAATTATTGATGGCATGATTGAAATTATCACAAAATAATTTGGAATTATTTTAATTAATAATTATGCAACAAAAGTTATTGCACATGTGGAATATTTGTTGAGATATTGGATCTCACAAAATTAGAATGAGAGAGCCACCGTCCATACAAGGAGGGTGGACACCCATATTGAGTCCTATTTCAATATGACCATCTACTACATGAATGGAAGGAGGCTTGCTCTCTTTCCATTCATTCCACATGAGATTGATTTGAAGTAAACTAAATGTATTGTAAATTATTTTCAACATATTTAATTTTATTTTAAATTGATTATTGTTGCAAATTTATGCAACAAAATCATGTCCATTGATTGAAAGCACAAACCAATCTAAACCATTGATTTTGTCTATACATGGATTGAGATCCATGGACATCCAATATGTTATAAAAGAAAGGAAAGTCATTGGCCATTCTTTACAACAACAATTTCAAGAGTAATTACACTCTCCATATTCTCATACACGTCCCCTTTCTCTCTCTCTCTCTCTCAATATTGTGGCCATCGACCATATTGACCTAGAGAGCTCTGTAGTCATCGTGACGTTGTTGTGCTGCCGGATCGATTTCTCGTGGATATCTGCCTTCTTCGATGCATCATTCTCGTGAGGTAGGCCATCAATTTCATGCGATGAAATCAAGAGACTCCACACTTGGATCTTCACCTCGGAGCGTGGGAATCACGTTCCTCATACACACGCTTGCAAGTGCATCCTTCGTCGGATCGAACTTGAGGAAGGAGGTCTCTTTTCTTAGAGACATACGTGATAAAAAACATACATAAAGAGGTAATCCTATACTTTTTTGTGATCTTTATGAAATGATATGAGATGTTTTCTCATATCATGTGGCTCATCTATTTAAAAATTTCGAATTCCGTTGTTCCAAGCAATTAGTATGACTAGTCGTTCTTGATCTCATGTGATGCGATCTTCACACTTCCATGATGCATTAAGTTCTAACCTAGAATTCAAGGGATATCATAGCCTTGATTAAAGGTTTTGGATATGATCTGAACCTTAAGGGAACAAGGTTTTGTATATCGTTTGCGCGGGGACTCGTTGTTTATGCATAAGATGCTTAAAATTGCTTTTCGCTAAAATGAAAAGCCCCTATTTATGAAATATTTGGAAGAATTTTTTGGATAATAAGATGTATTTGGAATGACTAAATACATCCCTAAAACAGTAGCCAACTGTTGGAACCAAAGGTACATAAATCAAAATTTGAAAAGTTCCTGTGATGACATTATTTTGCATGTATTCAAGGATCTATAATAAATTAAATTTCGTTTCCATTTTATCATTAAACATGCAATAAATACTTTATTTAGGTATATAAATAAATCAAAAAAATTCTCGAATTTATTTCATGCGATTCCAATTCTGTTTGTCCTAGATATTCCATATTTAGTGGAGATGGGTTGGATGATGATTGGATCATCAAGATTACTTTTTAATGTATTTATCATTCAATGTAAATCAAGGAAATTATGAATTTGCCATGATTAATTATTGTTTAGCATTTATGGATATATTTAATCAAATATCAATTGCCATTGTTTCATGATGAAAATTTTAGTTTAATCCACAATAGTTGTTGGTCAACTTTTATATACAAAAATATGTTTGCTTGATATGAGTAGAAATTTAGGATCTTTAAAAATGTTTTATGATGATTAAGATTTCTGAGTGATTACTATATATGTATCACATCAATCACTAAGAGCATGTGATTGATAAAACCTCTTAATACAATTTGTACCAACTATGTTGTCTTGATTGATTCGGTGATGGTGTCTAGGCCATGGATATGCTAATGGGTTACTTAATTGGCACCCTGCACTGCAGTGGAAGCCCTCCCTGTAAGCATAATATGCCTGACTTTACTTGATTTGTTTCAAGGATAAGATCCGTTTCAAGGATGGGTAGCTGAGAAATCCCAGATTTATCATCAATAATCATCATTATTATCTCTCTTGCTTAAGTTAAACAACAAGATTCATTGACTAATAACACTAATTACTAATTATTGTGATGTAAATATTTAACACTATTAAATATATAATATTATAATCCTATTATGGTGTAATATTTTATGTATTAATTTCTTATTAAAAATAAAATAAAAATTAGATTAATATTATATATAAATAAATTAACATAAAATAAATAAAAATACAAAAATAAGCAAAAGTAGAATCAAAGAAAATTGTTGTATGTGATTATTATTATTATTTTTTCTTTATCTAAGTATAGATGACCTTTGATCTCTTTGACATCTACACGAAAATGCAGATCTCATCGAGATATACAACTTTCATGTTTAACACTTTTCTTGATTCAACTCTTAATTATTTCTTATCTAAATTTCTTTGATTTATCCATTTATGTTAATTCTTATTGGGCCACATGGCACATCCTCAACCGCCCACATGGCCCGCATCTTTGGTCACCACCTGCTTACTATTGACGCCGTCTGATATGCCAGATCTGACGGCAAGGATGGGTCTATATCCACTTCCTTTTGAGCCATCTGATCTTTGATCAGATGTGATCCTGGCCGCTATCTTCTGCCCAAACCGCAACCGTTGGATCAAAAGATCCAACAGTGCCTCCTATCTCTTCAACCTCCAGCCATTCTCCCGCCTTGTCTTGAACCACCCTTCTTCTCCCCATTATTCCGCCGACATTAACCACCTTCTCCGCCAACTTCCATCGCAAAACCCTTCGTCTAACTTCTCTCCTATCTGTACTAACCTCCACAACCACCAGAGGATTGCATTGCATTCATGCGTGGTGGTTGAAACCACCATGAAACCTCCTGCAACCTCTGCCTTTTCCTTTTCAAAAACCCCTTTATCGACCACTGGTGCAGGTTTTCCACCCTTGAATGAAGTTTTCCGTAGCACTCTCCTCCTTTTCGTGACAGAATGGAGGAAGGATTGACGAGCGAAGATAGGATGTACTTTTGGTGCGACCCATGCTCGGTAGGCCATGCCACAGTGCTCCACGAGCGACTGTTCGAGCTTCTTCCCCGACTGGGGAATTGAAGCGAAGACCCCGAGGGTCGCCATGTCCCTCAAGCCCAAGCCATACACTTCATCTTAGTCATCTGTAAGATTCAAGTAACTTAAGTTTTTGATCTTATTTTTATCATTTTCATGGATTTCCTCTTGGATGTACATAAATCCATCCCTTGAATCAAGGTGTTCGTGATCTTCTTCGGGGATCATTGATCCAAGAGGACTTCCCTCCATTATTCTCGTTCCATCACAAGCTTTCCACTTCGCCCATCTTCCTCCGATCATGCGGAGGAACTTCACCCGAGCTTCATATTCCTCATCCAACATAGCCCTTCATTCCACCTCATGCTTACTCTATCGAATGTGCACAGTATGTTTGCTTCGTCTATATGTTCTTCTAACATCTATAGGTGTCGAGTCCTTCAATGGTTGGAAATCGAAGTACTTCTCCGATCTGCAATTTTGTCTCCATGGAGTCTTCACCTCCATCGACTTCTAAGTGCTCGCAACCCTCCACCGAATGTGCATCATCTTTGCAAGCCTCTCGAGGACGATCGTTGACCTTCAGAGGAGCTTTAGGAGCATGGAGGAGGAATGGAGCTCTCGTTGGATCCCCACTTTGTCGTCGCCGCAAGTAGGAGGAGGTGGTGGATCATCGACTTACAGATGCTGTCAGATTAGCCCGAATTGAGTGCGATCTAACGACCCAATTTCATCAACGATGATGAGCCCAAACCTGCAACCTTGGGTGATCCGAACTGCACGTCGAAGCTCAGCATGCCGCCATGTGGCCCGATCCATGTAAGTCCATCTGAGCCTAGGACCACATATGTGAGGCGCATGCGGGCTTGGGTTAATTGCACATTCACCCTCATCAGATTCCACCCTCCAGGGGTATTTGATAATTTTTCCAACTGGCTTTTGATATTTGCATTTAGTCCCTCCAGGGACCTGTATGCAAGTATTTCTTCATATTTTTATCGTAGTTATGCCCCTGGATTCAATGATGAATAACTTGAACATCTTTTATCCAATTGACGTGATTTCAGTGCCATTTTGGTCCCGATTTAATTATCTTTGATTTAACATGATTTATTTTATGATTAGATAATAAAAGAAGGAATAATTTGTGAGAGTCTATATCATGATTCCATGCTTATTAGATGAAGTATGACTCTACATTCCATTGATCAAACGTAGATTTAATTTATATAGTTGCTTAAGTTTGAATAATCACTCTAGGGCATATTCGTGAGTATATTTGCATGTGTTGGTGTTTTGTCATTCTGATCATTCTGTCATTATTCCTAACATGCACTAATGTGTTTTAGATCACATTTCACCTCAGTCATACATACCTTTGTGATGTGCATTTCATCTTGCATTATTTAACTGCCTACATTGTTGTCTATGTTCCGATCTAGATGAACCATCAATTACTTAACCTAGATATTTTAATACCTAAACAATCATATTATGGCTCATGTCCTTGTGTTCGACCTTGGACTTCCTATATTAAAAATTAAAGCGGAATCCTCTTCACAAAGATCATTCATTTGGTTCTGTATGACATGCTATGTGCCCGTGCTACAAGGAATCCATTTTAATACATGCATTTAGCGATTCATCAGTAGCATGAGAAATCTATGCGTAATTTAATAAACTAATTGGAATAATACAATTGTACAAATGTGAGGGTGTATACTATATAGTATTATCAAGCAAAACCTAATTGTCTGTTGGTTAAATTGAATTATTGATTAATTTAATATGATTAAATTAATTAGATCTAATTAAAATAAACACTCTTATGAATAGAGATGTAATTCCCTTTGATGAACTAATTATGTGAATATGATTCATAATAATTAAATAAAATTTGATTGAGATATGAAAGATTATATAAATGACATCCATGGTTACCCGTCAAAGGAAAAGGGTTCTGTTACCATGGATTGTATGCTGGAGATGCCTATCCAAAGTGATGGCTCCGACATATAAGTGCACATGGATCACGCTCTTTGCTTCTTGAAAGAGTAAGGTCGTATGCGTAGTGATCCACATATTGTTCTTCATATAATTGAGGTTGTATTGGATTGCGCATATCAAATTCTATTCCTGTTGCCGGTTGATTCAATTAATAATGGGTCAATATCACCTTAGGGGTGGTGGGCCCAGGTGTTAGAGATCAAATTGGGAAATGCAATTTATATTTGCATGGTGAAATGAGTTCCCACTTCTTTTATCCGAGTTGTAGTTTCTCATGGACATAGCAAAAATAAGACGGAGATCCCATATCTTGCTAGAGATATAGCGACGAGTATATCTCTTGCTTTGAAAGTTTTATAAGGGTATGGACTTTCAGAGTTGAAAAGGCAAGACTAATTTGATTAAAAATCCTTAAAAGAATTTATGTTTTAATATATAATTATTTATATGTTGTAATATAGTGCATTCTTAATTTTAGACATGAAATCCATGAACCCACTCAGAAGGCTTCTTGAGGTCAACCAATTGACCATTCTAAATTATTCGGATTGGATCCATAATTTGGAATTTGTTATTTCTGCAGAGTGCCATTGGAAATGTGCTTATGAATTGGGGATCAACGAGGTACTTAACGTCTAATCTTGGAGACCTACGAGGTCTGATAAATCGGATCCATCAATCGCTGTATTGGCGCCTCTCTACTCTAAAAAGCCAAACAATCCTGACCGATCAACAATTATCCCATAACAAAGATTAAGCAATAAATGTAGGTGAGCTAAAATTTATTATACACTATAAGATTGTGTAAAGTAACAAGTAGCAGTGGTCGAACCACAAAGGAGCACACAAGGTAGAGCAACAAAAATATATAGATAACTTAGGATTTTTTTTTCTATATTTTTAATTTTTAAAGTCTGTGTGGATTTTATTTATGTTTTTAGTTTTTTATTTTTTAAATTTTAATTTCAAGATTACATAAAAGATAATTTATATATAGATAGATACACAATATATAAAAGGAATAAAAATAGATGTTTTTGGATTTTTAAAACACAACAAATAATCTAAAAAATTTAAAAGTATTTTTTGTTGGGTTTTATAAAATTTTCGTGGTTTATGGATCAATTTTTGAGATTTTTTTATAGATTTTTAACTAAGAAAGTGCTCTAAATAATCAAAACTATAAATCTAAGAACTTAGAATGTGATTAATAAATATTTGCCAAGTCAGATTGAGCCTACTATCAATTTTCTTGGATATGAGCTAATATAAAAAATCCTGAATTTTAAAACATATTTTTTGATTTTTCCATGAATTTTTAGATTTTTTATAAGGTTTTTTGTGTTCTTCAAAATTTAGGATTTTTTCTTAATATTTTCCAAAACTATTTGGACAGAAAATGAAATATAAATAAATGAACAGATAGGATTTTTTTGGAATTTTTCAATATGTTTTGTAACTTCTATGGATTTTCAAATGCTGAACATGAGAGAATGCAATGTTTTTAGATTTTTATAAATAGGAAAATAATTTTAATTGCCTGCGAAAAATTTATGTGATAATATGGTGTTCCATACACTTGAGATAATTTTTCTATTTTTTAGCTTCGAAATTATATTTTTAATAATTAAATTACAAGTACGAAATTAAATATATAATATGGGGACCTGTTGCAATTTCTACAATGTAACAGGGCATTTAATAACACTTTAAAGAAGTTTAGTGCATACGGAAAATTTTCCACATTTAAATAAAATATGTACACTGATCGGGGTATAAATGCAAATAACTAGAATAATAGGACCCAACATGCAAATTTACCAAAAATATTTCAAGTAAAATTTGAAGTTTAAGGACCAAATAATAATACAACTCCCAGAGGGGGTCCATGCAAAACTCTTTCCCCCTTATGTACACAGGCACATGAAGTGATATGGAATGGACTAAAGAGTGCAAATACAAATAAGTCTGGGGTCCTTGGAGCAAATGTTAAAAAGTATTATAATGACAAAAGAAAGATTATAGACTTAGAAATAAAGCAAAAATGCAGAGGGTGAGATGTGCAAAATACACCTAAAATCGCACGATAGGGATTGGCTAACAGTGCGCCACGTATGCTCACTTAACGATAAGATGCTCCAGATCACGCCATACCGCTTTGACGATGAAGTGTTGAGATAAGATCTTATAGCAGATCTGATGGTTGCAAAGCACTCTGATACGGCAGTAGCCGGAGGTCTGGGACACTGTTGTTGATCGGATAATGTGGAACCCCTCATGAAGAACGGACAAAGCATGCAATCCCGGGGCTCCTTTGATATGATCGTTCTCCATCCTTCGACCATCACAGTAGCTTGCGGATGTCTCAAAATCTCCTAGGATCATTATGCTCCAACAAGTGGTGCTTAGATGATCTGAATCTCACCGGGGAGAGACCTGAAGACTGGTGAAGTTCGGCCTACCGGGAACTTCAGATGGGAATCAAATAGCCTCCAAAAGAGGCTCTCGTGGACATGAACTTTCTCCAACAAAATCTTGGCTCAAATACGAAGGGGCTCGGCCTATTGGCGATGCTATATGGGAATGGAATGAGAATGAAGAGCTTCTGGCTATGGTGAAGGATGAAGCTCAGGAACCTAATCTATGCAAGATCAGGGGGACTTGGGTGATCAGGATGATGGAGAACGTAAGGGAAAGGTGTGGAGGTGGAAGGTGAATCATAACGAAGAAGTTTGACAGAGAACAAAGGCTTGGAGCTCAAGATCTCGAGGTACAAAAATTTTTGGATTTTTTTTGGATTTGAGAAAAAATCAAAAGGATAAACATGCACCAATGCTTGGAATAAAAATGCAACAAGGAAAAATATGTCTCACCTAACCTGGAAGGTCGAGGATCAAGACTTACGCGGCAGGGCTCCGACGAGGTGTGGATCATCTCAGATTTCCCTTCCTCCTTGTTGTGGCTCGATGGGAATCACGCCATGTCACAGGGGAATACTCCAAGATTTGATCCAAGGGTCAAAAGTGAATCAAGAGGGATTAAACTTCAAATCAATGTATTGGGCTTCATTTTATAGCAGCGACGACGAGGCTCAAAAGATCTAGGGTTTCTGCCCAAATCAATGCATATTTGACTGAGGATTCGATCTGGCGAAAGATAAAGGACCAAGGAAGAACTTTGATGAAATGGTCAAGTTGATTCGACCAATGTATCATGAAGGAAAAATCAATGAAAGAATGGAGTCAGTGTTTCTGACAAGTCTAGAAGGTAAGTTGCCTCAGTTCACCGACAAGTCAACCTAGGGCAGCTCCTGATTGGTCCACATATGACTAAGTCATGACAAAATAGAGGAGAAAATATGAACTAATTCAAATAAAATAGAAAAATATTTTATTAAATAAAACTTAAAACATGAAAGTTGTTATTTATTTTATATACTATTTTAGGTGATTTTTATTTATTATTATCGACCTACTTATTAGGTATTAATTTTTACAAATATATTTATAGGTATGTATACCTATATATTATGTATTTGATTTCCATTTTTTCTTTTGTATTTTATTATTGTAATTACATATTTTATATATTTATAATATATTGAAATGTATATATGAATATTTTTATTTTATGTTTTTGATTTAATATGTGTACTTAGATGAATATGTACATGTACATTATAGGTAAAGTGTACCTATATATTTTATTACATTATTTATTTTAATGTATTTTTAATAGTTTAAATTTGTGTTTATTTTATTAATATATTTCGTATAATATTTACATGTATTTAAAAAAAATTTCTAAAATATAAATGATGAATTATATGAGTAAAATATATAGGTATATAGTACAATGGGACCAAAAAACCAACTTTTGTATCTTAACACCATAAATGTATATATATGTAATTATGTATACATATAAACAAAATACTAAAAGTACTATAAAATCTATAAATATGTATTTAATAACGTTATAAACATCTAAAATATGAAAAATATAATAATATGTACATAGATACAAAAAAATACATAATATATGTATATATACATCTATATACACATGTAATATTAACCTCTCATAAATAGGTTGTAAAAATAAATTAAAATAAAAAAATAGTTATAAAATTATAAACATTTTTGATATTTTATTGTTAATTAATAAGATCATTTAATATTTTTTTATTGAATTTATACACATCTCATTTTTTGTTTTATCTTTATTCGGTTCCACGTGGACCAATGAGGATGCATCGGGTGTTGACCCGCCCGGTCAACATTCCCTACACTGTCCAAGGGACTGACCCGTACCCTCTCCTTAACCCCTGAGCCCTTCACCATTCTTGTGCCTCACACATCCCTCTACCTTGTCATGCCAATAGGTCTCATCAAACCCTTCTTACTTTCATGAAACCTTGATCACAAAATCTCCCATCACCACTTGTATAAAATGCACCCCAGACATCCTTTTGAAATTTTATCCTCTTTCATCCCTAGTAACCCCAATCCCTCTATTGTCCGTGCATCCTTGTGACAACATGAAGCCAACCGGTTGTCAGTGAGGAGAAAGGCGATCGGAGAAGAAGAAATCTACGTTCGTCGGAGCATCTCAGAAGAAGTTTTTCTTCCATGTAACACATGTCGAGGCATAGTGTAATTTTATGTTATTTAGGTTGCATTTTTGTTTCTCAACGTAGATTAATCATTAGTTTCATTTAGTTTGTTTAATTTAGCTTTAAATTTAAGATCTTAGTTTGCCAAAGCTTAGAGCTCCAGCCATAGTTTCACTGTGAATCCCTCTGTCTCCGACTCATTTAATCATCCCATCAGCTTCTTGACCATCTTCTCCACCCGAATCACCCATTTACTCAACCCGTTCTTGCTCAGATTGAGGATTCAGACCTCCATCCATCGACCATCGCTGGAGGTCCTGGCCCCCTTCATTCCTTTCTTGTTTATGTAAAATTTGTGATCGAGGTGAGTTGTCCTCGAGCCGTGAAACTTTTGGTGCAAGTAGGAGCTAAAGAGTAGGTACTTGGATCTCAATTTGATCGAAGAACATAATGCCCATGTGCTTAGATAAGAAGACCTCTTCAGGCCTCCTCCGTCGAGGCCTTGACACCATTAAGCCCCTTGCAGGTGTGGAACACTCCAAGTTGCATGAGGAGTTATTTAGCAGCACACCAGGTTGTCGGAGCAATTAGGAATAATCGATAGAAGGTTGAACAAGGAAGTGTTCTTCCCTGTTCTTCCTCATATCCTCAAAACTACCAGATAAGATCCTCTGTCTAGATGTAATCTTGGCCGTTGACATTTAGGCAAAGCAGTACGTTGCCTCCTCTGTAGGACTTAGGTGGGAGCCACGTGAAGCTGCCTCAACTGCAGTATCAGGCCCCACACACCCCTCACATGGATCCCTAAGTAATTTGCACCGCCACCCCAGTGCCTTTTTGTATTTCTATTTACTCTTATAAATATAATATTACGTGTAATATTTTTATGTTTATTTGCAGTCAGGACCTCATTCTTTATTGTAATTAATATTTAGTCCCCCTGCCTCATGTGTAGTGCTACATGAGGCACTATAATTATTGCTTGTATGCCCTTAAATTCTCTGAAAATGTTATTAAATGCATGCATAGTTTAATATAATTGCATTTTAGTGGCTGTGAACTGCATCACTTTTATTTCTTGTATTTTGTTTATATTAAATATTTTATTTTATGCAAAAATTATAGGAAACTTACGTGAGATTCTTGTAACATTACTTGACCATATACAATTTTCATTTAACTTAGTTTCCCTATTTTCTCAAAATGCAAAAAATGTTCTTTTATTCTCTATTTAGCACATAAAAATCCATAAAATTTAGAAAACCTTTTCCAAAAAAATTATTAGCTATATTATTATATAGTCTACCACGTACCCAAAAATCACTAAAAATACAAAATATAAAATATAAAATTCATAAAACCATAAATATTGTATAAAATTAGCAAAAAAGTATATAAAAATTGAAAAATATTGTTATCTATTTGTGAATTTTCCTTTATATATATGTTATATATTAAAATTAGTTTTTGGTTAATTTTGGACTTCTTTATATATATTAAGCCTAAACTATGTAGGATATTTAATATATTCATTGTTTTGTATATTTAATTACTTTAAAATTCTAAAAAATTAGAAATATATATATATATATTACCAAAATAGAAGAAAATAAAAACATTTTATTTTTCTTATTTCACTTTATTTTGACTTATTTATAAATATATAAAGCTATATTAAACATATATACTATACAATACTTGTATACGATATAATATCTATTATATTATATATAAGTATATATCTTATTTTAAAAATTAAAAAGAAATTAAAAATTTGCAAAATAAAAATAAAAATTCAATATTAAAGAAGTTAAAATAAAAATATAAAATGAAGTAAAAATCCAAAAAATAAATATAATTAAAAATCTACATGAAAATAAGAAAAATAAGAAAAATACAAAATAATTATTATTAATTAGCAATATTTAATAAATAATTAACTACCCTCCGTGTACCACTCCGTGGTTCGACTCTACATACTTACACTGTATACATCTTTGCAGAGTTAAAATAAATTTTAGCCTGCACACAGTTATTGCTTATCATATATCATGGACTAATTATTTCTTATTTAAGAATTGGTCAACACAGTGATTGCTAGGCTAGTTTGTTAGCCTTGGTAGACCGATTTTCAGATAATCAAATGAAGTTGTTGCCGAGGATCAAGAATTAGGGTAGATTGCACATATATCTATATTATTATTATTATTTCTTTATTGGCTCTTTATCTCTTTTTATCTATAAAATTGTTTATTTGTTCTAATCACTCTGTGACTTTGTAACGAGGGCCCTAAAGAGAGGGTGGTTCTTCTAGGAGATCAACACACCCAAGCGATGCAGAGGTTGGCTCATTTATATCGATCCAGCAGTAGAGTGTTTTAAAGTCAATAGAGAATCGAGAGGAGCATAGTAGCATAGTTTAATATAGATTTTTTTATTTTGTAAGAGAGCGTCATTTATATTAATTGTAATAATACACGACAATATGAGAACGTGGACATTATCGGGTTTATTTTACTGGGTATGTTCACCCAGGGACCTGATTGGTTTTTATCACCTTATTTATTTTATTCTCCATATTTTTCCATTTGTTTTATTTTGTTTCTTGTACTTTACATTTTTCACCTTTTTCATATGTGTGTCTTCATTTATTGAGCCATCTAGACTTAGGATTATTGCTCGGTAACTAGGACCCAAGCCCTAATATCTTCATGTACCTATAATTTTGTGCTTAGACTTAAATACCAAATAAATTGGTTCTTCCCAATAATAATAGTTCATGTCTAGGGCGATTTCATCAATTGCATGTACACATAGATTAGACTTAAATTAATGTGCGGATCGTTTTTAATGTAGCGTGCTAGAGAAAGGTATGCCTTCTATCCCGTGCATGCATTTATAGTTTTCATGTGAATCAGCTTTTCCGACATGCCTCTCAGTTTTCTTGGACTTAGATTAATTGAAAATAAGAAAATTCATTAGGCGTTATTGAAAAATACTCAAAAAATTTGAAAACCCAAAAAGTAAAACAAGAGGAATACTAAATAAACTTTGACCCAAATAAAATATGTAATGGACTTTGTTGTTTTGGGTTCATAAAGCTCTCATTGTATTCAATCACCTTCAAGATTGATTGAGGTGCAACTCTTTAATGAATAGAGCCTAAATCCTAGCCAATGTATTTCCTTGATTATTTCCTAGGTCTGTGAAGTAATAATGCTTCTATTTATGCGTGGACAGTAGGGATGAGTCCGCTTGCAGGCTTAGTATGAATTACATGAGCATAGGGGTATTGTGAGGGTGGGACCTTGTCTCATCATGCCATGTCCGAGCACCCTTCGGGGGAAGTATTTGATATACTACATGAGCTCCCTCTCTCAATTCTTTGGCTAAGTAGTGGGACCATATATGATATCAAGGACCTTGAAAAAAGAACAAGCTACTGGTTACAAAGGAAGTGGGAAGTACAAGACACTTGTATGGTAGTGCTCACTCACCTACATGGGCAGTACTAAGAGCCTAAGTTTGAAAGATTTCTTGATTACAACAAATAAAAATTGACAAGGTAAAAAGTCAAACCTTTACGGCTTCACTGGTGTTGAGTTGGTGAATCCATCTCCATAATGGTTTGTTTGGAACTAGTTTGAGGTCAAAGATCACAATCCCGCACATTTATGCATGTCTTACCTCTTTTTATTTCTCTTCTTTCATTCTGCTCATTTTGAGCATTTCCTCTTAACTTTATCTTCTATTTCCCTTTTCACTTTGGTATTCCTCACTCCTTATATTACTCCTTTTTGTCTCTCAAGATGACAACTTAGGGATGGCTTAGTTCAGACTCCATAGACACCTCCATTGATTCCCCTATGTTGACATCTATAATAACTCGAGGAGATTCCAGAGAGATTGGTTCAGATTGTACGAACGACTCTCATGATTCCCCACTTCTTTCACCAAATAACTCATTTGACGGGACACCGAGGACAAGGTTCCTAACATCTGATCTTGGAGGGCATGCGACGTCTGATAAGTCGGATCCAACAATCGCTTTGTCGGCCGCTCTCACAACACTCGGTACTCAATCAATGCGAAACAAGCAACAATCAACCTATAATTTATGATAAATCAGTGCAAATGTGTGAGTAAAAATTTATTCTAACTTTAACTCTACAAAATATGTGTATAAGTATGTAGAGTATCATACCACAGAGAGTAGAGGGGAATTGAGAAAAAGTGAGTTGTCTACTTAGGTAATTTTTTGTTTTTGTTTTTCAAATGTTTTTATGGGTTTAATTATATGATTTTTTTGTATTTTTTAATTTTTCAAATGTTTTTAAATTACTTTTAATTTTATAAATATAGATATAATATATAAAAAAAGGATAATGAATGAATAAATAAATATAGTAGAGATATATAGGTATATATATAATAAAGAAAACTTGATCTTTTTTGAAAGTTTAAAATTCCAAACAAAGTCAAAATTTTCAAAATAAAATATTTTTATGCTTTTTAGATTTTTCTCTGCTTTTGGTTATTTTGAGGGGTTTTCGAAATTTTTATGGATTTTTAAAATAGAAATAAACAAAATAAGAGAAAATAGAAAACCAGGATATTGAAATAGGCCTAATAAATATCTAACAAATCTAATAGGGCCCAAAATCAATTTTCCTGTAAAGTAGATAAAATAAAGAAAATTTAGAAGTGAAAACGCTATTTTTTTATTTTGAGGAGATTCCTGTGATTTTTATAATATTGTCATATTATTGTAAATTTTAGGGTTTTGTTTTTTAGTTTTTAGATATATGTTGGAATATTATAAAATATAGCTAATATATTTTTTGGTAATTGTTGGGGATGTTTTGAAACTTTTATAATTTTTCTAAGCCAAAATAGGGTAATATGCAATGGTTGTTGATTTTTTAAAATAGGAGAATAACTTTAATTGCTCCAAGAAAAATATAAGTGATAAAATGTCGTTCAAGGATTAGATATTTTTCCTATGATTTCAGATTGAAATTGCTATTTAAAACACACAAAATAACCCAAAATAAAATAATTCATTAAATAAAGGACCAAAATGCAATTACCAAGAAGTCAATTTTCTTCTCATAACATAATTGCAAAGTACATGTGTTGAGCATGGAAATCCATGGGTTTAATTAATTGAAATTATTTGCGGTGTCGTCGCGACCCTTAAAATCCCTCAACAAAAATTATTTTCTTTTATTGACAGCTCAAGCCAACAAGCAAGAAAAAAGAATGTAATCATAAGAACTAAGAGTGCTATTTATTTACCAATATAGCGTATAGGATCGAACTCAGAGAGGCTACAAAAAAATACCATGGTTATTAAATCAATGAAAAATCAATGAAATAAAGGAGAAATTTCTACGCACAGTACTCTTGGTATTTATGTTTGTTTTTTTGTATTTTTTATGGAATTTGTATTTTATAATTTTTTATTTGGTTTTCTGATTTATATTTTTTTATTATTTTAAATTTTGCAATTTTTTATGTTTTTGAATATAAAAGAAAATGAATCGAACAAAAGAAATAAAGAGAAATTAAGAAAAAGAATGTATCAGAAATAAACAGAAAACTAAAATAAAATTACTTTTGGTTTCTAACATTTTAATATTTTTTTAATTTTCCAGATTTTTTAAATTTTTGAAGACTTTTAAATAAATCAAAATAAGAAAAATGATGAAGAGAAATAAATGTGATAGCAAATAAAATAAAAATTGATAAAATATGCACACATAGAAAGATAATTTTTTTTCTTTTCCAGAAAGTTATTTTATGTTTTTTTTGGAATTTTCTATGAAATTATATGAATTGCTTATATTTTTGAGTGTTTTCTGATTTTTTGGTTCTCGTGAGGAATATTAATGAGAAAATGGTACTGTAATTAAAACAAAGTTGAATAAATAAAAATATTTTCTTAGAAATTTTCACAATTTTTTTAATTTCTATTGACTTTAAATGCAGACAGGGACTTTTTATGCAGTTTGTCAATTTTAAAAATAAAAATAAGATGAAAATGCAAAATAAAAATTAGTGACGCAAGATCTAATTAACAGAAAGATAACATGATTTTTGTGGATTTTTAGAGAGGTTTTGCTATCTTTAATTTGATTTTTAACACGCAAAATAATATGTAGGTTCACAGGGGCATGGATGAAAAAAAATTATTGTTTATAGACTGAATGATAACAAATAAATAAACACGAGGCGAAACATATAATTTTCCCAAAAATCCGTGTGCTAACGCACTTGAGACGCGTTGGATCGGACTTAAATGTAAATAAATTATTTTCAGGGACCAAATGATAACATAAACATACAGGCTCTTTATTGCAGTTTTCACAACACAACACATGCAAGCATGCTATCAGTTCAAATATGATTCGAATGTAATTAAGATATATACTAGGGAAAATAATGCACAAGTTCAATGGACTATTTGCAGACACATGTCTTAGAAGGACTTATTTGCAAATTATAAACAACGCAGGGTGAGGGGTGCAATTTTACCCTAATACTTCGTGGTGCCTTGGACGACCATGATGCGATGAGATGCAGATCAGACGATTGAGGATGAAGATTGCATGGACGGATGAGATTTGATCTAAAGGCTTCAATCCAGGATTAGCCTTTGAGACAGATCCAACGCTCCTGATGCGAACTGGGGAGGCATTCTTTATCGGACGGTGATGATGGTGGCTGGAAGAACAGGCTTGAAGGCCGACTCCAGTGAACTTCGATCGAGCAATACTTGCTTGATCTTCGTCCACGGCAACTCCTGAGGTGTACGGCTCACTCCTGCACTTATCCTCTGTTAATCCAAGGGCTCCATAGTGGTTGGTGAGGGTTAGAATGCAATCTGGAGGTTGAAAGATTAGAAACTTTAGGTGGACTTCCAGATAGCGCTAATCGCTCCCTGGCATGCTCCTTAGAGTTGCAATGTGATGCAAGTGATTGGGGGATATCTTTGGACAAGTTTATTAGCAGAAAACAAGAGAAACAGTGGAGGAATGGGGGCCTCCGACAAGGGTGGTCGGAGAGGAGGCCGAACCTTAGATCAAGAGTGATATGAAGGGGGGTCATGCATGGAAGGAGATGGAGAATTTTGAGGTGAATGTCAGCATGAAGTCGTATTTAAAAACAAATGATCGAGGAGCCTCCGATCATGCAGATTGGAGGCGACTGTTAGATCTCTTATTTAAGCTAAAAGAAGAAAATAAAATGCAATTTCAAAGAAGCAACTAACATGAAACTACGAAGGCTACCTAAGGGATGAAGGGAAAGGGTTGTCACCTCAATTCGATGTGTCAGGCGGAAAAGCTCGACTATTGTGGTGGAGCTCCAACAACAGTGGTGGATCACATCATCCTTAGCTCAAATCACTCTCCCGATCGTGGATTTGATGCATTGTAACTACCTCACATGCCATGACTCAATCTTAGGCGATAGAATTAGGGAGAAATGGATCGACAAGAGAAAGGGGGCGAATGGGATGTATTAATAGGACTGGAGTTCGACAAGGTTTGAAACTTGAAATGCGTGCACTCTGAGGTGAGATCAAGGGATTGAATGGCCCAAGAACGATGCTAGTAATTAGGACTACAAACTCGACAAAGGAATTGGGATGAGTTGATAATCGACGTATGTGGGAAAATTAGGAGATGGAAGGCTGATGAATAGAAAGGCGGAATTCATGGGTGGAGTGGGTAGTTGACCCGGGTCAACAAACCCAAGCCGACCAATAAGGACACACTTAGGAAATGACGAAATTAGGAAAATGACAAAAATCAATGAAAAATTTAAATAAATTAGTTAAAAATCAAAAATGAATTTAACTAATTATATAATGTAAAAATGAAATACTGAATATTAAATGTAGTTAATTGAGGTAATTTTTGGTTAATTAAATAAGGTATATACAAGTGTAAAAATAATTAAAGTGTGTTATATACATGTATATACCTATGTATACATTACCATGATTCCTAGTTTATTATTTTTTATAATTATACTTGCAATTAATAATCTATTACAATAATTCACATGGAAAATAATTATATTTTTGTTAGATTTTAATGAATTAATTTATTAGGCTAAATAATTAGGATATTTTTACAGAATATACATGGTGTTAGATATACAATAGTTACAAGATTTTATTTTTGTTGATTTTTGATTTTGTGATTTTTATTTGTATTTTATATGAGTCAAATACAATATTTACAATTAATAAAAATACAATATATAAAAATATGTACAAGAAAGTATATAAATAAATAATGCACATACTATACATAAGTATAATATACAATTACACCCCAAATAACCACATTTCACACCTTAAAACTAATTGTTATGAAACCACTTTCATTTTGAAGATTATTTAATTTGGAGTACAATGAAAGTGAGTTTCACGAATTTGAATTTTAATGGAGAAGATATTGATCTTATAAGTTATGCTTTGCGATTTTATCAGAGTGTTGTCATTTACACAATATACAGCGCTTATTATTACAATTATTTTTATTATTTACAAAAAAAATTATGCACAAATTCATGAAGAAAACAATTGAGTTTGAGTTGAAAATGGTAATGAATAAATTAATGAAAAGAATGTGTATTATAAATAGTAGTGTACAACTCATGAAGATATGCAAATGGTGGTTGTTTTTCTGCAATTTTTGGTATTCATGCCTTATCTCCCTCTACTTTATTTCTGGTCGATTAGGTCAAGTCTTGACCTACTCTCGAGGTCTGAATCAGCATGTATTTATTACATATATACAGTCTTTGATTTTATTTATTTTCCTTTATTTATTTATTTATTTTAGGTTAAAATAGTGATAAATATACAATATTTACACAAGAACTAGGGTTAGTAAAAGAATAGATTTATTGATATTTACAAGTGTTTTATAAGGGATTTTAAGCTAAAATAAATGAATAAAGATGATGAAATGTAGATCCCCCTATGCTTTACCTTTGCTAGTCCCTTAGCAAACAATTATTTGAAGAATAAGTGATTAAAAGAAAAAGAATAAAGAAAAAAAATAAAGAACTTGTAACAATATTGAGTATTAAACCTATCATCATAAAATCAAAGTATAGAGCTCCGTCAGACCATTTGATTATTAGTTTGGGCAGAACCTTAGAGGGAAACGGATTTGACACCCAACAACCTCTAAAAACCACACAACTCTTGCTAAAGTCTCCTCAATAGACAGGTCTGAATAAGTCAACTCATACTCAAACCCTTATGACTATGAATCTTTCTTGTACAGTATAAGTGATATGTAGCTTTCCGTGGCTGAAGCAGTAAAAGTCAGACTTCTCCAATATGGTGACCCTAATTCCCCAACCCAATAACTGTTTCCTCGAGAAACATGGTATTCCTTTCTAAGTTCAAGTGCAACCAGCTCAAGAAGAGGAGGAGGAAAGAAGAATGGATGATAGCTAGTGTAGTTACCTATTCTAGGATGCCTGACCAGTGTAGCCAAGTCATCCAGTTGCATGCTCACAAATATCTGACTTTGAGCTGAAGCTTGCTTATTGACTTTACATCTATATACATACTCCGCAAACATTCTATATCCACTCGGGCTAGTCCATATTTTTGGAGTTTTTGAATTTGCATTATTTTATATATACACAAGGTGCAGCATGTACATAAGGAGTTTTTCCTCTTGAGCCAGTAGACTATCCCTCTTTTGAAGCTTTATTGCAACCCACAACATTCTGTCATTAGACCTCGTCGCTACTGAATTGGGTTGGGGTACAATGGCCACAAATGTGTGACTTTCGATGTTCCCAGTGGCTTGTGTCTCATGTCGGCAAATCCAGCCTTCTACCACTTTAACTGGGGTGGGTGCGCAAAGTGTAAGTGAAGGCGTGCAAGCTAGGTCATTATAAAAAAGAATCATGCATGTGCTCCAAAGTACTCTACTTAGGCAGTGATGAATCCATGATTCACATCCTTTATTATTTTATTTTATCCAAATTCCTTATGCAAAATATCTTTAAATATGTATCAAATACAAGAAATTAGCATTGTGCATACATTTGTTAATATTATGTAATTCACATTATTTTTGACCAAAATAAAAGAATAAAGAAGAAAAGAAAAGGAAAAACAAGGATGTATTTTTGCAATATATGCAGACTGACCCGAATCCCGAGAGGGCCAAATATTGGCCTGATCGACAAGGAATAAAGTAGGGAAAGATAAGGTTCTTATCTTGTACATATTCATCAAAATTCTTCATGTATACATATATATCATCTCTTTTTATTTCTAAAAAAATAATAATTCAATTTCCTTAATAAAATTTGTAAATAAAAGTGTAAATAAAAACAATAAAAATAATTACAAAATAAGATTGTGTACAAGTGTACATCACCTATATCTATATTTATTTCTTACGTAAATAATTTGTATATAATTTGTAATTTTAACACTTGTATATATTTTTCATAATTTAATAAAACTGAAATAAAACTCATAAAACATAAATTAAATTAAAAATAAAATCATCTTCTCATTGTACAGGTTGCCAAGCATGTATATATTGTACGTAATACCAATTTATTTAGTACCTATAATTAATTTGTAAAAATCAAATAAAAATTCTTTTATATTCTTTAAATTATTTTGTAAATAAATACACTATAAAATATAATGTATTTTTATAAAAATAATAAAATAACAATACATGTATACAATATATAGGTATATTATACCTGTACATTATACCATATATTGTATTTACCATATATACGTATTATTTAAAACTACTAAAAATCATAGGAAAATAGCTTATTAAATAATAAACACTTTTCATATTATTATTTTTTATTTTAAGACCATTTACTATATTTTATTCATTATTATTTGATTTTTGAAAATAAAAGTTTCAGATTAGTCGGCCCAGGTTCGTTGACCCGGGTCAACCCCTCCTTTCCCAAAATCGGACCCAGGCAGGCTTCGTCGGATCTATTTTCTCCCTATTTTCCCGCCCGGATCCATCCATTTCTATCCTTGGATTATGGACCATTTTTGCCACTTAGGATCCGTGATCCTCATGGATCCCTAGGTAGGTCCAGATCTACCTAGGGTTACGTGCTCTTCTCCTATCTTTCTAGAACCCCTGGGACACCTATAAATATTCTCTTTTGCCTCCGTCATGAAGCTGCTCATCGCTCGTGCCTCCCTTTCTCCACCTACGCCTCCAGGGTAGTGACAGGACTCAGGTAGACCTTCTTGGAGCTCTAATTGCAGGGGGGTTGGACGTAGCTCACTTCGCAGTCGGAGCATCACTGCGAGAAGCCTCTTCTGCCTTTTGCAACAAAATTGAGGTAAAGACCTCACCTCCATCTCCATTTCTCTTCTCCAATCATCTCAGTAGCCTTAGGTATCACTCTCTCTCATTTCCTTTTAGTCACATCACCTTGATTTCACCCATCAGCCGCCGACCCCTATTCCGTCTCCGCCCTTCACGTTGGAGCCCCATCTCTTCCATCTAGCCGCTTCGATTGGCACCCCATATCACCCTCATCCTTTTCACGCACCCTGATCATCTTGAACCTCACTCATCAGAGTGAGATCAAGACCCAACATCCATCCATCGCCTTCGTGGGATGTTAACCTTCATGTTTCTTTGTTTTTAAGTTGATAATAACTAATGCCGAGGCGTCGCCCTTGAGCATAGTCTACTCCTACAGGTCTAGACACATACGAGAATGTGATTCAGACCCCAACGGGCACGAAGGAGCACTTCTAGGTGCTGTACCTCCATCTCACCCATCCGACTGCTCTTTGCTCCATTGGAGCACTCCAGTCGATGTGTAACACCTTTAACTTGGTGTTGGACCCTTCAACGAGTTGATCAGATCCAAGTATCGCCTGATAACTCAGATCGAAGCTCGCCCTATTTCTATTCTTCCATAAACTTTCATGTTCGTCGGATGAGGAGCCTCTCTTCCCAGATTTGATCGCTACCGCTTATTCACACCAAAAAACTGCACGTCCGATTAGAATAAGGACATATCTGACACGCACGCTTGCCTGCCATCCGAGCCGTCTGATCTAGTCACTAATGGTCATATGCACTATACGCCTACGCCACGGTTTGCACTCTCAGATCTTTCTTAGAGGCACATTAGAGCCTCAAGAGGCGTCACATGCCACACATGCCTGATAGGGGTATATTTCCTCTTTACCCCTGTATTTTCTGCTATTTCATTTTAGTTCAATAAATGTAATAATTAGTTGTGAACATTTGCATTTAGGACCCTATAGTTTCTTATTTGCATTTCAGTCCAGTCGAGTTTGAGTCACGCACGTCTTCATGTGTTTTGTGGGAAATTTGCAGAAATTTACCTGTGTTTTTTACATGTTATTTTAATCAGAATAATATGAGAATTGTAGTTATGCCCCTATGCATGATCTATCACATGTAGCGCATGTATTTTCTGGACTAATTGCAATCATGCCCTCGTGTTTTTATTACGTGTTATTGAAAGGCCCTTGAAACTTAAATAATTACATTAATGTCCTTTGTTCACTATTTTAATTTTTTTCTCTTTTAATTGTTGCAATAAATATTGATTTGGCCTAAAAATTCTATAAAATTCCTAGTAGATGCTCTTCATAGGTTCTTTGCGTCATTAATTTTAGTAGGCTAAATTTCTTCTATTTACTACTAATAGAAATAAAAAACCCATCAAAAAGTCCCTGTTTGCCTTAGAAAAATCATAAAAATTCAAAAAATGTTTAAAAATTCCAAAAATTTACTGTAGGTATATTTTCTCATGCATTAGATTCTGCATAAATTTGGTTTGAAAATATTTTGTATAACCCTAAAAATTTGCAAAAATCAAAAATCTTTTAAAAATCTAGAAATTATGATTTCAGTTCCTATTTATAAATATTTTCTTCTAGTTTTAAATAAAATTGGTGTCTGGGAGTTTTGACCTTTCTTCTATTTTTAAATTGACAAATACCCTTACTTTGCCTTGTTTGCATGTTTTCCTAGTTTTTTATTTTTAGAAAATTCAAAAAACATTCAAAAATTCTCCAAAAATTCACAGAAACATTATAATACCTATAAAACAAAATATTTTTACTTGAATTTTCTATGTATTTTTAACCTATTTGGAAAATACAAAAAGATGTGTTTGTCTGTCTTTCATGCCTTCTTTCAAAAACTAGAAATGTGCAAAATTAAACACCACTAAAAAGAAAAAAAAATCCTTCAATTCTTTGAGTCACCTACAAAGCTTATTACAATGCTCCTTGTGTTCGTCCCTGGTCGCTATACCATGTTAATGATAATAGCTACACCACTTGCTTGATTTGCTTGATTTCTTTAGTGGTTAAATAGGTTTCTCCATTTTCAACTCGATTGATTTGGGTGACAATGATGCATTAATTAATCAACTCAACCCGAGTAGCCGGGTCGCTTGTCAGAATTACGCCATTGCAAGGGAGCACGATTAGGTACTTAGGATTTTTGTGTATATCTTATTTTTTTATTTTATTTTCCTCTTTATTATTTTGTTTATATTTTTAACAAGATTTATTCTAACACATTCTCTTGTTTCCCTTTGTTGCGAGGGCCTGTAGAGTAAGGGAGGCGATCTTCAGAGAGTCGACGCACCCGAGCGAGGTAGAGGCCGGATGTTCTACACTGATCGGCATGGGAGAGCAACTTAGGAGGAGCAGGAGACTGCCTTAGAATAGATTTTACTTTTCACATTATATTTCATTTGAACTTGTAATATCTCTTAGAGATGTTGGACACTTTTATTCAGGGTCTGTTTCATCGAGTGTTGGTGCACTCGGGGGACCTCACCAGGTTTTTCTTCGCTATTTTCACCGCCTTTATTTTATTTTGTTCTATATGTGGGCCCAAAATTTTGGCTTTTATTTGATTGAGCCAAGTTGTGATCAGATCCAAACACCTAAAGAATATATGTTCCTATAGAATCGATTGGACTTAGCCAAATAAATAAATTGTTGATTATTTGGATTTGAGACCACACGACGAGAGAGGTCACATACAACGCTGGCAGGACCCGTTATGGCATGCACTGAGTGGCATCGAAGATCAGACCTTGGTCTCACTTCTAGATAGTTAGCACCTTATTCTTCTCGTAATAAAAGTTATTGTTTAGGGCAATTTCTTCGTGCATCATATAGGTAGTTTATTTCATGTCTTTAAATTTATGCGCTGATCATATTGTATGTAGACTGTTAGAGCAAGGTACGCATTCTATCTCATGCAAGCACCATTGATTTCATCACGTATCAACTTTTCCGTCTTCCTCCCCCTATTTTATTGGACTTAAGAATAAAAGTAAATAAGAAAATTCGTTATATGTGTCCTTAATAAAAAATGCCAAAAAAGTGATAACCCAATAACATCGGGACTTCTAAACAAACTTTACCCTAAAATAAACTTAAAGATCACATCCATTGTTCTGGGAGAGTAACCCCTCATTGCTTGAATTTACTTGCATATTGAGCGAGGGACGAACACTAGGATAGAGCCGCGTCTGTATTCTCTTTTAGACTACTAATTCTATAAAAATGATTGGCTGCTTCGTAGTGAGGGAATACAGGTAGCTGGTAAATGGTTCGTATTTCCTTAGTAGAGTGGGTGGTTTAAAGGACACTGGGTAAGGCTCTGTCCTTAAGTAATGAGTAACCATTTTATGGTCCGTACTTACACCTTTACTGGTTGAAATTAGGTGTAACTAGTCGTAAGAACTCGGGCCAATCTTTTGGGAAAAACAAGCACCTAACGGCTCGCTAACTCTTTTCTCAGATTGCATTATCAACAAACTCTAAAATAGAAAAGATTAATGACCAAACTTTCACGCTCATCATCGCGTTGGGTTGGTGAATTGGGGGTTTGATTTCTCGTCATTGTTTTTAGTCCATATCTAATCTTCATAAATCCCCACATCACGATGATGGGTAGGCAATCTCTTAGGACACCTTTGGTGGCACCGCTTCACAACACACCTAACCATCCATCTAGTGAGGTTCCGGAGAGCTCATACCTACTCTCAGAACCCTAGTATTCCACCTCCTTCTTTTTTGACCTTCCCCACCTATCATCCAAGGTACAACAACCAAAGCAGTCAGAGCAGATATTTGTAGACTTGGTTACACCTGAGGTCTGCTCTTTTTCCTTTTCAGAGTATGATGAGATGAACTAAGAGAGGAGAGATGATGAGCAACCAGATATTCACGATGTTTTTGATCAGGCAATGATCAACAACACCCTCTTGCCATCCTTAGAGGTGATGCACCAACAAATCTGGGACCAGGGGTTGCTCATGACAGAGGTGAGGCAAGAGTTGACTCAGATAAGAGATGGATGAACAGATGCAAGAGATGACAGACATGGTGGTGGAGAGATTCCTAGACACGAGGATCGAGCATATGACTGATGCTAGGATGAGGCCAATGATCCACAGAGACTCTTGCACACCATGAGAGCATGCACAACCCTAGTGCAAATCTCACCCACAAGTGGATTCAGCTGTCATTCATTCTTGGTAATTTCAAGCTGCCACCCTAGATAATTCAGTTGTTTCCCAAGTTGCATGGGCATGCCACTGAGGAGTGACATCTACATGTCTAGGAGTTTGAGATGATCTGTAGCACAATCCACGATAGATTTGTGGACGAGGACATGATCAAGTTGATAGCCTTCCTATTTTCCTTGGGTGATAGAGCAACCTACTGGTTGAAGCACTTGGGGAGGGTTGTCACCACCAGGGAGCAGTTTAGGATTGAGTACCTCAACAAATACTGTCCACTTGTTCAGACGAATGCAATGCGAGCCATGACCAGCAATTTCACCATGATCCCGAATGAACAGTTCCATGAGGCTTGGGATCGGTCTAGAGAGCTCATTTAATCCAGAGATTCTTTTTTGTGATGGCACCTGAGCTATAGGGGCTATTCAATGCCTTGTGTGGGGGGTCCTATTTTTACAAGGATGAGGACTAGGTATGGGCCATCTATGAGGAGATGGCTGAAATTTGTGTTGTGATGACCCCGGTGCATGTCTACAGTCACGGGAAGCCTCCCCCTAGGCATTTTCTCACCATAGAGTTGCATGCATTGAGGCAAGTCCATCTTCATCTTCTACAACCACAACATTAACAGACTCATCAGCTACGGACATGGGCATAATTAGGCAGAAGATGGATCACATGTAGATTATAGAGAAGAAGATGTGCCAGGGCCTAGGCACGCTCAACAAGGTTGACGAGCTGGCCCAAACTTTGAGTGACCTCAAGAGACAAATCATTTGCCTTCAAGAGGCATAGACAACTTCCACACCATAGTGTAGGTAACATGCTGACCAGGGGAACCGATTATCACATCTGTCCGCCTCTTACCGACAGGTTCATCATATTCAGGAGGAGCACATTCAGTAGGCACCCCCATTACCAGTTGCCAGCACCACCTACACCAGGCACACATATGGTGGTTTATCTGAGTGATCAGCCATTGCCGTCCATTCCCTAACCTTCACATGAGCATACATAGTCGTTGATGGAAGTCAACGGAATTTGGTATGGCCAGTACCAACCGCAACCCGGTATCCGTCGGGATCACCCAGGTTTCAAATGGTCTACTGGAGGTGCTCAGTCCCAGCAGCAACCTCCAACATAGTCAAGGCAGGGTACCCAGTAGTAGTATCCCCAGTATTCCTAGCACACTATTCCTCGACCCCGTTACTAGGGTCAACACTGGAGGCAGCGACAACGTCATTCTTAGTTTCGCCAGCCCCCCTCACTCTTACCCGCAACACCATGGCCAGCCTCAACACTTTCAGAGAGGCAACCCATCAGGTTCTTATGCACCCTCGTATGAGAACCCAGCTTTATAAGGGCTAGCCCGTATTCTTACAGAGCAGCAAACCACTTTCAGGCAAGAGATAGATGAGTTCAGGGAGGAGATGAGAGATATCATCAAAGCCAAGGCTACCATACCTGTACAGATAGAGACAAACCTGAATAATATGAAGAGGAAGTCTGAGCAGGTATAGTCTGCATAGTTTGACACTCCTAGTGAGGTTCTTGATGACATGCATTATTTATTTGATGTTGATTTTGTGACACTTAGGAGCGGTAGGAAGCCATCCGACAGCGACTCATCTAGGTGACATCCTGATGCAGACTCCAGAGCGCCAAATGAGAGAGAGAGAGAGAGAGCGATGCTGATGTCGCTGATGTTGATATTGATGGTGGTATTGATGCCACCCATTTTGAGGATGATCCAGTCGATGGTGTTGACACTATACCTTCTCCAGATGCTGGAGACGGTGGTGTTGATGCCACCAGTATTCCATTTGACGGGCCAGAGCACGGTACGGGTGCCGCAACTTCAGATGTTATCGATGGTGTTGATGCCACCAAGAGTCTATATATAGATCCTCCAGTTGTTTTGACTGCTACTCCTGAACCGAGGATGATTTTCATAGAAAAATACAAAAAATGGAAAAATTTAGAAAAACAAAAATATAAAAAAGAAAAGATTTTTATATCATCTCTGATCCATCTGTTGTGATTGATGATGATTATATGGATTCCAGTCATTTGCATGCTCATAGACCTTCCCCTACTCCTAACCCTCTAGTTCCTGAGGAGGGTCCCTCTATCCCCTTCCCTCAAGCACTCCGCTTAGGGAAGGGCCAGAAACAGAAAACCAAAAAAGAAACAGTAGTTTGAGTTCAACGAGTAGATGATATACATATTTCATATCTAGTTGATTCTTTAGGAGAAATTAGAGCACATCCCTCTCTTCCAGAAGAACCTTAGAGAGAAGACCACAGTCCGTAGGGAGAAGAGGTAAACCCACAATGTAGAGATCCATGTGCTCACCTGTGCCACATGCTTCGCTATTCAGAACTGATTTCTAATCAGGAAACAAGATGCATGGGCTCCATATGTTAGATGCCACATTCATGAGAAGTGGTTTGATCGTACTCTATTAGACAACGAGTCTTCGATTAACCTCCTTCCAGTAACCTTACTTGACCTCTTTGAGTTTGACCCTCTTCGATAGAGCAGGATAGTACTTTAATTTACAGACAGATCTGTCAAGAGATGAATGGAGTTACTGAAGGATGTGATCGTTACCATTCAGGGCCTGAAATTCCCTGTGGACTTCATTGTGTTGGATATGGAGATCATTGAATACGTGACTGATACCCCCATTATATTAAGTTAATCTTTCTAGGTGATAACAAAGGCCGTGTCTGATCATGATAGTGGGAAGATATACTTTCCTGTCGAGGGTGAGAGTAATCAAATAGAGATGATTGTTGAATTGAGAGCTAGAGATTCAATTCTCTCAGAGAAGGGATGAGAGCAGACGACAGACTCAGAACCCGACGTCCACTACGAGTGTGATTTTGTGATTACAGATGATGAAACTGTTTCAGAAAACCTGATTTTACGAGCTCTTGTCACACCTTCAGAGTCCACAGATTCACAGAAGCCAACTGAGGAGAGTTTGGAGACCACACTTGTGGCACATGATACTTTATAGGCTAATGATTCCGATCTGGTTAGCGAAGCAGATTTTGTTTCTTGTCATTCAGATTTAGATACCTCATAATCAGACACAGATTTTGATGGACTGGATTTTGTTGAGTACTTACCGTGTTTGATGTCTACAGATCCTACAACTAGGACAAAGATAGAGCCAGTACAATTGATAGAGACACCATTAGGGCCATCTTTGTTGAGTTCAGATGAGCAGTGAGAGTTCTCCCATTTAGATCCGATAGCCTTCACTCAGACATTTCAGAGGCCAGATTTGCCAGCTCCCACATGCCTAGAATTGAAGACCTTACCATAGAGAATGAAGTACATATTCCTTGCAGGCAAGCCAGAAATGATTCCAATCATTGTCTCAACATATTTGATTGATGACCAAGAATCTCAGTTGATGGAGGTTCTTAAGAGGAACTACAAGTGGATAAGTCTGGCCCTGTGTTCCCACCACATCTATCTCGAGGACGACGCTAAGCCCTTGCATGAGTTCTAGCGTAGGCTGAATCAGAATCTTCGAGATGTGGTCATGAATGAAATATGCAAGTGGTGGAGTGCTAATTTCATCTACCCCATCTCGAACTACAAGTGGCTTAGTCCATTACATGTGGTACCCAAGAAGACGGGTATAACTACAGTCGTGAGTCTAGAGAGGAGATTGCTACCCGTGTACCCACTTCTTGGAGGGTATGTGTAGACTGCAGACGATTGAATTAGGAAGGATCAATTCTTGCTACCATTCATTGATCATATTATTGAGAGATTAGCTGGGAAGAGTCACTACTACTTTCTTGATGGGTACTCGGGGTATAATCAGGTGGCCATTATACCTGGAGACCAGGATAAGATGACATTCACCTATTCGTTTGGGACGTATGCTTTTAGACGCATGCCCTTTGGATTATGTAATGCCCCAACTACATTCCGAAGGTGTATGCTTTCTATCTTTTCTGACATGGTGCGCGATTGTTTAGAGGTCTTCATAGATGATTTTTTGGTCTATGGCGATGGGTTTGATGCTTGTCTTGCTTGCCTAGACCGAGTGTTTTAGCGGTGCATCGAGGTCAACCTTGTTCTATCTTAGGAGATGATTTATTTTATGATAAATCAAGGGACAATCCTTGGTCATATCATCTCCAACATGGGCATAGAGGTCGATCTGGAGAAGGTATATATCATCATGAAACATAATCCATCATCAATTTGAAGTAGTTGCGGTCTTTTCTGGGGCATGTCGACTTTTACCGCTGGTTCATTCAGGACTTCAGTCGTATTGCACGACCGCTTACTAATCTTCTCACGAAAGACACCGAGTTCATTGTAGATGATAAGTGTCTTTCATCATTTGAGACTCTCAAGGAGTTGGTTATGCATGCTCCTGTCCTTCAGCCACCTGATTGGTCTCTCCCATTTGAGATCATGGAGGATGCTTCTGATTTTGCAATAGGAGTTGTTCTAGGATAGAGGAGGGATGGATTGCCTTTTGCCATATACTACTTCTGCAGGACTCTGGATGCCTCCCAGTGGAATTATACTGTTATAGAGAAGGAGATGCTAGATGCAGTCTTTGCTTTGGATAAGTTTCGATCTTATATTATCGAATCTAGAGTGACTATTTATACAGATCACACCGCCATCCGGTACTTAATGGCTAAAAGGGATGCTAATGCATGCATGACTAGATGGATCCTTTGACTCCTGGTGTTTGATATTGAGATTAAGGATAAACCTGGAGTCAAGAATGTAGTGGCGGATTACTTCTCTCGATCAGAGCATCTTGCAGATTCTGAGACTACCACACCTATCACTGAGACATTCCCATAAGAGGTGATTCTTGCTATTACCTCTCTCCCATGATATGCTGACATTGTGAACTATCTTGTTGCCAAGAAAGGTCTATATGGTTGGACCAGACAATGAGTTGATACTTTCCCAGTGAAGGACAAGTTGTATCATTGGGAGGATCCCACGCTTTACCACGAAGGGGTGGATATTGTCTGGCGTCGGTGTATTCCTTACGAAGAGCACCATAGCATCCTTACCTATTTCCACAAGCTTGAGGCAGGAGGACATCACTCTGGGATACAAACAACATAAAAGGTACTCCAATTCGACCTTTGGTGGCAAACACTCTTCAAGGATTCAAATGAATTCGTGCAGCGGTGTACTGACTGTCGGAGGATGGGTAATTGTAATCATAGAGATATGATGACTATGCAACCCATTCACTTATGTGAGGTTTTTAACACATAGGGCATCAAGTTTATAGGCCCATTCCCTAAGAGTCAGGGATTCAAGTACGTTTTGTTGGTTGTGGATTATGTGAGTCGTTGGGTTGAGGCCATCCTTACCCGAGCTGTTGATATGAGGACCATTTGCAGATTCTTGAGGAAGAATATCATATCATGCTTTAGGGTTCCTAGAGTTTTGATTTCTGACGGGGGGACTCATTTTATCAATGACAAGGTAAGGGCCCTTGCTAACGAGTTCAACATAGACCATAGAGTTTCCACTCCATATCATCCACAGAAGAATGGTCTTACCGAGGTTACGAATTGGGAGATTAAGACTAATCACAGAAGGTTGTCTGCCCTGACCGAAAGGATAGGTCACAACTTTTGGACTCGATCTTGGGGGCCTATAGTACATCCTTCAATACACCTTTGGATACATCTCCATTTCGACTCGTTTATGGCAAGCCATGACACTTACCTATTAAGATTAAGCACAAGTCACTATGGGATGTCACAGAGATATTGTTAGATCTTCAGAGTGTAGGAGATCATAGGAGAGCAGAGTTGGCACCCCTGGAGGAGCTTAGAGATATAACCTTTTCAAGTAGCCTACAATACAAGGATAGAGTGAAGATATGGCAAGATTAACATATCAACCATAAGCAGTTTGAGCCTGATTAGAGAGTATGGCTATTTGATGCTAGACTGAGATTATTTCCAAGGAAATTACTGAGCAAATGGAAGGGACCATACTTGGTCAGAAAGGTGCATGACAACAACAATATTGATATATTCGAGTTGTTTTCCGAGTCCACCTTTCGAGTCAACGGTCAACGCCTGAAGCCTTTTCTTGATCATGACTCGTTGACCGTTGATGATGACCCTATCCATTTTATATGAGATATGTTTATTGACTCTCATCTTATGCATCTTTTACTTGAGTTACACTTTTTTCCGCCTCTCTATATATCCATGTTGATATATCATTCATTCGTTTTGTTTAACACCCCATTCCTCATCATATGATTTTTGTTATACTTAAGATGCACTTTATCCTAAGTATAGGGGGGGGGGTATTGAAGTTGTGTTCATATATCCGTTCACCCTATTAACTCTGTTTTGCTACCTACACTCAAGGACATCCGACCCTAAGTATAGGGGAGGTAATATATGTTTTCCTTTCTTTGATTGCTCACTCTCTTGTCCCTCTACTATTAATATTCTTTTCTATACTTAGGGATCTTCTACCCTAGGTATAGTGGGATAGGTCGAGTCGTTGATGTCATGTACATTCTCTTCCTCAGTTTTCCCCTTTTATACAATCTTATATACTTAGGATTATTTGATCATAAGTATAGGGGGATCAGTGACTTCTGTTCAATTCCTTCATTCTTTGAGTCATTGTAGTTTAGGATTCTTTTCACTTCGCTATGCTTATTACGAGTTATGTCTTCCTTTGTCATTCTCTTATCACACTGAGGACATCGTTTGAGCTAAGTATAGGAGGTGTCATATATATTGTATATATACCTTAGCCATAACTTGTACTTTTGGGTTAATAACATGGTTATTACTTATAAAATTGGTATAATTTTTTTCGAAAAATGTGTGCGAAATTGTGTGTAAAATTTTGCGTAAAAAGTTTTACCAAACTTTAGTAAAAATATTAGTAAAAACCTTTGTAAAAACTATTTTTGTACAAATTTTTGTGAAATGTTTGTAAAATGTTTTTTTGTAAAATGTTTGTAAATTATTTTGTGTATCAAAATTATGTATATGGTATAAATGTTTGTAAATTGTGTGAAAGCAAAATATTTGCAGAAACCTTTTTGAAAAAATTGTTGTAAAGTGATTTGTAAAATAGTTCGTAAAACTAGTTTTGAAAAAGGGTTTGAAAACATTTTGAAAAATTTTGTAAAAATATTTGTAAAATATTTTGTCACATGTTCTATAAAATTATGGATATATCAAATAGTTGTATATATATGTTGCATATTCTTTGTTGACAAAAACTATACTTATTTGTAAACTTTGTATATAAACTTTGTGTATAAAATTCCTTTATAAAATTCTTGCAGACAAAATCCACTTGTAAAAATTGTATACGAAACTTGTAAATAAAAACCTTGTAATATGTACATATTTTTGTAAATATTTGTAAAAACTTTCTTTCTTTGCTTTCTTATTTACCATAAAAATGTGCAAAAATTCTTAGAAAAAAACTTTGCAAAAATATTTTCACCTTTTCCTTTCTTTTCAAATATTTTTTAAATATTCCTTTCATGTTCATATGCATTTTTCTGAATAGTATTGACATTTAAACTAGTCTGGAATAAAATTGAAGAATGAAGCTTGGTTAAGATCTTAATCCACTTAATTTTAGAGGAACCTTTAGGAATTGGAGTTGAGACTTTTCAGGTCCTATCGACTTAATTCTTTGAGTTCACTAGACTATGTTTACATGTCATCTTGATTGGTCTAACTAAAATATTTCATGACACACGCATGATTCTTCTAGGCAGTGGCCTTAACTTGGACAGACACTCTACATGTAGCTCTTCATGGATGAGGTGGTGAGGGGGAAGAATCCTTTGGCTTGGGGTAGCACACGGGTGTGTAACAACTAGTGGGAGCATCTGTCTTCCTCTAGGGAGTGAACTGCATCTCAACCTAGTCTAGTGGCATTGAGGTATAACGACATGATGTTGTGGGTTGCAATAATGCTTCTAAAGAGGGATAATCTATTGGCTCAAGAAGCAAAACTCCTTATGCACATGCTGCACCTTGTAGATATGTTGTATATATGTCATAAAAAATGAAAAAACTTCAAAAAAGGGGACATGCCTAATTGAAAATAAAATGTCTACCGGAGTGTATATAGTTGAATAAGCAAAGCTTATGTGATGCATTGTCTCATCTCAAGGAAGCTTGCAGCTGGAGACTTGGCTACACTGGTCAAGCTCCGTAGGATACATGGCTACACTGGCCTCGGTCCATTGTCTTCTTTCCCCTCTTCTTGAGCCGTTTGCACTTGAACTTAGAAGGGAATACCCCGCTCCTCGAGGAAAGAGTTGTTACATCGGGGGAGTAGAGTTACTGATGAATCTCAGATTCATCACTCTAAATCTCATAATTAAGCTCAAATACCTCACAATCATCAACATTTCTTCATTTATTCTGCATAATTAGCATTCAAGTATGTTTTCATAAGAATTGCATTTTATCCCTTATTTTTGCACAAAATAAGAAGCCAAAAATCCCAGCCAAAATTGACCTGTAAATAGCCTAACTTCCCTGATTTTTAACTCATTCATGCTAAGTCTGAATAACCCAAAACCACTTCCATTGTGTACATATCACTAGCAAGAATAAATGAAAAATATCAAAAAAAAATACTAACCCAAATAAGTGGACCAAAAACCCAAACCCTAGTTACGGGATTTCCGGACTAAAAACCTCATATCTTCCTCATCTAGTGTCCGTTTTAATCCTACTCACTTTTGAACTAATGTACATTGAATTAACATCAAAACGAGACCAAGTTCAAGTGAATCGGAGCTCATATGTGAAAGTTGGGTTTTGGGCCTCTTTTGTACATTTTGTATTTTAGCGGTTTTTGACAAAGTATTCTATGTACATAATTAACCTATTTTAGTTCATTTCTTTTTCATTTGTCTTCTTTGATAAAAGTTTTATTAAAATGCATAAAAATCCAAATCCAAATTTAGCTTGAAATCAAAGAAACAAATTGAGTCCAAGTCTTCACTAACTCTCTGTACAAAATTGGTCTTTTTCATCTTTTATTTTATTTCTTCTTTTTCTTAATTAACAAAAAAACCCAAAAAAATAAATTAATGTGTAATTAATTATCTTTGATTTTATCATATTTTTTCTGGATTTTTATTTTGTTTAAGAATGACAAAAAATATAAATCCCAAAAATCAAGGTATTCTATGTACATGGGATACCCAAAAAAATTCACTTTTTGCATTTGATCAATTTTGGTTTTGATGTCTATATGAAAGTTGAAGATCTCATCGAGACGAGCAATTTCTGTGAAGAAACTTTTTCGATCCGAGGTCATTTACTATTTCTTTCTATTTTTTTCTATTTATTCTCTGAATTTTGTGGTGCTGACACGTGGCAGCTCCTGGAGCCGCTACGTGTCAGCCGTTTTTGGCATTCTTTTTATTCATTTTTTATAAAAAATAAAAATAAATAAAAAAATAAAACATAAAAAAAATTAAATAAATTAAAAAGCCATCGCACGTGCGAGGCACGTGCCGTCCCCTTCGTCAACCTCCCGCTTCGTTCTCACCGCCCATCGCTGCCGCAAATCTCGCGGTCAGATCTCGTCAACGATCATCCCTCGAATCAATCTCCTACCGGCAACCAAGTCACCGCTGATTGCATCTTCTTCCCGATCAATCCAATCAGATCTTATCTTCCATCCCCGAGACCTCTTTCCATGTCTGGCCACCTCTAAAAAACCTATTTAAAGCTCCGCCGCCCGTCAATCAGATCCATCCGTCGATAGCTTGACAATCGACGGCGGTGACAGCGCCGTCGTACCTCTCCGGCGAGATCCGAGGTCTTGGACCTCGTCGCATCCCACGGCCCAACCTCTTCTCCGCCATACTGCTCAGCTCCGCCTTGGCATCGAGCCACCAACGACGACTACAACCTCCATTTTGCTTCATCTTTCATCCCTCCAGACCATCATCTTCTCCATCACGATCACCACCTTCTTCGACATACCACCCAACCTCCCATCTCGGATTACCAACCCCCATACTCCATCACTCCGCCACCGCCTCGTGTGGACGCCGTCTCTGGCCGACTTCATCGCCGTCAACACCACTCCAGAACTCCATCTCGACACGTATCGGCCATTATAGCATCGAAAGCGTCAATGACGACTACCAAGATCCATCGACTTCTCCCCCGGCCGGTCAACACTCCTCCGCTCCTTCGACGACCGTCGGCTGTGTGTCAGCCAAACGCCTGCCGTTCGATCGTGAAGATCCTTTGATCCCGACCGTCACATCTGTAGTGATCCAGAGCATCGGATCCAACCTTCATTGGCGGCCCAGATCCAATCCGATCCTCAATCCGAACCACCTTCCACGCCAGGGGCTTTGGGAGATTTCGAAGCACAGTCAAGCGCCACGTGGAGGTCCACCCCCAAGCCTCCACCCGAGCCAATCTACGCAAGTGGGAGTCATGTGAGCCGCTTAAGTTTAGTAGAAGAGCCCCTAGAAGCTTTCATATTTGCATGGAGGCCCCCACCGACCAGAGGGCACGTGCCACACACGTGCCCCTCTAGCACTTTTGCATAAAGTTCCCTCAGGTTATTGGTAATTACCGCAAAATCCCCACACTGCATTTTATCTTATTTGCTGTAATTACAAAAATACCCCTGTCTTTCCCCTTCACTTCAGACCTCTACATTGCATTATTTAATTATCCACAAATAGCATTTTGTTTGGCAATTAATTCTTTACGTTTTGACATATTTTTGATATTTTTATGATCAATGGTTAATTAATTATTATTTTTTCTGTGGAAAATTGCGTATTTTGCCTATTTCTTGCTCTGAAAATTATATTTGATTAACCGTTGCTCAAAACATTCCCTTTGTGTTTGACATTGTGCCCAAAAAGAATCACATTTGCATGCATAGTTTGTCCTATAAAAATCATTAAGCATATTTCAGTGTTTGATTTTTAATAGGTATTGAAACTAGTATTTTCGAGGTTTAGGATTTTTATGAGATCCATAACTAGTGATAGATCTTAGATAATGTTATTCCTAGAAAATAAATAGGTTTAATATTTACTATAATTAAATATTGAAATTCATTTTGTTTGCATTTAAAAATTTATTGAAAAATTCTTATTGCATCCAAAAATTCCAAAAAAATATACTGCATTCACTTCATCGTATTTTGCATTGTGGCCAAGTTTCGTATTTTTGGACATCGTTTGATCAACTTTTACATTTTAGTCCCTAAAATAGGTCAGAATTTCATTTTGCATCTTTGATTACATTAAAAATTACAAAAAAAGACCGCCTCGAAAACCGCACACGAATTTTGATAGACATAATTCTAGGTTGTTCCTTTGCCTCCTTGTGTTCGACCTTGTGACTTGCCCAAGTAAAATAAACATAAAACCGCATTGATTGAAAATTGATTAACTTATTATGTGGTTTTTTTCTTGACTGATTCCGATTGCCGCCTACAACGAAATGACAAAATCATTAATTTTTACGCACGAACAAACACACATTTCATTCATTTAACACAACGAATATCGGACCCGTCAGTTACCTTGTTGAGAGAGGCTGTTTCTTTGCTATTTCTGAGGTGGGGAGCTATATATCACTTACACTGTCCAAGTGAAGATTCATAGTCATAAGAGTTTGTGTGTGTAGACTTGTTCTGACCTTATTATTGAGGCGACCTGAATAGGAGTCTTGCGGAACATAGAGTTTGTTAGGTTATAAGTCCATTTCCCAATAAGGTTCCGCCAAACTAATAATCCAAAGGTATGACCAAGCACCATTCTCCAATTTTAAGAAGATAAGTTTAATAATCGACATTGTTCTAAATTCTTTGCTTTTTCTATTCTTTATTTCTTTTTCACTTCTTTTTCAAATAAGTGTTTCCTAGGAGACTAGCAAAGGTAAAGTATAGGGGAATGATGAATCCATGATTAACATCCTTTATTCCTTTATTTTAGCCAAATTCTCTATGCAAAGTATTTGTAAATATGTATCAAATATAATAAATTAGCATTGCACATACATTTGTTAATATTGTGTAATTAACATTCTTTTATATTAAAATAAAAGAATAAAGAAGAAAAGAAAAAGAACAAAATAAGGATGTATTTATGCAATAAATGCAGACAGACCCAAACCCTGAGAGAAGGCCAAATGTTGGCCTGATCGACAAGCAATAAAGTAGGGAGAGTTATGGTCATTGTACATATTCATCACTATTCTTCCAGTATACATATACATATACATATATATATATATGTATATATCATCTTCTTTTATTTCTAAAAATATAATAATTCAATTTCCTTAATAAAATTTGCAAGTAAAAGTGTAAATAAAAACAACAAAAATAATTACAAAATAAGATTCTGTACAAGTGTACAACACCTCTAACAATAGTTATTTCTTTTGTAAATAATTTGTATTTTTGGCACTTGTATATATTTCTCATAATTATATAAAATTTAAATAAAACTCATAAAACCAAAATAAAAATAAAATCATCTTCTCATTGTACAATTTGTCAAGCATGTATATATTGTACATAATACCTATTTATTTAATACTTATGATTAATTTGTAAAAATCAAATAAAAATGCTTTATATTACTTAAATTATTTTGTAAATAAATAAAACATAAAATATAAGTATTTTTGTAAAAAATAAAATAAAAATACATGTATACAATATATAGGTATATTATACATGTACATAATACCATATACTGTATATGTCGTATATACGTATTATCTGAATTATTAAAAATCATAAAAAATAGCTTATAAAATAATAAACATTTTTCATATTATTAGTTTTACTTTAAGACCATTTACTATTTTTTATTCATTATTCTTTGATCTTTGAAAATAAAATTTTCTGATTGGTTGGTCCAGGTTCATTAACCCAAGTCAACCCCTCCTTTCCCAAAATTAGACTCGGGAAGGCTTCACTGGACCTGTCTTCTCCCTATTTTCCCACCCAGATCCAACCACTTTTTCCTTGGATTATAGACCCTTTTTTCCAACTAGGATCCCCAAATCCTCGTAGATTCCTAGGCAGGTCAGGATCTCCCTAGGGAAGGCTTCTCTGATCTTTCTGGAACCCCTGGGACACCTATAAGTATTCTTTTCTGCCTCCGTTACTAAGTAGCTCATCGCTCACACCTCCCTTTCTCCACCTACGTTTTCAGTGTAGTGACAGGACTCAGGTAGAATTTCTTGGAGCTTGGATTGTAGTTGGGTTGGACGTAGCTCACTTCGTGGTCGGAGCTCCACTGCGAGAAGCCTCTTATGCCTTTCGCAGAACAATTGAGACCAAGACCCCACCTCCACCTCCGTTTCTCTTCGCCGATCATCCCAGTATCCTCAGGTATTGGTCTCTCTCCTTTCTATTTCATCATTTCACCTTGATTTCGCCCATCAGTCGCTGACCCCTATTCTGGCTCTGCCCTTCACGTCGGAGCCCCATATCGTCCATCTAACTGCTTTGATAGACAACATATTTCACCCTCATCCTTTACATGCACATTGATCATCTTGAACTTCGCTCATCAGAGCGAGATCAAGACCTGACGTCCATCCATCACCTTTGTCGGATGCCAATCTTCATCCTACTACGCTCCTTTAATTTTCAGTTGCCAATAACTCTTGTTGAGGCATCACCCTCGAGCATAGTCTACTCTTGCAGGTCTAGGCACGTACGAGGAGGCAATTAAGACCCCAACAGGCACGATGGAGCACCTCCAGGTGCTGCACCTCCATCTCACCCATCCAACCTCTCTTTGCTCCATCAGAGCACTCCACTCGATGCGTGACACCTTTAGCTTGGTGCTGGACACTTCAACGAGATGATCAAATCCAAGGATCGCTAGATAATTTATATCGAAGCTCGCCCATCTGCTCCTTCTTCGTGTTCTTCCTTTCACATCCGTCGGATGAGGATCCTCTCTTCCCAGATTTGATCTCGACCTCTTATTCACACCCAAAAGCTGCACGTCCGATCGGAGCAGCGGCAGATCTAACATGCACGCTCGCCTGCCATCTGAGTTGTCAGATATGGTCACTAACGGTCAACTGCACCATACGCCTGCACCACGTTCTACACTATCAGATCTTTCTCATAGGCACACCAAAGCCGCTAGAGGAGTCATGCGCCATGTACACCTGATAGGGGTATATTTCCGTTTTATCCCCATATTTTTTGCTATTTCGTTTTAGTTCAATAAATGTAATAATTAATTGTGAACATTTACATTATGGACCCTATAGTTTCTTTATTTGCATTTCATTCCAGCTGAGTTTGAGTCACGTGTCTTGATGTGTTTTGTGGCAATTTACAGAACTTTACTTGTGTTTTTCACGTGTTATTTAATCAGAGAACTTTTATGTGAATTGCATTTATGCCCATGTAGTGATCTATCACGTGTAACACATGTATTTTTTAGACTAATTGTAGTCAGCCCCTCGTGTTTTTATTGCGTGCTACTGAAAGGCCACTGAAACTTAAATAATTGCAAGTAGGTCCTTTGTTCACTGTTTTAATTTTTTGATTTTTAATTGTTGCAATAAATATTGACTTGGCCCTAAAATTTCTACAAAAATTCCTAGTAGCTGCTGGTCTTAAGTTCTTTGCGAGGTAATTTTAATTAGCTTAATTTTTTATTTACTATTATTGAAAAAATCAAAAACCCATCAAAAAGTCCCTATTTGCCTTAGAAAAATCATAAAAGTTTGATTTTTTTTAAAATTCCAACAAAAATATTGTAGGATATTTTCTCCTATATTAGCTACTGTATAAATTTGGCTTGAAAATATTGTGCAAAAACCTAAAAATTTGCAAAACATAAAATATCTTATAAAAATAGTATAAAATAAATTAAAAATCTAAAAAATGTTATTTCATTTCCTATAAATAGATATTTTTTTCTAGTTTTAAATAAAGTTGTGTCCAAGAGTTTTGAACCTTTCTTCTATTTTTAAATTGATAAATACCCCTGATTGTGCATTGTTTGCATGTTTTTCTAGTTATTGATTTTTAGAAAATTCCAAAAAACATCAAAATAGTTCCTAAAAATTCACAAAAATAGTATAAAACCTAAAAACACAAAAATATTTTTATTTGAATTTTCCATGTATTTTTAACCTATTTGGAATATACAAAAGAGGTGTTTGTTTGTCTTTCACTCTTTGTTTCAATTCGCATTATTTTTAGAAACTAAAATTTGCAATATTAAAAACCACTAAAAATAAAAATATTCGATTCTTTAAGTCACCTAACTAGTTTATTACAGTGCTTCTTGTGTTCGACCCTGGTCGCTATACCAAGTTTTTAATAATTAATACACCACTTGCTTGATTTCTTTAGTGGTTAAATAATTTTCTCGATTTTCATCTCCATTGATTTGGTGACAACGACACATTAATTAATCAACTTTAACCGAGTAGCCAGGTTGCTCGTCAGGCAGTCGAGATGACTCTGAACTAAACCTTGTGGTTACCAATGAATTAAGTCTATAGACCTGAAGAATCTCAATTCCATTGCCTATAAGGTTCCTCCGAAATTAAGTGGATTAAAGTCCAACCAAGCTCCATTCTTAGACTGTATTCGATACTAGTTTAAGTGTTAAAACAATTCTGAAAGATGCACATGCAAATATAAGAAATATATACATAACATTTTTAAAAAAATGAAATAAAAGAACAATCTTTTCAAATAAGTTTTCAAAGAATTTTGCAATTTTTCACGGATTTAAAACTTTTTTAAAAGAAAGAGAAGGGTTAGTAAATTGAATGTATTTACAAGAAATATATACAAGTATACACACAAGGATTATCCAAAATTTATACAAGATTTTATAAGATACTTTTATGCACAAGTTTTAGAAAAAAAATTTATATACAACAAAGAATTTTATTTACATGAGGATAAGAGATTAAGGTTTTTTTTATATATATCCCATAATCTATATCCCATGTGACAAGATAATTTCACAAAAATTTTACAAGACTTTTCAAAAAAATATAAAAAAATTTCAAAATATTTTTCAAAATATTCTACAAAAAATTTTCAAAAGATCTACAAAATAGTTTATTTGCAAACTATTTTGCAAACAAAAATTTTACAAACATTTTGTACAATATAAAAACTTTTGATAAATAAAATAATTTACAAACATTTTGCAAACAAAACATTTTTACAAATATTTTTGCAAAGATTTGTATAAAAATAATTTTATAGAATTTTTTATAAACATTTTTACAAACAGTTTAGAAATAATTTTACAAAGTTTTAACAAAATATTTTACAAGAAAAATTTTGCAAACATTATTACAAAAGTTTTTTGCGAATCATTTTAAAAATCTATTTTCAAAACATTTTTTTAATAATAATATCCATATTAAAAATACGAGTTATGGATGAAGTATATATACATTATATACGACACCCCCTATACTTAGTTCAGACTATGTCCTCTTAGTGACCAACAAGCTACAAAGAAAGACTTAACTCGTTCTAAGTATAGAAAAGTGAAAAGAATCCTATACAACAACGACTCAAAGAATAGATGAAAAGAATAGAAGGCGGTGATCCACCCTATACTTTTATAATCAATTAATCCTAAGCATAGAAGATTGTACAAATTGGGAAAACCAAGGAAAAGAATGAACAAACTCAACAACTCATCTTGTCCTCCCCTATACAAAGGGAAAAAGATCCCTAAGTATAGAAAGGAAATATCAATAAGTTGAAGGACAAGCGAGAGAACAGAAGAAAGAAAGGAAAATAAAAACACAAAAGAGATGGAATTAACAACATTACTCCCCTATACTTAGGGTAAAGGATTGCTACGTATAAGCAACAACAGGAGTGATGAAACAGAATGAAAATGGAAAAACTCAAATCATTAACCTTCCCTATACTTAGGATAGAGTACATCTTAAGTATTGCGCACACACACGGAATAGAGGTGAATGATAAAAACTGAATAAGAAAGAATAAAATAAAAGGATATATACAAGAGAAAACCATCACATGTATCAGATGCAAAAGATGTCAAAAAGTCATTGTCTGATACCACATACATGGAGTCAACCGCGGACATGAATATATAATGATCTAGATATGGCTTCAGCAACTGTCCGTTCACAACAAATGGATGTGCATCAGATGACAACCCATATATGATAATATTACCATTGCCATACACAACTCTCACAATGAACGGTCCTGACCATTTGCTTTTTAACTTGTCGGAAAACAACATCAATTTAGCATAAACAACCAAACTTTCTGATCAGGAGAGAAAGTCTTCCTTGTATGTGTCTATCACGCCAACGCTTGACTTTCTCCTTATACATGAGTGAGTTGTCATATGTAAATCTTGGAATTACAACAATATATTCAGATCCAACTTCCTACTCTGTCCTACTTTTTGATATCCAAATTGCATACTCAGAGTTCCCATAATGATTTCTGATTTAATTCAACTATCAAGTGGCAAGGATTTCCTTACACCAATCTGTAGGAGACATACCCAATGGAGACACGTACATCGTCTCATAAGAACATAGAACCAAGTCAAGCATCTGGGACCAATTCTTACTATCTGGATGTACAAGATTCTACAATATAATCTTTTTCTCCGTATTTGAAATCTTATCCAAGCTGCTAGTCTGTGGGTGGTAAGGAGACACGATTTTATGCTCAATGGCATACTCCTTTTCAAGCTTCTTGACCTCTCGATTAATTAAATGGCTTCCCCCATCTGAAATGAGTATCTTGGGTATCCCAAACCATGTAATAATTTGGTCCTTATGAAAGGAACAATATGTATGACTATCCACTGCTTGGGTGGGGATTGCCTCCACCCAATGACTAAGATAATCCACGGCAAGCTGGATGTACTGAAATCCTTGACTGATAGGAAATGGGCCCATGAAGTCTATGCCCCAAGCATAAAAAACATTTGAAATCTGGATATATCTAAGGGGCATGGTATCTTTGGAACCAACGATTTCTCCCATCTTTTGATAGTCAGTACAACCATGAACATAATCTGTAGCATCCTTTAATAAAGTTGGCCACCCTAGGATGCTCTGCAAAACCTTTGTTGCCTTGTGTTTCCCTGAATGATGCCCACCAGACTCTAATTTGTGACAATGCTCAAGTACACTGGTGTATTCCTCCTGAGGAATTCACGTTCTCTAGATACATTCTACACCCTCACGAAACAGGTACAGATCCTCCCAATGGTAAAAATTTATCTCTGATAGGAATCTGTCTACCTTGTGCTTCGACCAATCTTGAGGAACTTTATTGGAGACAAGATAGTTCACAACATCAGCATACCATGGGAGTGAGGCCACACATAAAATGGTCTCATCTGGAAAGGTCTCTAATATGGGAATAATTGACTGCTCAGAAGTCTCTACATCTGTTATTTGGGAGAGGTGATCTGCCACAACATTCTTTACTCCAGGTTTATCTAGAATCTCTAAATAAAACTCATGGAGAAGAAGGATCCATTTGATAGGACATGGTTTGGCATCCTTCTTTTCCTATGGGTACCGTATGGTTGTGTGATCAGTGTATATAATGACATGTGAACCAAGGAGGTAAGATCTGGACTTCTCTAATGTAAACACCACTACTAACATCTCCTCTGTGACTGTGTAATTACGTTGTGCCTCATCTAGAGTCCTTCTAGCATAGTGTATAGCAAATTGTATCCCATCCCTTCTCTGCCCTAAAACAGCTCCAACTACAAAATTTGACACGTTCCTCATGATCTCAAAGGGGAGAGACCAATTACGAGGTTGTAGAAAAGGAGCACTAGTAACCATGTCTTTCATCTGTTTAAATGCAAGGAGGACTTTCTCATCAACTATAAACTCACTCTCCTTGCACAAAAGCTCAGTAAAAAATCTGGCGATCTTGTTGAAGTCCTTAATGAATTCCCTATAAAATCCAACGTGTCCCAAAAATAACCTCAATTGCTTCAAATTCTACAGTGGATCTAGCTTGGAGATCAAATCAATCTTATCCAGGTTAACCACGATACCATGTTTGGAGATGACGTGGCCCATACAATCCCATTAGTTACCATAAAGTGACTCTTCTCCCATGAGAGCACTAAGTTTACCTCACATCAACATTGAAGTACTCGATCTAAATGAGAAAGGAATGTATCAAAGCTATCCCTGTAGATTGAGAAATCGCCCATGAAGACCTATAAAAACTACCTACCATGTCGGCAAAAATGGCCAACATACACCTTTGGAATGTAGCGGAAGCGTTACACAATCCATAGGGCATCCGTCTAAAGGCCTAGGTGCCAAACACACAAGTAAAAGTAGTTTTCTCATGATCCATAGGAGTGATTGCAACCTATTTAAAACCCGAGTACCTATCCAAGAAACAAAAGAACTCCTTCCCTACCAATCTCTCAATAATCTAATCAATAAAGGGTAGTGGAAAGTGAACATTCTTGGTAGATGAATTCATGCATCGATAATCTACGCAGACATGCCTTGAAGTAGGTACACGGGTTGAAATCTCCTCACCACGGTCATTCTTTATGATAGTAATCCCTGATTTCTTCCGGACCACATGTCAAATATTGACCCACTTGGAATCTGAAATGGGATAAATAAATACAGCAACACACCATTTCTTAATCTCTTTCATGATAACTTCTCGAATCTTTGGGTTGAGATGGGGCTGACACTCACGGGAGGGCTTCCTGTCATCCTCTGAGTTGATATGATGCGGGCACAAAGCTAGACTAATCCCACGGAGATCCGAAATATTCCATCTAATGGCCTTGAGGTTTCTCTCAAGAACTTCTAGCACATGAGATTCTTGTTTGTCGGTAACCTGCGAACTGAGGATGACTAGAAACATTTGGGGGGACCTACAAGGAAGACATGCTTCAATGTTGATGGTAATGCCTTCATCTCAAGTGGGGTCTGAATCAGCTTTGTGACAACCTCTACAACTAGTATCTGATCTGCACTATATGTACTGTCCACCATGGCTACTGTAGGCTTAGCATGTAGAATCTTATAATGGTCTGCTTGATCTCTACTCAAAAAGGAATGGCTCATCAGGATGTCGAGAATCCTCAACAAAAATCTCTGAAATCTCAATAGGAGGTATCTCATCAGTAATCTCAGAAAAAGAACATGTCTCATGGATCTCCGAATGTACCTCCGATATCTCAGAATGATCCTTAGAATACAGCTCAAACAACCCATCAACAATCGACTCAGAGTAATCAACATGGGAACTCAAGGTGATCGTGCTTTCTAGAAGGTCCTTATGGGAAAGGAACTCTTGGGTGTCCATGAAATCAGAGAATAGATCCGTCTCTCGAAACTCAACAAGAAAATCATAGTCCTCAGGATTGAGTGTAACTGTCTCTCTCTCATCTATTGTCGATGGTGGCAGTGATGGCCTAGAATCGAGGATCGTCTCAATTTTCACCTCAACACTACTGGAGTGAAAGATGATCTCTCCTGTACCATAATCAACTACCGCTTTAGCCGTTCCAAGGAATGACCGACCAAGTATGATCGGGGTATGGATTAACAAAGTAGAGGTATCCATATCCATAATAACAAAATTAACTGAGAATCTGATTCCTTGCACCATTACAATAACGCCCTCTAATATGCCTCTCGGCATCTTGATTGATCTATCAGCAAACTGAAGGATCATCATGGTGGATCTAAGAGGTCCCAACCCAAACTCAGTGAGTAGAGAGGATGTCATGAGATTAATGGAGGATCCGCTATTGAGAAGAGTACGATCAACCTCTTGATGAAATATGTGGCAACAGATGTAAGGTGTTCCCTTATCTTTCTTTTTAGGTGAGAGGTTTCTAATGGCATGAACTGTGGCCATGGTCAAGGCATGCTTATGTGTTTTCTTTCATCTGTTTTGCTTTGGTTGACTCTTTTGAATACCTACTTCTTTCTTTCCCTTTTTGACTGTAGGCATGTACTCCATGGCCTTAAGGAGTGGTATCTCTAAAAAGACGTTCTATAGAATCTCCAACATTCCAGGATCAAATAGTGCTATTTTAGTTTTTGGATTGTTCTTGTTTTATTCAAAGCAGATGCGAATGGAACACAAATTATGATAAACATAAAATTCCTCCATTCCTTTATTCAAAATAGAGTTATCATTTACAACTGGGTCATCAGATTTAGTCTATACAGATCACCCCAAATAGGAGTAGAAGAAATTAACTGAAAAACAGGTTGGGTTGCATCTGCTAGTGTAGAAGGATATTCCACGATGGATGTGGTATCCTTCGTGGCTCACTATGAACTGCATCTCTCTTAATTCTCTTTTTGCTCTTTTCTAAATAATGACGGATAAGAAGATGGTGGTGATGGTGAACAAAGTGGTGAAACTCCATGATCTAGCTCTGCTACACTGGATCTATGCTCAACTGGTGAAGAAGGTGATGCAGTCGATCCCCTAATCCCATCATCTATGAAGGCAGCCACAATCTCCTACCACTCCTGAGATGAATGGCATCAGATAAACATGTAAAATCAAGGGCCATAGCTATATCAAGGGTGGATGGATCATGGGGTACCTTCTCCTTGCTTCTGAAGTTGTTGTAATGGGCTTTGACCTGTGTTTGAATCAGTGTCTTCATGGTAGTCAGGTCGTCGAGCCTATGAGTTAGGTCATCCATATTCTTCATCAATAGGGCAAGCTGATCGAGTACGAGATTCACTGAAGGTGCCTCTAGGTGCTCAATGACAGGTTGTCACTGAGACTGGTAGTGAGGAGGCTGTTGGTATCCATACGATTGTGGCTGATAAAAATGAGGAGAAGGATGTGAGAACTGTCCATAGGATGCAGACTGCAGCTGATAGTAAGGCTGGTGAAAATATGCAGACTGCATCTACTATTGTTCATGTCTCCAGTTCTAGAAGTGAGGTGGAGATGAGAAGTGAGGTTGTAACTGCTGGTGTTGGGGTTGTAGTCCCCCACCATGGAAATTGTGGGCGGGACTTCGACTCTACTGGAAACCCAACTGTCCTTGCATTGACAGACGAGGCTGGTTGCGCTCTCGATCGAACCAAACATCGTTCACCTCCTAAATGAGAGGTGGAGGTGGAGACTGCTGCTCAGGAATATAAAAAAGCTGCTGTTGATATGGTACAATCTGATATGATTGTTGTTGGACCTGGTCCAAGGTCTGCACGTAGTAAACATGTTGAATATAGATGGTCCTCCGGTACTTTACTGTGATGATGTGGAAGAAGTCTGCTCAGGAGTAGAAGTAACGGATACTGCACTCGTACCCTGACATGCACTAATCGTACTGACAAGAAGCTCTAGATGCTTTGTGATGTCATCCAACTTGTCCAGGTTCTTTGTCCTCTGTTCAATCACTTGAAGCTTCTCAAGCTCTTTGGATCGTTTATTAATTATGTAAACTTTGGATAGGTGATTGCCTATAATGGTTAGATATGAACTATCCACCCTATCCACATCATGTGATGCCATCATGTTGACAACCTTGTGGGGTACTGCAGGAGAAGGTACATGATGCTTCTGAAAAGTACGTAAAGAAGAAAGAGCGACATATCTCTCCGCCATCTCCTAAAAAATATGATAAAGGACATCCTCATCCTTGTTGAAGTGGGACCCCCCACAAGCATCATCTATCAACTTCTAGTTCTCAATGCTCAAACCCCCCAAAGAAGTTTTGCACAAGGCTTGTCTTCAGAATGACGTGATGGGGGCACTTCTCCGTCAAGTCTTTGAATCTTTCCCAAGCCTCATGAATAGGCTCATGGTACATTTGGGATAAGTTGGCAATCAAAGATCGCATTCAAGTGGATAATACTTGCTTAAGAAAGTGGACCTCAACTCTTCCCAAGTTGTGACAACCCTTCCCAAGTGGTTAATCCAATATAGTGCCTTTTCCATGAGACTGAACGGGAAGGCGGTCATCTTCACTACCTCTAATGGAACATTCGGGTAGTGTATTGTGCCATAGATGCGATCAAACTGTTGGAGGTGTACATATGGTTCTTCATTGATGTGTCCGTGGAATATTGGGAGGAGTGGTAAAATTGTGGGCATAAGCTCAAAATGCCATGAATCGCATGGATACTAATCCATGTGTCCGTTTGTCCTGCCCCTAGATTATATGCATCCTTTAGGGTAAGCTTAGCCGCTGACTTAATTAGTGGATCTTCTCCTCCCCCATTCCTACCTCCTCCAGGGTCTCTATCCTCCTCTCCCTTTCTTGTATGTCATTCCTCAACTCAAAGATCATATCTCGCAATCCGGCTTGGATGTCATCCCGCTCAATCAGCTATGCCTGAATGTCTTGTATGGAGGCTAACATCGTGTTGTTGATCTTGTTCTGCTCAACCATGGAAATTTTTCCTTTCGGTGGCATCAAGTGCTCTGTCTCGATTTCTTAAAATATATATGGCACTAGACTAGTCCTCAAAAATGGTGGAGTCTCAAATGATATTTCAATATTATAGTCAATCTTGAACAATGGATTTATCGATGTGGTGAATGGTGAAGTGGAGAAAGAGGAATACATGGGAAAAGAATCTTCCCGAATAGAAGATGATCGAATCAGTGTGTGAAATGAGCTCACAAAAATTAAACAAGAAATGCTCCAATCCGACATCTTAGATATCAAAAGGAAAGATGCGAGAACATGAAGGTCAACATAGGAAGAAAAATGATAAAAAGGCATAAAGGGTGTGTAAGGATCTTTACACTAATAAACAAACACGATACAAACCCCCGATTCACCAATTGGAAACAAGTGGAGACCGCAAGAGTTCGGTCTTTGTTCTTTTCAATATCAATTTTAGTGAATCTACAAGAAGATACTTACTACCAAGCACATAGGGCGAGTCACCAATATCACCAAACATGCATACTCTAACCTCCCCAAATAGTGGTACCATCTTCTCAGGCCGTAGGGTTCAATATCTTGCCTAAAGGGAGATAAGAGGATTAGCACACAGAAATGATTTTCCATGGTAGGAGGAAAGTGTTTACAGTTGCGATCATACAAAAAAAGTGTTGTACAACTACTTAAGGTACAAAATCCAAGGATTTGGTCTCTATCCTTATGACTACTTCCTCACCCACTCTGCTTGGAGGTAAGTGCCTGCAAAGAATGAGGAGGTTTCTCTCCCCCAATATAATGATGATTTGTCCTTACATTTAGTTTTAGGGTTGAGTGTTCTTTAGTAGTCCCGATTTTAAAATTGTTATCACTTTTTTTGTATTTTTTCAAATAAATTGGTCTAACGAAATTTTCAATTTCTTTTTGATCTTACATTATTGAAAATGGGGAAGGAAATCAGAAAAGTTGATTTGTGATGAATCAATGATGTATGCAAAGGAAGAGATGCATACCTTTCACCATCACTCTACATGCAAGGTGATCCGTGCATAAAAACAAAACAGAAAATAAACTAACCTATATGATGCACGAGAACCGCCCTAGCAATAACTTCTATTAGCATGCAAGAACATGTTAATTTGACTAAGTCCAAGCTATGCTCTACTCTATAGGTGCAGAAATTCTTGTTTAGGGGCTTTGGACCTAATTAATTACCTAGCTCAAGTAAGATAATAGAACTTATCACTAACGTCTCAAGCACATAAAACCATGAGACAACAAATATAAACAAGGCGATGAAAACAAAATCGATGAGGCCCCCCAAGTGTCGAACAAATATAAACAAGGTGATGAAAACAAAACCGATGAGGTCAACCAAGTGCACCAGCACTTGGTAAAACATACCCCGCACACATAAGGTACATAATGGCCTTTTAGAAAACAGAAAAGAAGGCAAGCATCAAAAAATAATTACATTTTTTTACAATAATAATGGAATAAAAATGCTTAATAAAACAAAAAATATATGTGCAAATCGCCTTCAAAAAGTCTGCTTCTCCCAAATATTCTACTCCTTATGTGCTCTCCTTCAACTCGGTAAAGAAATGACCTGCCTCCGCTTCGCTTGGGTGCATCAGTATTCGTAAGATTGTCGCACTTACTCGTCGGGCCCTCGCAAGAAAGAGGTAACACAAGAATATGTAAGAAACACATTTATGACAATACGAGCGAATAAAATATGAGAAAATAAATTAGAGAATATAGACAATGAATATGAACAAGTGTCAGAAGATATGAATAAGAGATATGTGACAAAAACAATAAGACAAAAATAAAAGAACTCATACGAGTATATATAATCTAGAATAGCAGGCCAAAAGAAAAACCTAGGTACCCTCACCATGCCTCCCTGGCAATGGTGTCATTTGTTGAACAAGGAAATCCAAGGGTTTAATTAATAGAAATTATCTGTGTTGTCATTGCACCCCTAAAAAACCCTCAACAAAAATGATTGGTTTTTATTCATAGCTCAAGCCAACAAGCAGGAAAAAAGAATGTAAGCACAAGAAATATGAGTGCTAATTATTTACCTGTATAGCGTACATGATCAAACTCAGGGAAGCTACAAAAATCCCGAGGGTTATTAAATAAATGAAAAATCAATGAAATAAAGGAGGAATTTCTATGCACAGTACTCATGATTTTTATGTATGATTTTTTTATTTTTTAAAGGAATTTTAATTTTATATTTTTTATTTGGGTTTCTGATTTTATATTTTTTATTATTTTAAATTTTGCAGATAAATTTTTCTATTATTAAATATAAAAAAAAATGAAATCAAATAAAAGAAATTAGGAGAAATTAATTTGACTTTTTATAATATAACAGAAATAAACAAAAAAAATTCTTAAAAAAATATTTTTGTGTTCCTGACATTTTTTATTGTTTTTTAATTTTATCAGATTTTTTTGAATTTATTAAGGCTTTTAAATAAATCAAAAACATGGAAAAGGATAAACATAAATAAATGTGAATGTTTTTGGGTTTTTAAAAATAGCAAATAAAATAAAAATTTATAAAAAATGCACCCACAAAAGGATTTTTTTCCATAAAACTTTATTATGATTTATTTTGGAATTTCTACTAATTTATATGAATTATTAATGTTTTTAAGTGTTTTCTGATTTTTTTGGTTTTTATGAGGAATATAAATGCGAAATGGTAGTATAATTAAAACAAATTAGAATAGATAAACATGAATTTTTTAGATTTTTTTGCAAAATTCTTATAATTTTTATTGTTTTTTTTAAATGTAGACATGGATTTTTCTACAGTTTTTGAATTTTGAAAAATAAAATATTTTAAAATAAAAATTAATGATGCAAGATCTATTTAACAGAAAGATAACATGAATTTTGTGGATTTTTTGAGAGGTTTTGCTATTTTTATTTTTTTAACATGGAAAGTAATATGCAGGTTCATATTTATTATTTATACATTGAATGGTGGCAAAAAATAAATGCGAGGCCAAACGTATAATTTTCCCAAAAATCTGCGTGCTAGGGCACGTGAGTGATGAACCTCGATTTCATCATGATAATTTCAATATATTTGTCCCCTAGCTTAAGACTTTGTCAATAAAAACCAGAGTAATTGTTGTATATATCTTAGCTTTAATTTATATTTAAAATACAAAAAAATTACAAATAAACATTGCCGTGTTTTTATACCTCTAAAAATGCTCTCAAAAATATTTCTACCTCTGTTTGACTTAGTTTTGGTTTTTGGGGTCTACATGAAAGTTGTAGATCTCATCAGGATCTACAACTCTCATGCTTTGAGTTTTTCCAAATTCATCCTCCTTCTATTTCTTTTCAAATTTTCTTTTATTTTATATTCTGAATAATCTCATTGGGCCACGTGGCTCCTTCTGGTTTTGCCACGTGACCCGTTTTCCTCGTGCCACACACCATCATCTTCCAGCCGTCCAATCCACTACTGGGCGCTTCAATCTCCGCTGCCCGTTCCAGCTTCACCCGCAGCCCTTGATCGTAGTTCCAGATTGCATCTGGAGCATCCACGCCCGCTCAATCCTCGATAGTTGTATCTTTAGATCCAACGGTGCCACGTGCCTTGTCCATAACCCTTTGATGCGCCTTGATTGATTAGATCAGGGACGCTCCATAGCGACTTCACCCGAACCGTTAGATCACAAGATCCAACGGTTGACACTCCATCTTCTACCTCCTGCAGAACCTCTCTCCCACATTCTCCACATCGAGCCTGTCGCCCCTTCCTATTTTCCCGACCTCGATGACAACCTTCACCACTCCCTAACCATGCCAGGTACAAGCCCACCCCTCCTTCATCCTCGCGGGCCACGTAGCTACGCATGACCCTCACTCTTTCGCTCCATAGCTCAACCTCTAACCACAATGACCACAACCTGCACTTCAACCTTTCCCCTTCAAATACATCGTTGTCGACCGCATTTCACCCCGTCCACCTTTACGTGGGCCACGACCCAGATTCTCTCCGTCTCCCCGTGAAAGGGGTGGTCGGACGACGACATGAAGACAGATGTGGCCCAGGTTATGACCCTTGGCCATTGTAGGCCATGCTCCAACCGTGATACGCCGACGAGATGCTCTGGAGGGTTGCTGGAGTCCAGCAAAGACCCGAGCCTTCCTTGGAGCTCATCCCAGACTGCTCTCCTCTGCCTTGTTCTCCAGGTGAGTCCCCTTTGCTTTTTTCCTTGTTTCTCCTATTTAATTAGGCGCTCACACTTGCTTTCTCCCGCAATTATCCATCTCACCTGCTCCGCCTTACCTCACCCATCTTCGTCGTGCCCTCCAACCACCTTCTCGATCCTCCACAACCTCCAGCCGCTTCGCCTCCCTTTTCTTCACCTCGCCAGAGAAGACTACTAGGGTTGCCACCTTTTTCACACATACGGCCCTCCATTCCACATCACCACACCCGCGCACAACACCTACACGGTTCGGCTATCTTTCCTAACCCTTTTTGCAGGTGCTACCTTCTAATGGCTGGACTTTGGCCGGAGTTAAGTTTTAAGCTCCACCTCCGGCAAGGGGTTCATCGATAGCCCCCTCCAAGCAGTTCTGAGTCTTCACAGTACTATGAACTTGGTCTCCATGCATCCAGGTTGCTTCCTGGATCTTCATTGAGCTCGGGAGACGGTGGCTGAGCTCGTGCAGGTCTGCCGAAGTCCCAAAAATGCCGCCAGCAAGTGACGGAGGAGGAAGCTCCAGGAGATGCAGGTGCCGTTGGATGGCACCTACTGATGCTCATCCAATGGCTCACATTCAGCCACGTCTACACCTCCAGGCTCGGAGGTTCATGTGGCCCAAAGTCAGTGACTCAATGCCAGATCCTTCCATGTGTCCCGATCCTTCGCCCGAGCCTCTCAAGCCATTGCCTTAGCTAGAGCCTCCATCCGAGCCTAGCCTCACATGTATTGGTTACGTGAGGGATGTGAAAATTGCAGGGGTACCTCGCCTTCTTCTCCAAATTGCAAATAGGTCCTCTGAGCATGTGCCCAACATGCGCGGCTGGGGCTATTTGCAAAATAGCCCCTCCGAGTTTTAATAATTACAAAATAGTCCCCGCGTGTATGGAAAAATTACATGGAAGGCCTTGCACTTTATTTTAATTACATTTATGCCCTTCTAGAGATTGTTTGTAATGCTTTTCTATTTATTTTTGAAGTTTTCTTTACGTTTAGCCTCTGGACTCTTTTGTGAATATCTTGAGCATCCGACCTCAATTTTAGTTGATTTCAGTTTCATTTCGAAGTTTATTTCCTTATCTATCTATTGGCATAATTTGTTTCCTGATTTGACACTTGAAATTTTTATGATTAATTCTAGTAATATAGTGTCACTTGCTTAGTTATTTCTCATGCCTTTATTAGTTCATCAATTAGATTCGCTTCATTATGTGAACATGAAATTGATTACATTTTTATGGCTCAATGATTTCATCTAGATATGGCATATTTGCATTATGTTGCATAATAAAAGCTAAATAAAAAGAAAAAAATGTCTTCATGTGTCTGCATCATTTGTCCTTTTGTGTGATAACCTATTAGTTATTAATTCATCACTCAATCTGAGTATTAGGAGTCTAAATAATCACTTAAGAGGCTCGTGTCCCTTAGTTCGACCTTGGGCTTGCCCAAGTAAATAAATTTTACCACGTGCATTAATTGAAAAATTAATCAAAGTGGTTTTTGATCGATCCTATTTCGCCCGACTGCGTGGAAATTCGAATGTTAATTTGACAAAATTTAGAGGGCGATTCACGAGTTTATCAAATGATGTTGTTGCAGGGGACACATCTCATCTTTTGTTTTATTTAGATTTTTATTATTTGATTTAGTGATAATTTCTAACTTGTAGGTCAAGTTGTTCATTTCACATGCATTACTTTGATAATTCTCTAATATCTAATGCTGATTTTTGTGGTGGGGTCCCTTTGCGATCAAGGAGGCAAGGAGCAGGAGCTCCCGCTCCAAGGAGCCGCAGAAGCACCATTGGAGAGATTGAAGAGAATTAATGCCTCTTGCATTTTTTATTCTTGCATGTAAATCGTCTTTAAAAAGGTCTTCATTTGAAGACTCACGATTGTAAGTGAACGAATGATATTGTGCTTGTGTGGGGTCTGACCCTCTTGAGTGTCAACTTAGTTACAGGCACACGACTCTCTGAGCTATTTAATTTCAATTCTTATGTGTTTCATCGTTGGTAGGACACACATTAATTTGAGACGAACATAAACATCACTTCACCTAGCCAAAATAAAATCTAGTCTTTCCCCACTAATAGAAGCATGCTAGGTGCGATTTTCATATACTTGCATACATTGAGAATTTGATTTTCATTCAGTCTTTTTTTCAAAGAGAAAACTATAGGCGCTGAAAGTTTTTTGCTTCAGTGTAGATCGTGATTTTATCGTGTGCATAAGCTTTTTTTCGACTTCTCTTCCTTGATTTATCATCTAGGATTAAATAGAAATTGGGAGTGGTTGTTAGACGATGTTTGTTTGATTTATGTTCACATTAAATCAATGATAAACTCGAAGCTAAAATTGACATTGTTAATGCAAGTCGACCAAATAAAATGGAGAAAAATCATTTTTTTTGGGAGAGCAACACCCTCGGTACATAGGATGTTATGATTTGATGCATCATTGAAGCCTTGCGTAAATGAGAATGAGTTCATATTAATCAAAAATAAAAATGACAAGATAAACGACCAACAATTGTTAGTTTCATGTGTGACTTAGTGAATCAAGGGTGTTGCTTGGTTGATTGAGCCTTTTTGTAGATCCCCGAAACCCTCCCATAGACACTAGGCACTTCATTCATCTCCAAAGATTCATCCATTCATGTGTAAATCCATCCTAACCTCTCTGTTCTCTGCATGTCTCTCTAACTACACTTATCCATCTCTTTACTTAGGCTATTCTCAACCTAAATATAGGGGGGCCTGAGACCCCGTGATTTCCTGACTCGTTTGTCCATCTCCAACACTTAGGATATTGTAACCTAAGTATAGGGGTTGTCCTCCTCAGTTCTAGTATATTTTCCTATATCTTAACTTGAGCTATGACTTTATATCACTTAGTGCTATGAGGACATAACATAAGTCTGGGGGTATACCGTATATATTGTATATATACTTTAGCCATAGCTCTTATTTTGAAAAATTTTGAAAAATTCAAAACTAATTTGCTAGAGTATGCATTTTCTGAACTGAGTTGGATTAAATGTTTTAAATGTTTGAAAATTTTTATCAACTTTGTTACATTTTTTGAAAATAAATTGAAAATGGTTTGAAAAATGGGTTTTACTTTTTTCATTGTTTGAAAAACCTTTGTATATGTGTGACACAGTTTGGAAAATCTTTTTCAAAATTATGTTCAGGAGGGTATAAATGAGACCACGTATAAATGATACCAACTTTTGTCTGTAATTATTGTTTTTGAAAAAAATGAATGAAAAAAAAATGATGAAGGAGTTTGTTTAATCCCTGACACTTCTACATTTACAATAGATTCGTGAAGTTCAAGAACACTTCAATTGTGAGGTCTTGAGATTTTAAGTTAACCGGCCGTAGTCATTAGGGTCTTTTGACTTAATTATCCACATTTCCCTAATCTAAAAGATTTGTGTGCTATATTGCATGCTTAATCTCTACCTTAATAATATAATCAACACTTCACATGCACGACTGTAGTTGTGATGAGATTAGTTGAAATTTCACTTGAGGGATTGGGAAGAGGGATTTGAGTTTGGACCTGCTTTGATGTTGCTCGAGGATGGGATAAAATCAATGAAGCCTTCATGAAACCTGAGTGTCAGTATATTAAGCCAGTATGATAACATGGTTCTTGTACTATCTCTTGATATTTAACTGTGTACGAGGGTGTGACAAAATCTAAAATTGTTGATTAGTGTGCGCCAACTCTTGGTAAAAGCAGTGGAGCTAGCCAAAAAGCAAAGGAAAAAATAAAGAAATAAAAGCTCTCATCCTACAAAATCAAATACCAAAGATCTTCCACCAAAGGCGAGCGCTCCCAACTATTTCAAAGTGTCCACTTGGACCACCGCTATTAGGACCAAGGAGTCGGGCTAGCACCCAAAAAGGGCTCTGCATCGTATAGTGATACAAGTCTGGGTGTAGAAGGTACGATAGATACTCAAAAAAGACACACCTCGGTGTACTCCCAGGAAACAAGTGCAGACGACTTCGAATTCTCTTGATGGACACACTGGTCAACAACAAAAATATGTGTTGAGTTGATTAGGCACTAGAGAGGATCCTTGTTCTAGTGAGAGGGAGAGAAGAAATGGCACAATACTATGCCCTCCATTAACTGGCCTTCAATCTACATTTTTTTGTCTGACAACTAAAGAGACGGTGGAGTGGATGCAATATTTAGTTTATTCCCTAGTGTTGAGCATCAGGTTCTTAGGAGAGTCTCTTGGACTGGAACCTTAGGTGAAGTTGTGACTCTACTCTTTTGATTGCGGTCAATACTTAATATCACATCCTTATTATATATGTATACATAGAGAGTTTGATAATTAGAGAAATTGGATACCCATAACCCTTTGATGAGCCCTGATCGATTCGATCAGGGCCGCTCCTTAGCGCCTTCACCCAAACCGTTGAATCACAAGATCCAATGGTTGACACTCCATCTTCTACCTCCCCCAGAGACTCTCTCCCACATTCTCCACATCGAGCCCGTCACCCTTTCCTATTTTCCCGACCTCGATGACCACCTTCACCACTCCCTAACTATGCCAGGTCCAAGCCCACCCCTCCTTCAACCTCACGGGCCGCGTAGCTATGCATGACCCCCTCTCTTTCTCTCCATAGCTCAACCTCCAATCACGATGACCACCACCTGCACTTCAACCTTTCCCCTTCAAATACACCGCCGCCGACTGCATTTAACCCCGTCCACCTTTACGCGGGCCACAACCTAGGTTCTCTCCGTCTCCCATGTGACAGGGTGAGGTCGGATCGACGACGTGAAGACCGTCATGGCCCCGGTGATGACCATTGGCCATTGTAGGCCATGCTCCGGCCGTGATACACCAGCGAGCTGCTCTGGAGGGTCGCCAGAGTCCAGCGAAGACCCAAGCCGTCCTTGGAGCTTAGCCCAGACTGCCCTCCTCTTCCTCAATCTCCAGGTGAGTCCCCATTGATTTTTCTCCTTGTTTCTCCTATTTAATTAGGCGCTCACACTTGCTTTCTCCCGCAATTATCCATCTCATCAGCTCTACCTCACCTCACCCATCTTCGCCGTGCCCTCCAACCACCTTCTCGATCCTCTACGACCTCTAGCCACTTCGCCCCCCTCTTCTTCACCACACCGGAGAAGACGACTAGGGCCACCACCTTCTTCGCACATACGACCCTCCATTCCACATCACCACATCCGCGCACAACACCTGCATACTTTAGCTATCTTTCCTAACCCTTTTTGCAAGTGCTGCCATCTAATGGCTGGACTTTGGCTTGAATGAAGTTTCAGAGCTCCGCCTCTAGTAAGGGTTCGTCGATAGCCTCCTCCAGGCAATTCTGAGTCTTCACCGTAGTACGAACTTGGTCGCCATGCATCCAGGTCGCTTCCTGGATCTTCATCGAGCTTGGGAGATGGTGGCTGAGCTTGTGCAGGTTTGCCGGAGTCCCAACAGCGCTGCCAGCAACCGATATAGGAGGAAGCTCCAGGAGATGCAAGTGCCGTTCGATGGCACCTCCCAGTGCTCATCCAACGGCTAACATTCAACCATGTCTACACCTTTGTGGCTCGGAGGTTCGGGTGGCCCAAAGCCAGTGTCAGCGCCAGATCCATCCACGTGTCCCGAGCCATCGCCCGAGCCTCCTAAGCCACTTCCTGAGCCAGAGCCTCCATCCGAGCATAGCTTCACGTGCCTTGGTCATGTGAGGGCTGCGAAAATTGCAGGAGTACCTCGACTTCTTCTCCAAATTACAAACAGGTCCGAGCACGTGCCCAAAATGCATGCATGGGGTTTTTGCAAAATAACCCCTCTGGGTTTTAATAATTGCAAAATAGCACCCGTGCATATGGAAAAATTACAGATATGGTCTTGTACTTTATTTTAATTACATTTATACCCTTCCAGGGACATGTTTGTAAAGATTATTTATTTATTTTTGAAGTTTTCTTTACATTTATGCCCCTGAACTCTTTTATGAATATCTTAAGCATCCGACTTCTGTTTTAGTTGATTTCAGTTTCATTTCGAAGCTTATTTCCTTATCTATCTATTGGCATGTTTGTTTCTTGATTTGACATTTTGATGATTAATTTTAGTAATACAATGTCACTTGCTTAATTATTTCTCATGCCTTTTATTAGTTCATCAATTAGATTTGCTTCATTAAGTGAAACTGAAATTGATTACATTTTTATGGCTCAATGATTTCATCTAGATATGGCATATTTGCATTATGTTTCATAATAAAAACTAACTAAAAGGAAAAAATATCTTTTTGTGTCTGTATCGTTTGTCCTTTTGTGTGATAACCTATTCGTTATTAATTCATCACTTAATCTCAGTATTAGGAGTCTAAATTATCACTTGAGAGGATCGTGTCCCTGAGTTCAACCTTGGGCATGCTCAAGTAAATAAATTTTACCGCTTGCATTTAATTGACAAATTAATTAATGTGATTTTTTATCAATCCTATTTTGCCCAACTACAGCGATACTCGAGTGTTAATTTAAGAGGAGGTTTTATGGGTTTATCAGTTTAATGTGCTGGATCAGACTTAAATGTAAATAAATTATTTTTAGGGACAAAATGATAAAGTAAACATGCGGGTTCTTTATTGTAATTTTCACAACACAACATGTGCAAGGCACGCTCTCAGTCAAATAGGATTCGAATGCAATTAAAATAAATACTTGGGAAAACAATGCAAAAGTTCAATGGACTACATGTAGACAGGTGTCCTACACAGACCTATTTGTAAAATGGAAACAAAGCAGGGCTGAGGGTGCAATTTTACCCTTAATACTATGTCGCATCTTGTACGCTTGTGATGCGATGAGATGCAAATCAGACGATTGAGGATAAAGATTTACATGGGCGGATGAGATTTGATCTGAAGGCTTCAATTCACAGCTGGTTTTTGGGGCAGATCCAATGCTCCTAATGCGAATTGGGGAGGCATTCTTGATCGGACATTGATGAAGGCGGCCGGAGATATGAGCTTGAAGGTCGACTCCATCGAACTTCGATCGAGCAATACTTGCTCGATCTCCATCCACAACGACTCTTGAGGGGTATGACTCACTTCTTCACTTGTCCTCAGTTGATCCAAGGGCTCCACGATGGTCGGTGACGGCTAGAACTCCATCTGATACTTCCGGTGGACCTCCAGATAACGCTAATCACTCCCAGGCATGCTCCTTAGACCTGTAATGCGATGTGAGTGCTCGGAGGATATCTGTGGCCAAGTTTATTAGTAGAAAAAAGCGGAATAATGTGGGAATGGAAGCCTCCGATGAGGGTGGTCGAAGAGGAGGTCGAACTTTAGATCAAGAGTGATCGAAATAGGGGTCAGATGTGAAGGAGATGGAGAATTTTGAGATGAATGTTAGTGTGGATTAAGATTTAAAAATACGTGATCGAGGAGCCTCCGATTGTGCAGATCGGAGGTGACTGTTGGATCCTTGATTTAAGATAAAACAAGAAAATAAAACACAAAATCAAAGAAGAAATTAACAGGAAACTACCTAGGCTACCTAAGGGATGAAGGGAGAGGGTTGTCGCCTCGATTCGATGTGTCAAGCAGAGAAGCGTGATTGCTGTAGTGGAGCTCCGACAACAATTGTGGATCACGTTTACCTTAGCTCAAATCTCCCTCCCGATCGTGGATCTAATGCATTGCCACTACTATTGAATGTTAATATTAAGGCTTTTATTTAATGAAATAATTCACAATCGATCTGTATTGTCGTAACCCAAAGAAGCATCAAACAAAAATTACTTGTTTATATTCATAGCTCAAGCAAAAGAATGTAAGCACAATAATTTTGAGTGCCATTTATTTACATGTATAGCCTACAAGATCGAACTCAGGGAGGCTACAAAAATCAAAAGGGTTATTCAATTCAATGGAAAATCAACGAAAAGAAAAAGGGAATTTTATGAACATTACTCTTGGTTTTTGTATTTTTTGTATTTTTTTTATTTTTTATGAAATTTTAATTTGATATTTTTAATGTGATTTTCTATTATTTTTATGATTTTTAATTTTACAAATGATTTATTTTTTATTTTTTTTAAAACAATGAAATACTGAATAGAGAAAATGAATAAATATAACCAACCACTTTTATTCATTTTCTAAATTTATAAAAAAGTTTAAAAATTTAAAAATTTTTTTTTGAGTTTTAAACCTTTTCTAATGTTTTTGATATTTTTCAGAATTTTTTGAAACTTTTAAGTCTTTTAAATAAATATAAAAAGAGAAAATGAGAAATAAAAGTAAATGCGAATGTTTTTTGATTTTCAAAATAGCAAATGAAATAAAAAATGGATGAAATATGCACACAAATAGAAAGATAATTTCTTTATATTTTTCAGAAATGTATTTTATGTTCTTTTTGGAATTTTCTACAAATTTTTACGTATTTTTTGTTTTTAAATATTTTTTATTTTTTGGTTTTTATGAGGAATAAAAATGCAAGATGGTACATAAATTAAAAGAAATAAAAATAAACAATAAGGCTTTATAGAATTTTTGGCAAGTTTTTCATATTTTTTAGTGATTTTTAAATGCAACTAAGGATTGTTTTTGGAGTTTTTAATTATAAAAACAAAAAAATAATGAAAACGTGAAATAAAAATTAAAGATGTACTTAATAGAGAGCTATCATTATTTTTGTGTAATTTTTAAAGAGATTTTGCTATTTTTATTTCATTTTAATATGCAAAATAAATATATGTTTAAAGGGGTATGGATGCAATTATTTAAAGTTTGTAGACTGGATGATAACATAATTAAAAAGTGCGAGCCAAATATGCAAAATTTCCAGAAAAATTTGTGCGGGCACACGTGATCCTCGTTGGATTGGACCTAATTGTAAATAAAATATTTTCAGGGTCCAATTAAGAACATAAACATGCATGGTCCTTATTGCAAATTATATAAAAATCATGTGCAAGGAACACTTTTAGCTCAAATAGGACCATAATGCAATTAAAATAAATGCTAAGGTAAATAGTGCAAATATTCAAAGAATAAAATCCTAACATGTGTCATGCTGAGACTTATTTGCAAAATGAAAACAAAGTAGGGTTAAGGGTACAAATTTACCCTTTAAGCCATGTGACGAAGCAGACAACGGACCTTCGTTGAGGCACTGATCAAACGGTCGATGTTAACGCTTGAGTGACTGGCTCAGATCCAATATGAAAGTACGATGAACGGATGATATTTGAGGATTTTCAAAGGCTGTGATCTAATCTAGAGATGAGGTTCTTAACGGACGACTCTATGTGGACTTGGAAGAACTGGGATGAAGTAGACTTCCGACGAGATTCGATTGAGAAGATCTCACTCTTTTCTCACCTAAATCTACTTCTGAATGGTGCTATAGCTTCCTGCATTGATGCTTTGCTGATCTGATGGCCTCCCGATGGTCTACTACACCTAGAACACGATATGGAGGTCAGAATATATTCACCTCTAGGTGGACCTTTGATGTTGGTTCTCGATCCCAAATGCTCTCCAAAGCCCTGCAAAAGAATCCATGCTCGGAGAGAATGAAGTCCTCCTACGAGGGTGGTCAGAAAAGAGGCTGATCTCCTGATCTAAGGAAATCTGGAGGGGGTAAGGTGTGATAGGAGATGGAGAAGGTCAAGGAGAGTGTGTAGGGTAGTTGGAGTGATTGGTAAATGATCAGAATGCCTCCGATCTTGCAGATCAGAGGAAGAAGATATATGATTTTATCTGGCTAATTACAAAAATTAAAAGCAAATGGCAATGTTAAAATGAAAAGGGGTATTTCTAATGTTACCTACAGTAGATGGATGGACTAGATCGCCTCATATAGCTACGAAAGGCGGAGTGTCGGAAACAGGAAGGAGCTCTGCTAGAATCTCAACTCCTGTGATCGGATCTCGAACCTTCACCCTTCTCTCGCATTCCCGCTCGAAGGGAATCGACCCCTGTCACTGATCGGCTTTCTAGAACTCAAGATCGGGGATAAAATGGGGGAAAATCAGATCGATCTACTATGAATGGTAGACAGTCGGAACTACACCAACAAACTCCGACGAGTGGCTGGATTACATCCTTCAACCCTAAAATTACTCTCCTAATCAGAGGTCAACTCCTCTGCCAAAGAAGAAGACACTCTTTCACTCGATCTCAGGAATTTTAGGGCTAAAAGCGGATCAGTGATCGAAGGCAGAGGATATGTATTTATAGGAGTCGATATGGCGAGTCTAAAAATTAGAAATTGTGAGTGACTCGAGGCACATTCAATGTAATGAATGTTCTAGCAACGGAGAAGAGTGAATGGGTGAAAAGTTAGAAGAAGAAATCGAGGATCGTTAGTGATCGTGGCGCGTGGGAAATTTGGGAGATGGAGGGACAGTGAGCTGGTTAGCAGGAATGGCAGGGAGAATAGACGTTGACCCGGGTTAACAAACCCGGGCCGACTAATCAGGGCATGCGCAGGAAAGGACAAAATAAGGAAAATGACAAAAAACAAAGAAATAATTAAATAAATTAGATAAAAAATTGAAAGTGATTTTAAAAAACTAAATAATGTAAATGAATAATGTTAAAGATTAAACATAGTTAATTTAGGTGATTTTTAATTAATTAAATAAGGTATTGACAAGGGTCAAAATAAATACAATATGTTATTTATAGGTATGTTCACCTATATATACAATTCTTAGATTTTTATTTAATTGATTATACCAATATTTACATAATTTAATGATTTATTAATTTGCAATATTTTACAAGGGTTTTAATGATATTTTTAGTTGATTTTTATAGAGTGATTAATTAGGTTAAATAAATAGAGGTATTTAAAACTTATACGTACTGGTACATATACAATATTTAAAGGATTTTATTTTTATTTATTTTTTATTTCATGATTTTTATTTGTATTTTATATAAGTCAAATACAATTTTACATTTATTTAAAAATACAATATATACAAATATGTACAAGAAAATAATTAAATAAAAATGTATATAGTATACATAGGTATGATAGACAACAATATCCCAAATAGGCACATTTCAAACATTAACTCTGATTTTTATGAAACCACCTCCATTTTAAAGATTATTTAATTTAGAGTAAATGAAAGTGAATTTGATGAATTTTGAGTTCTGATGGAGAAGATATTGATCTTACAAGTTGAGATTTATGGCTTTTTGAGAGTGTTGTAATTTACACAAATTTTTTCTTACAATTATTTTTATTATTTACAAAAGATTTTCATGCACAATTTTCAAGAAGAAATCAATTGTGTTTGAGTTGAACTGGAAAATGAATAAATTAATGAAAAGAATGTGTATTCTATACAGTAGTGTACAAGTGATTAATATATACAAGAAATAATTGATTTTATGATTTTCTTGGTAGGTGATGACAGATATTTTGCGAGGGTCTAGAGTAGTCTACACAAGGCGAGAACTACAATGTTGCTGAAGCGACCGCTCATGAAACCCATGATTAATCAACAATTAACCCATAATATAGTCAAGCATTGAATATCAAAAAATATGAAGTTAAAATTTATTATAACTCTTCAATAAATGTGTATAGGTGTAAGCATGTGTAGAGGTCGAACTCATGCAGCAAAGGGTAGATCGGGGCAATTAAGCTCAAAATCTTGTCCTTTCCTCTTGTCCAAATTTTTATTTTTTGTGGGTTTTTTATTTTATATATTTTCTTTGGATTTTTATTTTTTATATTTTTTGTTTTTGATTTTATAATTTTTATTTTCTTTTTCATATTTTATATTTTTAGATTTCTTTTTTTAATGTATAATAGAATATAAGACTATTTATACAATATAGAGTAATATAATTATAAATACTACTAAAAATAAAAAAAAAATAAATTTTCTTTTGGTTTTATATATTATTCTAATATTTTAATGATTTTTTGGATTTTTGCTAATTTTTTATGGATTTTTAAAACAAAAAATATACCAAATCAGGGATTAAATAATAGGACGAGATTGAAATGATGATAAAAATAGCAAAATATGTCCAAATGTCTTCAAATCAATTTTAATAGATAGATATTAATATAAATAAAGTAAAGAAAAAAGAAACATATTTTTGAATTTTTAGTGATTTTTCACATTTTTATAAAGGATTTTAGAGCTTTTTTATTTTTAGTCTTTTTCTTTTTCTATTTTTAGGAATTTTGGTTTTCGTAGTTGTAAAATACTATATTATAATATATAAATATATATTTCGATTTTTTTCAAAAGGTTTTTATATTTTTAGGTATTTTATAATGTAAACAGGACAAAAATGAGCTCATTTTGATTTTTAATAGAAAGGAAAAGGCCTGAGTGCAAAATCCAAAAATACAATGTGAAAATACATGTAAGTAGGAACTTAACCCTATTTTTCTTGATTTTTAGAGTATTGTTGCTATTTTTAATAAATGAAATTCAAGCACCAAAAATACATATACTAAAAAGGGCATAATTGTAAATAAAATAAACATGAGGGCTCAAGTGCAATTTTACCACAAATGTAAAATATACACTTAATTTTATTGGATTAAATTGAAATACCAAAAGCTGCAAGGGCATCCTTACACTTTATTCTGCTCACGTGGCACTATGTGAGCTTAGCTGGACATCACCCACAGGCAATTGACAATAAACACATGGGCCTTTCTACAAAATGTCCCATTTTATTTACACGACATTTTATTAACGAGATTAATAAATAAGTACAAAAATTATGGCGCTAAGTATGCAATCTACCCCAATTAGGTGCACCATCGGACGATGGAGATTGTTCACTTAAACACGTGTCTTCATCTAGGCGACTGGTAACGCTTTGGCGTAGGACGATCACGATTATATCCCCACGTCGGAGATCAATGATCATGGGCGACACCATCCAACAAAATCTAGAGAGTCTGGAGATAGGGCTCGATCCGACGGCTCTGAATGCATTTGGAAGAACATGGAAGAACCCACGTACCTTCGAGCTTCGATCTGGTGTAGCTCTCGACGTCGACTGATGAAGGCTTTAGGAGGTACTCCGAAGCCCTGGTGATGGCTAGTGAGCTCGAGAAATAATGGGATCCAGCTATCTCTGACTTGATCAAAAATCAACCCCCCTCCAAGGTGTTTGGAGCGCTCAGGACCTGCAAGGAAATGCGCACAAGCAAAAAGGGATTCTGGGAGATGTTATTGGCATGGGTGAATGATAGATGGGTCGTGGCAGCGTATATCTAGCGAGCGGAGGAGGGGAGTCAAAGATCTCCATATCTACTGTGGATCTGGCAAATGAAAGGGACTGGGATGAAGGAGAAGTGATGGGGAGTGAGGTGAAGGCGACAGGTGGGTCGTGGGACAGTCGGGAACATGCAGAGCAGTTCACCGGAGGTGAGCTTCGACGAACTACGAGTGTGGCTATTATACACTAAAACTATGAATTAAACACTAGACTAATTACAGAATTAAAAAACAAGAATTAAATTCTACCTAGAAAGCAGGAAATACAACTCTTATACCTACCAGCGAAGGTCAGGAGTAGGGCGGCCGATGAGGTGGTCGTGGGTACACCTCAGCCTCCCTCAGCCACTCTAAGACCCTCCAGGGGTACTCCACCTGTCACATGGAGACACGCTTGGCCGGAGGCAGGGGCTCAGGTGCTTTGGAAGTGACCAAAGAATGAGAGGAGGATGGAGGTCCTTATTTAAAGACATGGCTGGGCACCCTTACTGAATGATGATTTGGCGAGAATCAAATCTATGTACAATCGATCTGAGGATACGTCGTGAATCATGGAAGATCACAAATTAAATCTTGTGAAGAGCTCGAGGGTAATGGAGCAGCGGAGCGGTCAGGAAAATTCCGAGAATGCAGGCCGCTTGAGGTTCTGTTAAAAGGCAGAAGAAGGGATGGGGAGTTGACAAGGGGTCAATGTTTCAAGGAAAGTGGTTGGGCCATGTCAGCCCGCTATAGAACAAGAGTCAAATTTATTCGAAAATAAATAATTATAAATATAGACTGATTTTATTTATTTTTGATTATAAAATAAAAAATATTTATTTTTTATGTAGTATTTTAATATAATTTTTATTATTTTTGGTATTATTTATTATAAGTTAATTTTTAAGGGTGTATTTATAGGTATATTCATCTATGTTTTGCACATTTTATTTTTATTTTGTATTTTTGATTTTATTCTCTTATTTTATATATTTACAAATTTTTTTTAGGTGTGTAAATATTTTTTTTATATTTTTTAGATGTTATTTGTACACTTGAATAATTAGGGGTATAAATTATATAGGTATAAGTATAGGTATTTCTTCTATGTATTTCTGTACAATATTTTATTTTAATGTTTCATTTACAATTTTATTATAGTTTTAATATGTACATATGATATAAATAATATTTAAAAAATTATAAAAATATAAAATTGTAAAAATAATAATGAATAAATAAAATGAATATTTTATTCGGTTACATAGTACATTAGGGGTCAAAAACCTAACTTTCACATATTAACTCCCAAAAATATAAAACCACCTTCATTAAATAACTTATTAGAAGTTATATACAATTAAAGGTGCTTTTGATATATTTTGAGTCTTTATTTGAGAGATATGGGTGTAGGAAGTTCAGTTTTTGGCTTTTTATTCTATGTATAAAATGTATATTGTATTTTATTTTTACATGAAATCAATTTTGTATTTTTCTATATATTATTATCTACAACTTTTATGGACAAAGTTTCTTCATTTGGTGAATAAATAATAAATAATAAAATAGGTCCCAAAATGCTTTATTGAATGAATAAAGGAATTGGGTTTTTATTGTATTCTTGGACCTTATCTCCCCTTACTTTATTCCTTGTCGACCAACTCAAATCTTGACTTGTTCTTGGGGTTTAGGGTCATAAAATACCATTGGTATTTAATTATTTTTTCTTTTCTTTCCTTTAATTTATAATTTTAACGTTAAAAATAATATTATTTACACAATGAATGCAATAAATAATGAATGTTATTTTGTACAAATTAATGCTATTTTCATGTATTAGCTAGGCTTTCTAAGGCCAAAATGATAGAATAAAGGTAATGAAATGGAGATTTATCACCCCCTTATTCTTACCTTTACTAGTCCCTAGCAAATACTTATGCAATAAGTGCAGAAAAATAAAAAGAAAAAGAAAAGAAAAAGAAAGTGGACTGAATTTAATTTTCAATCTTGCCTTCACAAAATTAAAATTTGGAGCTTAAGTCAGACCTTGGTGCGAGAGTGTGTGTGGAATCTGGCCATGAACCAATTTAAAACACGACATCCTTCGAGAGTCTCAGAACTTGGTTCAAACCACCTCAATAGCCATTTAAGAACTAGTATACATCATACGCAAACCCTTATGACTATGAAGCTGACTTGTACGGTGTAAGTGATAGTGGCTCTTCCCAACTGAAATAATAAAAGTTCTAACTTCTCCAGCATGACAACCCCCAATCCAACAACTCTTTCCACGAGAAACGGGGTATTCCCTTCTATGTTCAAGTGCATCTAGCTCAAGAGGAGGGGGTGAAGAGAAAAATGGACGGTAGCTAGTTTAGCTACTGTCTTGGGATGCATGACCAGTGTAGTCAAGTCATCCAACTGCAGGCTCACAATATATGACTTTGAATCTCAAGCTCGTTTACTGACTATACAAATATGTACACTCCAGTAGGCATTTTATTTTCAATCAGGCCTTTCCACTTTTTTTGGAGGTTTTTTCTTTTTCTTTTTTTCCTTTTTTCTTTTTTTTGGAATACTATATACAACAACATTTACATAAGGAGTTTTTCCTCTTGAGCCAAAAGACTATCCCTCTTTTGAAGCATTACTGCAACCCACACTCTCCTGTCTTTAGACGTCTACACCACCAGATGGATTTGGGTGCACTTCCCTCCCTATAGGAGGGCGAATGTTTCCACTCGTGTGCATCTCAAACCGACAAATCCAATCCCCTCACAACTTTAATTGAGTTGAGCCAAGTGAAAGGTGCAAACGTCAAGTTAGGTCACTATCAACAAGAGTCATGCATGCATCTCGAAAAGTTATAGTTAGTTAGTTGAGGTGTCTTGAACCCAGCCCTGAGTGAAAAAGAATTAAGTCTGAATAGACCTGAAGTACCTTAAAACATAGTTCCCATAAGGTTCTAGTGAAGTTAGGTGAAGTAATGTCCAACAAAGCTCCAATCTTTGACTTTACTAAGACTAGTTCAATCATCAAGCTCAATCCGAAAAATGCAAATGCTATGTAGATGCTATGTACAATGCAGAAAATATTTTGTTGATGCAATTTTCAAAAGATTTTAGAATTCAAAATAAAAATACTCTTGGCACAAAGTAGGAAATATGTGCAACTATTTACACCGGAATGCCTCTTTTTACAAGAATGGAGAGTTTAAGGAATTCACATGTTAAATTTTAGTTATTGTTATAGGTATGTATATACAATTAGTAAAGAAATTATTATTATTATATATATATATATTTAGTGATGAATATATTCCTCAAAGATATTTGAAAACAATTTTGAAAACTATAGTATAAAGTAATTTTTGCAAATTTTTACAATCATTTCAAAGCCATTTTGCAAAGATTTTTCAAATAGTATATATAAATTTTTCAAAATATTTTTGCAAATATTTTCAAAATCATTTGTAAATAGGTTTTCAAAACATTTTATTTCACACAAAGAAGAGAAAATTTACAAATCAAAACATTTTTACAAAGGTTGAAAATATTTTATAAAAAGTTTTCCAAATGGGTCAAATCATTTTTCAAATTATTTTGCACAATATTTTTAACCTGACTTATTAATCAATATATATGCAAAAAAAATTTGTGGAATAATATGCATCATTTTATTAAGTTATTTAATTAAATTGTATATGTATGTATACATATTAGCCATGCTTATTTAAAATACTAAAGTATGAGTTATGGCTAAAGTATATACAGAGTACATATGACCCCCCAATACTTATCTTGAGCTATGTCCTCATAGATTGAAAAAGGAGAGAAGACAGAACTCGTACTGACTATAGAAAAGCCTATACTACAATGACTAAATAAGGAGTGAAAGAATAAAGAAAAAGTGAATATGAAGTCAACCGTCCACCCTATACTTAGGAAGAAATAATCCTAAGTATAGTAGGTTGTATTTACATGTAGGGAGGGTCGAGGATGGGAATACACAGATCACAGCTCAGTCTGTCTCCCCCTATACCTAGGGTGAGATATCTCTAAGTTTTGCAGAGAAAACCAACAAGAGAGGAAACAGTGGAGGGGATCAAAAGAAATCCCTAAAAGGGAAATATGGTAGGTGAATATACGCATCACTCCCCCTATACTTAGGGTGAGATATCCATAAGTATAGGCAACAACAAGAGTGGTGAAACGAAATAGAGGAAGAATACATACTACGTGCACCTCCTATACTTAGGACAAAGTACGTCCTAAGCATAGATACACAGATATGGAGAATGATCTAGGGTGTGCCCTACATACGGGAGAAAGAAGGAATGGAAAGACAAAACATATATATATACAAGAGTTACAGACTGGTGAAGTGCAGGATGATATCTCTATGCAGCACTATATCTAGTGGACATAAGGTCGATAGATCAAGGATACACTGAACATCAGAAGACATGACTCAACCCCATGAGGGTCATCAAGTTGAGTAGACTCAGATAAGTTAGAAATCTCAGAATAATTAGAATACTCGGTCCCATGCTCCAATAGATTGGAGACACAACCAACGAGAAGACTGAGTGCACAAATCAGGAGACTCGGCTTTGTGTTCCACTAGATTGGAGACACCATATGTGAAGCCGAGTACCCACAAAATGATGTATCCTCCATCAGATAATCCTCAGGGAGTGATACATACTCGGCGAGGAATAATTCAAATAGAACCCCTCCTTGTGAGGGTCATCAAGGAGAGTGGACTCAAAGGAGTCAGATCAATCAAACTGATCATCAGAAGTGGTCTCGATAGGCGACAGATCGGCTACCCAGCAGAAGAGTCCAAAAGATCTAGAGAATGTCACAGTTTCTCACAGATAACCCTTAGAGAACTCTGTGAACTTGACATGGTATTCAGAAGAAAATAGCTCATCCTTGTGAGAACCGTTAAGGAGAGAAGACTCAAAGGAGTCAAGACAGCTAAGAGAATCTCTCTCGGGCTCTAACAAATCGGACGTACAATCTGACCGGGAGACCGATAACACATATAAAAAAACCTGATTTTGTGCTCCATCAGGATGGAGACACAAGAAGTAAGTGAAACTGATTGTAAAGAATGTGTTGCATCCTCCCATAGATAGTCCTCGGGGAGTAATGTAAACTAAGTTAGTGAATATTAGGGAAATGCTGGCATCAAATCTCATGTCCTCAAAAAGTATCAATCAATCATCATCACGAGGGCATAAGGTAATGGTGGGGTCAACTGGTAATCAGAGTAATGATAATGCAATCCCTCAAATCAATCAAATAGCTTAGATGGATCAAGATGTCAGAAGGATATCCTCAAGTGCTAGTTGGGGATAAAAAAGTAAGGAGATGGAGGATGGGACAGTGAAGAATATGAGTGAAACCATGTGAGTTCCGAGCATCGTCACTTTAGAGCACAAAGAGAGATAACACATCAAGCGTCTGAATCAAGAGGGGCAGAACCTCATAAGAGATCGTGCAATCATGGCTCATAGAATCATCATCAAATCATTGGTAATCAATTACATCCTCAATCCGGTGTGTGAGATCAACAATCCTCAATAAGAACTCTCACCTAATGTTGTGCGAAAATTAAAATCCTCGATATCATTTATGTACATATCTGAATTTGATCCACAAAAAATAGAACACCAATCTCAACATCCTCAATCTTACCCAACTTACTCAGATGATCAGTGTAATCCATAAACCTTGATGCGGGCCTTATCTACTAGCGCATCAATCTCGAGTGAAAGAAGAGATGATACTGAAGGGGACAAGGAGGGAGGGTGAGATGTAGGCAGAACATAAACAAAATTGTGGCTCAAGGAGAGAGTCTCCTTGAGTTAGACCAGAGATGGTGTGATACGAGAGAGGAGGCAGCTGCAAAATCTAGCTGCAAGAGTGAAGATCAATACTCAATATCACGACTCAAATAAAGAAGATAAAGAAAGGCAAAGAAGGACTCAAATAAAATGAAAAACTCAAACACTCATGGATGTACTAACTCAAAGAATGATAAATGTAAATGGACCCAAAATCACAATAAATGTAAAAATCAACCCCATGTTCACCTACTCAACATCGTGAAGACCGAGATAGTGGTCCTTTATCTTTTCATTTTTAGAGTTAGGTGATCTTCAACAAAGTTGTACAAACATGAAGATAGGAACGGGATTGGGTCACTAATCCTTAGTGTGTACGTTTGAATAAAATGCATAAACAATGACGGGGTTGCTCTCCACAAGGCAATGGTTCCATTACCTTTTATTTTAAACGTCCAATAGAGTTAGTAGCCCCTCTTTTATTTAGGTTATCATTTTTTTTGTTATTTTTCAATGCACACGCCTATCGAGTTTCCGATTCCATTTAGCATCCTAGGCAGTCAAAATCAGAAGGAGAAGGTTCGAAAATCCATGCAAGTTAGAAATCGATGATGCATGCAAAGTCAGAAGACTTACAATGCTTCCCAGCTCTCTCCATACGAGATACATAATATAATTGAAAGCTACACTACATGCAAATGCAAGCCGATGAAATTACCCTGGATCTGAGTATACTATTAGTGTGAAGCACCAAATGCTAATTATTTAGAAAAGAGACCAAGTCCGGTCTTCGATGACACTCAGTGCCCGCCACAACAGGTCCTGCCAGCATTGTATTTGACTCTCTCGGCATGCGGACTCAAATCTAAATAATTAATACAATTTGACTAACTCCAAAAATGAATCTACAGGTGCATGCAAGTGTATTAGGGTTTGGACCTTAATCTATCGATCAAGCACATCCTAGGCTAGGTCTCATTCACACAAAATAAAGCAAAAATCGAAAAACAAAATAAAAAGAAAGCGATGAAAATGCGAAAAGACGTGACGAGGCCCCCAAGGGAACAACCCGTTGGGCAGTGGACCTTGTGAAGTAGAAGTGTCTATGAGAGTACAAATATTACAATTTAAAGGTCACTCCCTCACTTGAATTACAAAATAGAAATAAAAAATAAAAGTAAAAATGAAAACTGAGAGAAAACTATCTTCAAAAAATTCCTTTATGTCCTCCTTTGTTGCTCTCTCCTACCTGCGAAGTCAGAAAGCCATCTCCACCTTGCATGGGTGCACAGGTCTTCCTAAGAAGTCCTCCCTCGCATAGTGGTCCTCGCATCAAAGTCAAACAAGGAGTGTCAAACAGTTCACAATTAGTATCAAACAAGATAGCAAATAAATAAATGCCAAAAATAGACAAGAGAGCATGAACAAATGAATAATCCCAATCTACGTGACGTTGCTCCTCGACAATGGTGCCATTTGATGATAGAGATTTTGCAAGGGTCTAGAGTAGTCTACACAAGGCGAGAACTACAATGTCGCTGAAGCGACCGCTCACGAAACCCATGATCAATCAGCAATTAACCCACAATATAATCAAGCATTGAATATCAAAAAATGTGGAGTCAAAATTTATTATAACTCTACATCAAATGTGTATACGTGTAAGCATGTGTAGAGATCAAACTCAGGGAGCAAACGATAGATCACGGCAATTAAGCTCAAAAACTTGTCATTTCCTTTTACTCATTTTTTATTATTTTTGTGGGTTTTTTATTTTATACATTTTCTTTTGATTTTTATTATTATATTTTTTTGTTTTTGGTTTTATAATTTTTTATTTTTTATATTGTTAGATTTTTATATATCTTTTATTTATGATGTATAATATAATATATAAGGCTATATATACAATATAGAGTAATGTAATTATAAATACTAGTATAAATAAATAAAATACAAAAAATAAATTGTTTTTTGGTCATATATATATATAATGTTTTTGTGATTTTTCTAGAACTTTTGCTAATTTTATGGATTTTTAAAACAGAAAATATCCCAAATCAGGGATTAAATAATATGCTGAGATTGAAATGAAGATTAAAAATTACAAAATACATCCAAGATTCTTCAAATCAATTTTTATAGGTAGATAATAATATATATAAAATTAAGAAACAAACACACATATTTTGGAATTTTTAGTGGTTTTCACATTTTTGTAAAGGATTTTGGAACTTTTTGATTTGTATCCTTTTTCTTTTTCTATTTTAGGGATTTTGATTTCTAGAGTTGTAAAATACTATATTAGATTTTATATGATTTTTTGGATTTTTTTAAAAAGTTATTATATTTTTTGATTTTTTATGTTTTAAACATGATAAAAATGTGCTCATTTTGATTTTTAATAAGTAGGGAAAAGCCTAAATGCAACATCTAAAAATATAATATGAAAATATATGCTAGCAGGAGCTTAAACCTATTTTTGCATGATTTTAGAGCACTGTTGCTATTTTTATTAAATGAAATTCAAGCACCAAAAATACATAGGGTATAATTGCAAATAAAATAGACATGATGACTCAAGTACAATTTTCCCATAAATGTACAATGCACACTAAATTTTATTGTATTAAATTGAAATAAAAAATTGCAAGGGCATCCTTGTAATTTACCCAGCTCATGTGGCACTACGTGAGCTGAGATAGACAGGACCCACATGCAATTAACAATAAACACAAGGGCCTTTACACGAAATGTCCCATTTTTTTACACTTGACATTTTATTTACATGATTAATAAATAAATACAAAAATTACGGGGTTAAGTATGCAATTTACCCCAATTAGGCACACCATCGGAGGGTGGAGATCGTTCACTTAAACACGTGTCTTCATGTGGGCGGCTGGTAACGCTTCGGCCTTGGACGATTAGCATTAGATCCCCTCGGGGGAGATCAACGGTCATGGGCAGCAACATCCAACATCATCTGGAGAATCTGGAATAGGGATCGATCTGACGACTCTGAAGGACCTTAGATGAACAGGGATGAACCTCCGTTCCTTTGAGCTTCGATCCAGTGTAGCTCTCAACGTCGACCATACGGGATGTTCACAGGAGACACCAAACATCGCCCAAGCTCCTCCGCATCTAATGAAGGCTTCAGGAGGTACTCTGGAGCCCTGGTGATGACTAGCGAGTTTGAGGAAATAATGGGCTCCAGGTGTCTCAAGCTTGATCAAAAATTGACCTCCAAGAGGTTTGGAGCATCCAGGACATGCAAGGAAAATGCGCAAAAGCAAAAAGGGGTCGTGGGGGTTGTTAATGGCATGGGTGAACGAGAGTTGGGCATGGCGACATATCTCTAGTGAGCATAGGAGGGGAAGTACGGATCTCCAGATCCATTGTGGATATGGGTGAATGAAAGGGACTAGGATGAAGGAGAAGAGATGGGGAGTGAGGTGAATGCCACAGGCGGGTTGTGGGACAGTCGGGAACATGCGGAACAGTTCGTCAGAGGTGAGCTCCGACGAACTACGAGTTTGTCAATTATACACTAAAATTATGAATTAAAAATTAGAATAATTATAGAATTAAAAAGCATGAGTTAAATTCTACCAAGAAAGCAAGAAATACATCTCTTATACCTACCAGCAAGGCAAGGAGCAGGGCGGCCGGCAAGGCGGTCGTGGGTGCACCTCTACCTTCCTCAGCCACTCTAAGACCCTCCTGGGGTACTCCACCTGTCACATGGAGACACGCTTGGCCAGAGGCAAGGGCTCAGGTGCTCTGGAAGTGTCCAAAGAATGAGAGGAGGATGGAGGCCCTAATTTAAAGACGTGGATGGGCACCCTTATTGAATGATGATTTGGCGAGAATCAAATACATGTACAATCGACCTGAGGATACGACGCGAATCATGGAAGATCACGATTTAAATCTTGTGAAGACCTTGATGGCAATGGAGCAGCGGAGCGGCGAGGAAAATTCCGAGAAGATGGGCCCGCTCGAGGATCTGACAAAAGTTAGAAGAAGGAATGGGGAGTTGACTGGGGGTTACCGTTCCCAGGAATGTGGTTGGGCCATGTCAACTCGCTACAGGACAAAAGAGTCCAATTTATTCGAAAATAAATAATTAAAAATAGCAATTGATTTTACTACTTTAATTTAAAAATTATTTATTATATTATGTAGTATTTTAATATATTATTTATTTATTTTTTTGTGTTAGTTATTACAACTTAATTTTTAAGGGTGTATTTTTAGGTATATTCATCTATGTTTTGTACATTCTATTTTATTTTATATTTTTGAATTTATTATTTTATTCTCTTATTTTATATATTTACAACTTATTTTTGGGTGTATAAATATATTTTTCCTATGTTTTTCTGATGTTATTTGTATACTTAAATAAATAGAGGTATATATTTTTGTATACTTAAATAAAAATATGAAAATACCTTCGTTAAATAGCTTATGAAAAGTTATTTACAATAAAAGGTGATGTTTATACATTTTGAGTTTTTTTGAGAGATATAGGTATAGGAAGTTTGGATTTTATTTTTTTATTCTGTGTATAAAAAGTATATTGTATATTATTTATACATGAAATAGATTTTTTATTTTTCTATACATTATTAACTACAACTTTTATGTACAAGTTTCTTTATTTGTGGTATAAAAAGTGGAAAATAAAATAGGTCCCAAGAACGAATAAATGATGAATGAATGAATGAAATTTTTATTATGTTATTGGCCCCTATCTCCCCCTACTTTATTCCTTATGGACCCAAACATCAAAATGCTTAGGTCTCGGAGTTTAGGGTCTTAAAATACCTTTGGTCTTTTATTATTTTTCTTTTTTTTCTTTATTCTATAATTTTGGCATTAAAAACCTTGCTTTCATACAATTATTGGGACAAATAATAGATGTTAATATGTAGAAAATAGTGCTATTTACTTGCATTATCTAGGGTTTTTAAGGCCAACATGATAGAATAAATGTGACGAAATGGAGATTCATTAGTTGGTGGGCCTTATCTCCCCCTACTTTATTCCTTGTCGATTAGGTCAAGTCTTGACCTACTCTCGGGGTGAACGTCAGCTTGTATCTATTACATAAATACAGTCTTTTATTTTCTTTATTTTCCTTATTTATTTATTTTATGTTAAAATTAGTGACAAATATATAATAGAAGAATGTTGGTTAGTAAAGGTACATATTTATTGATATTTACAGGTGTTTTATAAGGGATTTTAAGCTAAAATAAATGAATAAAGATGATGAAATGCATATTCATCACCCCCTATGCTACTTTTGCTAGTCCCTTAGAAAACACTTATTTGATGAATAAGTGACTAAAAGAAAAAGAATATAGGAAAAAGAAAGAACTAAGAACAGTATTGAGTATTACTTATCTTCATAAAATCAAAGTATGGAGCTCGGTCAGACCTTTGGATTAGTAGTTTGGAGATAACTTAGTGGGAAATGGACTTGACACTCAATAGCCTCTTAGGGTGAACAATTCATGTTCAAGTCTCCTCAATAGCTAGGTCAGAATAAATCAACTCATACGCAAACCCTTATGACTATAAATCTTTCTTGTACTGTGTAAGTGATATGTAGCTCCCCTCAGTCGGAGCAGTAAAAGTCAGTCTTCTCCAACATGGTGACCCTAATTCCCCAGTCCAATAACTCTTTCTTCGAGAAGCGAAGTATTCCCTTCTAAGTTCAAGTGCAACTAAATCAAGAAGAGGAGGTAGAGAGAAGAATGGATGGTAGCCAATGTAGCTACCTATCATAGTATGCCCGGCCAGTGTAGCCAAGTCATCCAGCTATATGCTCACAAATATCTAACTTTGAGTTCAAGCTAGTTTATTGACTATACATCTATATACACACTCCATCATACATTTTATTTTCAATCAGGCATGTCCACTCTTTTAGAGTTTTTGATGATTTTTTATACAAAGGTGCAACATGTACATAAGGAGTTTTTCCTCTTGAGTTAGTAGACTATCCCTCTTTTGAAGCTTTATTACAACCCACATCACTCTGTCGTTAGACCACATCGCTAATGGACCCGGTTGGGGTACAATGGACACAAATGTGTGACTTCCAATGTTTCCATTGGCTTGCATCCCATGCCGGTAAATCCAACCATCTACCACTTCAATTGAGATGAGAAAAGTGTAAGTGCAGGTGTGCAACCTAGGTCATTATCAATAAGAATCATGTGTGTGCTCCGAAGTATTCTACTTAGGCAATAAAGATGACACTCAAATAAGTCTTGTGGCTCCAAAAGAATTAAGTCTATAGACTTGAAGAATCTCAATTCCATTTCCTATAAGGTTCCTCTGAAAGTAAGTGGATTAAGGTCCAACCAAGCTCCATTCTTTGACTTTATTCCAGACTAGTTTAAATGTCAATACCATTCTAAAAAATGCATATGCAGATGCAGGAAATATATACTAAACACTTTTTTTGAAAGCCAAGAAATAAAAGAATATTTTTTTAAAAAAAAAGTTTTTAAAGAGTTTTGCAATTATTTTGGATTTTAAACACACATTTTTTAAGAAGAAAAGGGTTAGTAAATAGGATGTATTTACAAGAAATATACAAGTATACACACAAGGATTATACAAATTTTATACAAGATTATACAGGAGGATTTTATGCACAAGTTTTAGATACAAGTTTTATAAAAGAATTTTAGAATCAAAGAATATTATTTGCAGGAAGATAAGGGATTAAGGTTTTTATACACACATGGATTTTATATATTTATACATCCCATAATTTATATCCCAAGTTATAAAATAATTTTACAAGAAAATTTACAAAACTTTTCAAAGTATTTTACAAAAGGTTTTACAGACATTTTTCAAAACATTTTACAAAAAAAATTCAAAAGTTTTACAAATGTTTTTGCAGACTATTTACCAATCATTTTTATAAATCATTTTAGAAACAATTTTACAAAAGTTTTTGCAAACATTTTATTTCAAACATTTTACAAATATTTTATGCAATATACATAGTTCTGGTACATAAAATAATTGACAAACATTTTACAAACAAAACATTTTTACAATTGCAAAGATTTGTACAAAATAAGATTTACAAAAAATTTTACAAACATTTTTACGAACAATTTACAAATACATTTACAAAAAATTCAAAATATGTTACAAAAATTATTTTTGCAAATAATTTTACAAAAGATTTTTGCAAATCATTTTACAATCATTTTCAAAATATTTTTTTAATAATAGCCATATTATTAATAAAAATACGAGTTATGGCTAAAGTATATATACAAAATATACGACACCCCCTAAGCTCGAACTATGTCCTCATAGTGACCAAACATCTACAAAGGAAGACATAACTTGTGCTAAGTATAGAAAAGTAAAAAGAATCATATACAACAACAACTCAAAGAATAAACGAAAAGAATAGAAGTCAGTGATCCCCCTTTACTTAGGATTAAATAATCATAGGAAAAGAATGAACAAATTCAACGACTCTACTCGTCCTCCCGTATACTTAGGGTAAAAGATCCCTAAGCATAGAAAAAGAATATCAACAAGTTGATGGATAAGTGAGAGAATATAAGAAATAAAAGAAAATAAAAACAGGAAAGAGACAAAATGAACAACATCACTCCCCCTATACTTAAGGTAAAGGATCCCTAAATATAAGCAAAAACAAGAGTGACAAAACAGAATGAAAATGGAAAAACTCAAATCATTCACCTCCCCTACACTTAGGATAGAGTACATCCTAAGTATAGCACACACACATAAAAAAAAGGTGAACGATAAAAACAATAGAAGAAAGAAGAAAACGAAAGGATATATACAAGAGAAAATCAACTCATGTTTCAGACATAAAAGATGTCAAAAAGTCATTGTCTGATACCACAGATGTGGAATAACCTATGGACATGAATGTATCATGACCTAGGTATGGCTTTAGCAATTGTCCGTTCAGATTAAATGGCTGTGCGTCAGATGGCAACCCATATATGACAATACTACCATTGTCATGCACAACTCTCACAATGAACGGTCCATACCATATGCTTTTTAATTTGTCAGGAACCAACTTCAATTTAGCATCAAACAACCAAACTTTATGATCAGGGGAGAGAGTCTTCCTTCTAATATGTCAATCATGCCAAGGCTTGACTTTCTCGATGTACATGAGTGAGTTGTCATATGTTAAGTCTCGGAATTCCATCAATCTATTCAGATCTAATTTCCTGCTATGTCCTGCTTTCTCATAATCCAAATTGCATACACAGAGTGCCCATAATGATTTGTTAATTAATTCAACTGGAAAGTGTTAAGGCTTTCCATACACCAATCTTTAAGGGAACATACCCAATGGAGACTTGTACGCCATCCGATAAACCCATAGAACTGAGTCAATCATCTAGGACTAGTTCTTCCTATTTGGACGTACAAGTTTATGGAATATCGTCTTTATCTCCCTATTTGAAATCTCAGCCAAGCCGTTAGTCCGTAGGTGGTAAGGAGACTCAACTCTATGCTTAATGACGTACTCCTTCACAAGCTTCTTGACTTCTCTGTTAAAGAAATAGCTTCCCCCATCTAAAATGAGTATCTTGTGGATCCCAAACTACGTAATATTGTGATCCTTGAGGAAGGAAGAAACCGTACAACTATCAGTAGCTCGGGTGGGGATTGTTGGACATGCGAGCCCACGATAAGCAATTATGCAATAAATGTTGTTGCGAATATCATTCCCTGATCTGAAATGAAGAATAAGTAATTTGCGTAATGGGTCCCTTAGTACAATTAGGGTTATGTATCGTGGCCATCTTAATGACCATACAGTTGTTGATTCAATTATTGAATCATAAAGTATGGTGTTTGGAAGAATATCTAAAGAGTTAGATTGAGGACTCATCAGGCACCGTCAAATGATTATTAAGAGATGATCTCCAGCCTGAGAAAGAGATGGCAATCCTTTCTCTAAAGGTTGATATCTAACCGATCTCTTAATGCAGGTCCTCTACATAGGAATAGAGATTCAGAGGTGTTAGATAAGTTAGGTCAAAGAGTTGACTAACGAGATCAAGATAACCAAAGACCTGTGTCGTATGATGTCACAATATAGGCACGCATCCTCTGACTGGAGACAGGCGTGTTACTATATGTCTGAGTATGTACAATTGGTAGACCAATAGGTTGATGACCTGACCAAGGTCTATACATCGGCATGCTGGTGTGCATGCAAGGGCATATGAGTAATAAGATCTCTCAAATGAATCATACAGGTTCATTGCTGAATCAAAAGACATGAGCTCACTCATGAGATATTGGGATTCAAATTCTGTGCACGGTCGTCTTGCTTTGGAAGCTTGACTGAATTTGTAAGGTTTGATATATACTTTTGGAAAGTATATGATCAACACCTAGGTATGATATATGCTTTTGGAAAGTATATGATCGATTCCGGCTCCCAATGATCGAATGAGAAACTTAATGATAAATCCCCGAAGTAGACAATGTAAAATTGATCTAAAACTTCGAGTTTATTTTGGGTCTTACAGTATGCAGGTTGTACATGTATTAGGAATACCTGAGGGTGATGTGATCATAAACGATTGTATAACCATAACGCTTCCATTCCTAGGGAGTGATGAAACGTGTCTGGATTTTAGTGACTCCCCTCGGCAGAGAAGTGATCTGATCTTGGTCCAAATGTTGGATATTTGATATGAATGTGATTCATATGCAATGAGAATATTAGATTTGCAGTCTTGATTTAATTAAGCATTTATGAGAGGTCCTTACAATCTAGATTTGAGATATAATCTCAACATCCAAGTCACTGAACGTGGAACAATACAATCGCCCTGTCCTTATCTCCAAGTATCCGCGGAGAAAGCACATCCTTGAAAGAGTTCGTGGAAAATTTCATTATTGATATATGTATCCGAGCATTTGGAAAATTGATAAGTTTATATGATTAAATTATAAAAAATAATAAGAATTTGATTCATATTATAAGGAGAGTTATCTAAGATAACTAAATGTGATTAGTTATCAAAAGATGCGAATAATGTGAATGTGATTCATATTATTTGGGCACATGTGAATAGAGATCCAAGATGATTAAATGAGATTTATTTATCAGGGATATGAATAATGTGGATAGTACTATCCTAATTATTCATATATATTATAAATGTGATTGATAATGTATTAGAGATAGTCTATTGTGATTTATTTTTGATTAATTATTGATGTGAATTGGATTCACATTAGATAATAAATTGAAAATGTAAATCACATTTTATTTTGGGTTGTGAATGTGATTCACAATTTTCCAATGGCAAGATTGCAATATTCACAAAATAATTATGAAATATTTTTGCAGAATAATTTACAACAAAGTGTTGTTGTAAATCGTGGAGATTTCCATGGAATAATGTATTCTCATGAGATTGCCTCCTTCCTAATTGGGAGGGTGGATGGCCACTAACTCCCATTAGGAAAGGGTGACCGTCTACTCCTCTTTTATGGAAGGAGTCCATCTCCATTCCATAATCTCCCTGCTTTATTGATTTAATTTGAGAGAATTATATTGATATATATATATATTTAATTGAAATTGAATTAATTTTTTCGTGTATTTTTTACAATAAGAACTTGGCCATTGAAATAAGCACAAATCGATCTCGTCCATTGATTTTGTGGAGTCCATGGATTGTGATCCATGGACTCCCAAAAATTTATGAAAGAAGCGGCACCCCTTTCTCTTCAAAGTTACAACAACATATGCTCTCGCTCTCTCATTCTCTACATATCCTCTCTCTCTCGTTATGGCTATCAACCACGGACCCTAGAGAGAGTCGCCATCGTCGCAGCATCACCGTTTTGCTATCGGATTGTTTGCTTGTGGATCTTCATCTCCTTCGATGCGCCTCGCTCATGAAGAAGACGTAGGATCTCGTGCGACGAGATCTGGAGATTTTCCACTTGGATCATCAACATGAATTACAAGGAGCACACGTTTAATTAACACGCTCGCAAGCATTTCCTCCGTCGAATCAGATTTGAGATATGAGGTGTCTTTCTTTAGAGATTCGATTGCAACCACCCTTAAAGAGGTAGCCTCAATACTTGTTTGTGGTTTAGATGAAACAATCTGAGAAGTGTTCTTCGATCATAAGGTTTCATCGCATTAAATTTTTTTAAATTCCGCTGCCTCAAGCAACTAGTGCGACAAGTCACTCCCGATCGCATACAATGTGATCCTCACGCTTCTGTAATGTGCTAAAGGATCTCACCATATCCTTCAAGTGGTATCAGAGTCATAGGTCAGAGGTTTCATACACGATCCATAAACCTTGGACGACTTGGGCTCATTAGGGTTTGCGAAATTTTATCGCATTTTGTTCATGCGGCCCTATTTTATGTGATTTGTACGTCCTTTTAAAATTATTTAAACACTAAATTATCACTTTTAATATATTTCCCATTAAATATGGAAACCAATTGCATTTAAGTTTGCGTGATTTGGAATCCTATTTCTCATGTTTTGATCATTTTAATGAACATGTATCCTCTGTTTCGGGGATGGCGAATCTTGACGAAATTTAAGAGCTAATTACGGTTTTGAAACACCTAGAAATGCATGCAAATCACTTTGATTCTATTATAAATCAAATTAGCAAACTTTGAAAACTTATTTTGCATGATATGGATTTAAATTGATTGAGATATGCTAATTTTAGTAAGTGAGGGTCACTGTTGGAAATTACGCTCCTAATCAAGAACCATGTGATTGTCATTTAATCGATTAGTAAAATTAATGGTTAATTTATTGGAATAATTATTGATGAATATTTTGTGAAATATTTTATAATTATTATTGCCTTAAATTACATTGCCTTAACCAATAATTGATTAGATTTGATCTAGATCACAACTGGTTACATGATCTTCTTTCCAACATACAAAGTTGCTTGAATAGGATTGGGGATTTGTTTATCAAATCTCCTTATAATGTTAAAAAAATGTTTTGATTATTATTAAATGGTATAACTTTGGTTAAAAGACCGATTATCATCTCAAGTACAAAGTGATCAATTGGTATTTTGCTGACCTGAGGCAGATACGGTGTCTAGTCGGGGAGCGTTGGGGTAGCAGGTTGCTCCGTGAGCGACCTGTCCCAGTACCGTCAGAACTGGCCATGACAACATGTAAGGAAGGCATAATGCTTGAAGCGACCATGATGTATTTTTCTAATTATTAAAATTCGAATAATACATATTTGAGATAATACCATATTTAAAGTAATAATTAAGAATGTTTGTTGGATATTAATTGGATCATTAATTTAATATGACTAGATTAATTGGGATCCAATTAAAATTATACACTCTATCATGAATGGAGTTTTAATTTTCCTTGGAAGAATTAATTTTGTGAATATGATTCATAATAATTAATTAGAATTAGAACATGATATGGAGGATCACATAAGTGATATCCATGGTCTCCCGTCAAGGCGAATGGTTCCATCTCCAGGGATTGTATGTAGGAGACAACTGTCCGAAGTAACAACTCCTGCATAGAAGCACATCTGGATCGGGCTCTTTGCTTCTCAAAAGAGTAAGGGCGTATGCGTAGTGACCCCAATATGGAGTCCTCATGCTATTGGGGCCATATTGGATTGCGCATAGCGAGTTGTATTCCTATTGATGGTTGGTTCAATTAATGACGGGTCAACGTCACATTAGGGGTGGTGGACCTGGATGTTAAAGACAAAATTGGGAATGCAAGTTGGACTTGCAAGGTGGAATGAGTTCCCACTTCTTTTTATCAGATTTGCAAGTTCTCATATGATTGGGATGTAATAAAGGTAAGAAGCATATCCTAGATCTTGTTGAGATATAATGATAAGTATATCTCTGACATTGAAAGTGATTAAGGGAATCAACTTTCCGTGTTGACAAGGGAAGACAAATTTGATCTAAAATTCCTAAATCAAAGTAATATATATATATATATATTTATGCAAATATTTTATTTCAAATAATCCTTCATTAAACCCACTCAATAGTATACTCAATAATGACCTGTAAAATATCATGGATTGGATCCATGATCAAGATATTTTACTTGCAGTTGGACACATAATGTATGTGGTTGCAATGTGCAAGTTTTTCTCATAATAATGAGAAATGACAATTAAATAGACAATAGGACAACAACCTAGGATTTGTATGTCTCTATAGTCTTGATCTCTCATCGAATGTACTTTGGAAGTGACATGCCAATGATTATCGCAATTGTCAAAAAATCCATATAAAAATCTAAGAAGATGTTCTGGCATACATATGTGCTCTTGACATTTAATCGTGAATGATATGGTTCACTGCATCATGCATAATGGTGGCTCTATAAGAGATGATGTACTCAAAATGTTTGAGTACCTACCTAAACCTAAGTGTTTAAGAGTAAAGATATATGTACATATGATGGGTGTCATCAGTCTACTACCTATACTCTAGTCATTCATGAAACTTCATAATATTCATATTGTATGAATTGAATGAAGCATGTATAAGTGTTGAAATACTCTTATTGAAATTCTTTGAATTCAACATAAGAGATCCTTTGTCTTGAACAATGGTTGTTTATAGATAAAGGGAGCACAGTGGAAGCATGGGTTGGACCCGAGTAAGAAGGAAAGTCAAATAGTTGATTGTACTTTTGTGACTTCCATATGACATCCAAAGAGTTGGATGAATGCCAATATTGCTATAAGCCGATGTACTGATAGTGTGGCTATCTAGACTATCTAGGATCCTCAGAGAAGCACTCGGATAGTGCATCAGAATAATCTAAATTTAATCGTTGAAATCGACTTTCTTATTTGATGAGATGAAAGTATAATAATTGTATCTCATACTTTTTATAACACTTGCAATTGGTTGCATATATATTAGAAGACTAGAAATTTAAACATAAGGTTTAATAGTCATGTACATGGATATTGATGAAATTGTTGCAACAATCTCCATTGGATAGATAGACTTCACAATTTCAGTGGGAGAGCCCTTAGTCTTAGAGAATGTCTCTACGACCTAGATATTATAATACACTCATAGTTTATTTCTAAATGTTCGAAATAAACATGAATTATGGAATAGACCTATCATAAAGAGTTGTGATGGATATATTTCATATAGTAATCTGACATATGGAGGACTCTACTAAATTAGAAAATTAATGAATGGTTCATTAACATTTCTAATACTAAAATTAAACCTCAAAAGATCAATAGGAGGATGGAGATCATTTGACAATGATCTGGCATTGAGTCTTGGACATATGTGCGTTGATAAGATCAATAGACTAGTAAGATATGAAGCTTTAGAATGTCCGGAATTTCAAATCTTACATACTTCTGAATATTGTATTCAAAGTAGAAACTGTCTAATGCACCCTTCTCTGGGAATGGTGTTAGATGCCAAGGTATTGAAGATGGCATACATATGATGCATGTGGATCTTCTATATCATAATAAACATTGATGATATGTGACATCATTCGATGATTATTTGTGATATGAGATTTCTTCCCTTCACCTAAGAAAGCTTTGAAATGTTCAAAGATTTTGGAATTTTGGTTTAGAACTAAAGTTCGAAGGAAGATGAAATGAATTTGATCTAATCAAGGTAGCTTATACCTATTAGATGAATTCAAGGAATACCTTTTGGATACAGGAATATCATTCCTATCTCACTCCTCTTAATACACACAAATTCAATAGAGTTGTAGGGAGATACAATTGGATCATGTGTGACATGATTTGATCAATGATGAATCTTAGCATAATTATCTCTTAGTTTCCTGGTATATATGTAGTAGAGACTATAATATATATCCTTAATAATATTCCATGCAAATCTAAACCCAAACATCCTCATAAGCTATGGTTAGAAACCTAGCCTAGTGTTGGACACTTGAGGATTTAGGGTTGGTTGGTCCATAACTTTGTCATGGATGCAAGTAAGCTGGAATCTAGCACCAGAGGGTGCTGCTTCATTAGGAAAATAAAGGATTGTATTAGATACCTACTTTATGACCTTGAGATTCCTAAATTTCATCTCTAAGAATATGATTCTTAGAAGGTGACTCTCTTGAGAATCAAGATGAAAATGATGTGAAGGAAATCATTTAGTCTTGAGAAGATAATGAGGCTCCTGAAATCGAGAAGTAAAAGGATAATTGAAGATGAAACACTCATACCTCTTCAAATGAGTTTAAGGATGGATTCCATGTGTCAGTTAAGTCTGACAACGATCTTACTTCATACGATGAAGCTTCTGAAGATTATAACATGGAAGGATGGATGTTAGCAATAAAGTCTAAGGTAGACTTCATATACAAGTGTTGTATATGGACCCACGAGGATCCACCTATATGGGTAAGACCCTTTAAGGTGTAAATCGATCTTCAAGAGAAAGAGGGAACCTAATGTGAAGGAACATACCTTCAAAGCATAGCTCGTGTCCTCAAGATACACATAGAAAGAAGACATCGCTTGCAATGAGACTTGCTTTCTAGTGACCATGCTTAAACCCATCCGAATATTGCTAACTATAGCAAAATAACTTGACTTTGACATCTTCAAGATAGAAGTCAATATTGCATTCCTCTATGAATACCTCTCTGAGGATATTTACGTGAAGTATCCCCAGGGCATCATGGTTGAGGAAAGCAAGATTGCAAGCTAAGGAACTCCATCTATGTACTCAAATAAGATTCTTGTAGTTGAAACATTGGATTTGATGAAATCATAAATGTTATGATTCCAGACATAATATTGATGAACCGTGTGAAGCTTAGTGGGAGTGCCATTGTGTTCATCGAGCTAAATGTAGATAATATCCTAACCATTTGGAATGATATAAGGATAATAATAAGTGTTTTATAATCTGGCTATTCCATACCTTGAGATATGATCTCAAGGATACCTCTTAGATCTTTATTCTGAAGTTGTTCATAAGCAAAGAGAAGAGGGTATTGGGAGTGTCACATTAGTAGTACACCATGGACATGTTCTATTTTCCGAAAAATTCTAAGAAAGGCTTCTTTCCCTCAATATATGGCACTGACCTATCTAAAGGGATAACACCTCAAGGAATTTAGGAAGTGAATGCTAAAACAACTTGCCCTTGTGCATCAGTTATGAAAAGCCGGGTGTATGCTAAATGTATAAAAAAAAGCCAGATGTCTGCCATGTAGTGGGAGTACTAAACAATTACTAATCCTACTATGGAGATAAAATACTTGGTTGTTGATATACCTATAAGTTCAAAGATGAAAATACTTTATATATAGTGATATCTAAGTCTTATCTTCAAGAGCTTAAGACTTTATAGATAGAGATCTAAAAGGTCTTAACTATGAATACCTTAGGAGGTAGAGATCTCCAGGAATAAGGGTATTCTGATAAGGATAATGGAAATACTTGTTATTATAATAATTGAGTTGCATTGTCAAGGACACTATAACCGACAATATTGAGTATTGGTCGCATAAGATGCACAATCGCATTGTATGTGAGCACTGTTACTAGGAGATATGCGAGTGTCGTAAAAGGACATGGTATAATCTCTTTGGAACAGAGTGACTGATAACCTTACCTATCTATTTTTCTAATAGCCTATTATTGTCACATGAGTGTAGGTTTAAAGATTATCTCATTAATGGCTCTTTGGGCTAGTGGGAGATTGTTGGACATGCGAGCCCACGACAAGCCAATATGCAATAAATATTGTTGCGAATATCATTCACTGATCTAAAATGAAGAATTAATAATTTGCATAATAGGTACCTTAGTACATATAGGGTTATGTACCGTGGACATTTTAATGATCATACAACTGTTTATTCAATTGTTGAATCATAGAGGCCGGTGCTTGGATGAATATCTAACAAGTTAGATTGAAGGCTCATTGAGCATCATCAAATGATTATTAAGAGATGATCTCCAACCTGAGAAGGAGATGGCGATCCTTTCTCTAAAGGTTTATATCTAGCGGACCTCTTGATGTAGGTCCTCTATATAGGAATAGAGAATCAGAGGTGTTAGATAAGTTAGGTCAAAAAGTTGACTTAACGAGATCGAGATAACCAAAGACCTATGTCGTATGCTGTCATGATATAGGAACACATCCTCTGACCGGATAAAGATGGGTTATTATATGTCTGAGTATGTACATTTGGTGGACCAATAGGTTGATGACCTAACCAAGGTCTATACACCGACGTGCTGGTGTGCATGCAAGGGCATATGAGTAATACGATCTCTCAAAGGGATCATACAGGTTCATTGCTGAACTGGAAGACATGAGCTCACTCATGAGATATTAGGATTCAAATTCCGTGCACGGTCATCCTGCTTTGGGAGCCTGACTGAATTTGTAAGGTTTGATATATATTTTTGGAAAGTATACGCTCAACACCTAGGTATGATATATGCTTTTGGAAAGTATATGATCGATACCGACTTCCAATGATCGAATGAGAAACTTAATGACAAATCCCTGAAGTAGACAATGTAAAATTGATACAATACTTTGGATTTATTCTGGGTCTTCCAGAATACAAGATGTACATGTCTTAGGAATACCTGAGGGTGATGTCATAATAAACAGTTGTATAACCATGATGCTTCCATTCCTAGGGAGTGATGAAACGGGTTTGGATTTTACTGACTCCTCTCAGTAGAGAAGTGACCTGATCTTGGTCCAAATGTTTGACATTGATCTGAATGTGATTCATATGCAATGAGAATATCAGATTTACGGTCTTCATTTAATCAAGCATCTATGAGAGGTCCATTTAATCTGGATTTGAGATGTGACTCAGCATCCAAGTCACTGTATGTGGAACAATACAATCGCCTCGTCCTTATCTCCAAGTATCTGCGGAGAAAGCACATTATCCTTGAAAGAGTTCATGGATAATTTCATTTGTTATATTTTATCTTAGCATTGAGAAAATGAACAATTAAATGTGATTTAATAATCATGAATAATATGAATTTGATTCATATTACAAGAAGAGTTATCTATGATAATTAAATGTGATTTAATTATCAAAAGATGTGAATAATGTGAATGTGATTCATATTATTTGGGCACATGAGAATAGAGATCCAAGATGATTACATGTGATTTAATTATCATGGATATAAATAATGTGGATAGCACTATCCTAATTATTCATATATATTATAAATGTGATATATAATGTATTAGAGAGAGCCTATTATGTTTATTTTTGTTGATTAATTATTGATGTGAATTGGATTCACATTGGATAATTAATTGAAAATGTAAATCACATTTTATTTTGGGTTGTGAATGTGATTCACAATATTCCAATGGAAAGATTGAAATATTCAAAAAAAATTATGAATTAATTTTGTAGAATAATTTACAACAAGTATTGTTGTAAATCTTGGAGATTTCGATGTAATAATGTAATCTCATAATATTACATGAAATTGCCTCCTTCCTAATTGGGAGGGTGGATGGCCACCAACTCCCATTAGGAAAGGGTGGACGTCCACTCCTCTTTTATGGAAGGAGTTCATCTCCATTCCATAATCTCCATGCTTGATTGATTTAATTTGAGATTAATTATATTAATATTTATTTAATCTAAATTGAATTAATTGTTGCTGTGTTTTTTACAACAAAAATTTGGCCATTGAAATAAGCACAAATCAATCTCATCCATTGATTTTGGGTAGCCCATGGATTGTGATCCATGGACTCCCAAATATATATAAGAATAGGCACCCATTTCTCTTCAGAGTTACAACAAGAACAAGATATGCTCTCTCTCTCTCAATCTCTACACGTCCTCTCTCTCTTTCTCTCTTATTGTGGCCATCCAACATGGAGCCCCAGAGAGAGTTACCATCACCGCAACTTCGCCGTTATGCTGCGAGATTATTTGCTTGTGGATCTCTGTCTCCTTCGATTCGCCTCGCTCGTGAAGAAGATGTCGGATCTTGTGTGACAAGATCAAAAGATTCACCGCTTGGATTATCAACATGGATTGCGAGGAGTACACATTTCATCAACGTGCTCGCAAGCGTTTCCTCCGTCGGATCACACTTGAGACAAGAGGTCTCTTCGTTTAGAGACTCGATCGCAACCACACTTCAAGAGGTAACCTTAATACTTGTTTGTGGTTTAGATGAAATGATCTAAGAAGTGTTCTAGGATCATGTGGTTTCATCGTATTAAATTTTTTTAAATTCCGCTGCCTCGAGCAACTAGTGTGACTAGTCGCTTCCAATCGCATATGATACGATCGACACGCTTTCGTGATGTGCTTAAGGATCTCACCATATCCTTCGTGGATAACCTCCACCCATCGACTAACATAATCTATGGAAAGCATGATGTATTGAAATCCCTAACTAACAGGAATTGGGCCCATGAAGTCTATGCCCCAAGCATAAAAAACATCTGAAATATGGATATATCTCATGGGCATTGTATCTTTGGAACCATCGATTCCTCCCATATTGTGACAATCAATACAACCTCGAATATAATTGGGCACCATAGACTGCTCGGTTAAACCTTTGTTGTTGTGCGCTACCTCGATTGATTCCCACCATATTCTAATTTGTGACAATGCTCAAGTATGATGGTGTGTTCTGAAGGATATGGGAAAATCATTAAGCGCATCACAGAAGCGTGGAGATTGAATTAGATGCGATCGGGAGCGACTAGTCGTACTAGTTACTTGGGGCAATGGGATTTAAATAAATTAAAACGATGAAACCACATGATCCAAGAACAATTCTGAGATCATTTCATCTAAACCACCAATAGGTATTAAGGTTACCTCTTGAAGCATGGTTGCGATCGAGTCTCTAAACGAAGAGACATCCTTTGTCAAGTTCGATCCAATGGAGGAGATGCTTACGAGTGCATTGATAAAAAGCGTTCTCCTCACAATCCATGTTGATAATCCAAGAGGAGAATCTCCTGATCTCGTCTCATGAGATTCGAGGTCTTATTCACGAGAAAGGTGCAACGAAGGAGACATATATCCATGAGCGATCAAAGTGGCGACACAACGACATGGCGACGACGACGACCCTTTCTAGGGTTTGGAGAAGATGACCACTCTAGAATGATAGAGAGGCTTGACATGTAGAGAGAGAGAGGGAGAGAGCATATTCTTCTTGTTTGTAAAGAAGAGCTAGGGTTGCCTCTTCTTATATAATATTTTGGTAGTCCTTGGATTCCAATCCATTTACAACACAAATCCAATGGTGGAGATTGATTTGTGTTTATTTCAATGGCCATGATTTAGTTGCTAAAAAATACAACAACAATTAATTTTATCAAATTAATTATATTGAATAATAATTAATAAAAAACTAATTTGTATTAAATCAATCTTCCTTCAAGAAATAGGAAGGAGGCAAGCCGCCTTCCATAAGAAGAGGGGACAGCCACCAATTCCACTTAGGGTTTGGTGGCCATCCACCCTCCTCTTTAGGAAGGTCGCAAGCCACTCCTATTTTTGAGATTACATTATCTCATGATTCTCTCCAAATTTTGCAACAACTTTTATTGCAAATTATTTCACAAAAATAAATCCAATTTATTTTGTAACATTGCAATCATAACATTGGAAATTTGTTAATCGCATTCACGACCCAAAGTAAAATGTAAATTAGATTTTCAATTAAATGTCCAATGTGAATCTAATTCACATCTACATTTAAATTGTAAATGGTATTTACCATTAGCTCTCTCTAATATATTATAAATCACATTTATATTATATATGATTGATATGGATAGTGCTATCCAATTATTCATATCCATGATGACTAAATCACATTTAATCATCTGGGATCTCTATTCTTATGTGCCCAAATAATATGAATCACATTCATATTGTTCACATATTCGATAATTAAATCTCATTTAATTATCTTAGATAACTCTCCTTATATGCTCGAATAATATGAATCGAATTCATATTATTCATGATAATTAAATCACATTTAACTATCATTTTTCCTTAATGCTCAGACACATTATCAACAATGAAATCATCCATGAATTCTTTCAAGAATAATGTGCTTTCTCCACGGATACTTGGAGATAAGGACATGGTGATTGTGTGTTCCACGTATAGTGACTTGGATGTCGAGATAATATCTCAAACCCAGATTTCGGGGGACACCTCGTCGCATCTGAATCACATTTATATCACTGTCCAACATTTGCACCAATATTAGATTACTTCTCTAGTGAGAGGAGTCCCTAAAATCCAAACCTGTTTCATCACTCCCTCAGAATGGAAGCGTCATTATTATACAATTGTTTATTGATCATATCACTCTTAGGTATTCCTAATACTTCTACATCCTGCATACTGGAAGACCTAGAATAAACCCGAAGTTTTAGATCTATTTATACTATCTCCTTTTGGGCATGTTTGGTTGCCAAGGTACCCCAGGGTATCCTGCAGTACCCCTAGCTCCATCCATGCATTCTTAGGTTGGGATTACTTGTATGGATCCTACATTTTCTTTGGTATAATTTTTAAAACCATGTTTAAATTAGAAAGTTAACATAGAAACCATGTTATAATCATTAAAACACATAATCAATGTCACATCACATAATATTTATCATTCAAACCCTCTTCAACCCTCCCAACCATCTAAACAACTACTATTCACATGAGGATACACCAACCCATCCCAGCCTAGTTACCAAACATGCTCTTAGTGTTTTATCATTATGTTTCTCATTTTGATCATTGGGAGTCAGTATCGATCATATATATATCATGCCTAGGTATTGATCTTATACTTTCCAAAAGCATATATCAAACCAACAAATTCAGTCAAGCTTCCAAATCGAGACGATCATGCACGGAATTGATCCCAATATCTCATGAGTGAGCTCCTATCATTTGGTCAACTAAATGAACTTAAATGATTCCTTTGAGAGATCATATTACTCATATGCCCTTGATTGCACACCAACGTGCCGACGTATTGACCTTGATTAGGCCATCAACTTATCGGTCTGCCAAATGTACATTCTCAAACATATAGTAGAACATATTTATTTGGTCAGAGGATGCGTGCCTATATCGTGACAACATATGACATAGGTCTTGGTTATCTCGATCTCGTTAACTCAACTCTTTGACCTAACTTATCTAACAACTCCGAATCTCTATTCCTATGCAGAGGACCTGCATTATGAGGTCGATCATTTATCAACCCATTAGAGAAAGGATTGCCATCTACTACTTAAGCTGAAGATCATCTCTTAGTAATCATTCGACGATGCTTGATGAGTCCTCAATCTAACTCTTTTGATATTCGTCCAAGCACCATCATCTCTGATTCAACAATTGAAGTGTATGATCATCAAGATGGCCATGGTACATGACCCTAATTGTACTAAGGGACCTATTATGCAAATTAATTAATCTTCGTTTTAGATCAGGGAATGATATTTACAATACATTTATTGCATAATGCTCGTCGTGAGCCCAAAGAGCCATTAATTTGTTAATCTTTAAACCCACACTCATGTGACAATTATAAGCTATTTAACATAGCTAGGCAAGCTGATTAGTCACTCTGCTCCCGAGAGACTACGCCAAGTCCTTTTACTGTACTTGCATATCTCTTAGTAACATTCCTTGCATCCATTGCGAATGTGGAATATTATAAAACCAATACTCTATTTTAGTAATTGTTATAACGAGTATGTAATTTCGATTATACTTAACAGAATACCCTTATCTCCTAGAGATCTCCATCTCCAATGGTTTCTGTAGTTAAGACCCTTTTAGATAACTATCTATAAAGTGTTAAGTTTTTGAAGATAAGACTTTGAGATCACTATCTCAAAAGTCCCGTCATCATTTGAAGATATTTTTATTACTACAATCGAGCATTTTATCTCCATAGTAGGATTAGTAAAAGCTTACTACTCCCACTGCATGACAAACATCTGACTTTTGTACACATCTAGCATACATTGAGCTTCCCAAAGCTGATGCACCATGGCATGTATCTCTGGTATTCACATCCTCAACTCTTTGAGGTGTTATCCCTTCAGATAGGAAGTACCATATCTTAAGGGAAAGAAGCCTTCCTTGGAGTTTTCCCAGAATTGGAATATGTCCAAGGTGTACCACTGATGTGACAGTTCCAATACCTTTTTCTCTTTCTTCTGAATATTTTTAGAACTAAGTTCTTAAGAGGTATCCTTGAGATCTCATCTCAAGGTACGGGACAACTAGATTATAAAACACTTATTATCATCCTTATATCATTCCAAATGATTAGGATATCATCTACATTTAGCACAATGAACACAATGCCACTCGTACGAAGCTTCACACAGTTCAACAAGATTCCATCTGAAATCATAACATTTATAATTTCATCTAATCTAATGTTTCAACTAGAAGAAGCTTATTTGAGTCCATAGATGGAGTTTCTTAAGAATGCACATTTTGCCTTCCTCAACTATGAAGCCCTGGGCTACTTCAAATTAATATCCTCAGAGAGGTATTCATAGAGGAATGCAATATTGACTTCCATATTGTAGATGACAAAGTCAAGTTTGTGTAGCTATAGTTAGAAATTTTTTGATGGGTTTAAGCATGGTCACAGGAGAGAAAGTCTCATCGAAAGTGATGTCTTCTCTTCGTGTGTACCTTGTGGATACGAACCATGCTTTGAAGGTCTCTACCATCTCATTAGGTTCCCTCTTTCTCTTGAAGATCCATTTACACCTGACGGGTCTTACCCTTATTGGTGGATACTTGAGGATCCATATACAACACTTGTATATGAAGTCTGCTTCAGAATTTATTGCTAGCATCCACCTTTCCATGTCATGATCCTTAGAAGCTTCATTTTATGAAGTCAGATCATTGTCAGAGTTAACTGACACATGGAATCCATCCTCAAACTCATTTGAAGAGGTACGAGTTTTTCATCTTTAATATTCATCATTATCTTATGAGTTCCTTTACTTCATTTTCATCTTGATTCACAAGAAAGTCACCCCCTAAGAATCATATCCTTAGGGATGAAATCTAAGAATCTCAAGGTCATAAAGTAGGTATCCAATACCATCTTTTATTTTTCTAATAAAGTAGCACTCTATGGTACTAAATTCCAAGAGGTAATTATGCTAATATTCATCATTGATCAAATGATGTCACACATGATCCGATTGTATCTCTCTACTACATATATACCTTGGAAACCAAGAGGTAATTATGCTAATATTCATCATTGATCAAATGATGTCACACATGATCCGATTGTATCTCTCTACAACTCTATTGAGTTTTGGTGTGTCAGAAGGAGTGAGATAGGAATGCTATTCATATCTCTATAAGGTATTCCTTGAATTCATCTAATATGTACTTACTACCTAGGTTAGATCAAATTCACTTCATCTTCCTTCAGACTTTGGCTCTAAATCAGAAAAAATGAAATCTTTTAATATTACAAAGGTTTCTAAGGTGAAGGGAAGAAATCTCATGTCACAAATAATCATAAGTAGATACCACATATAATTAATGTTCATTATGATATAGATGATCCACATACAACAGTATGTATGAGATCTTGAATACCTTGGTATCTTACACCATTCTTAGAGAAGAGTGTATTGGACATTTTTCTTTGAATACAATATTTACAAGTATGTAAGATTTGAAATTTTAGACATTCTAAAGCTTCATCTCTTACTAGTCTATTGATCTCATCTATAGACATATGTCCAAGGCTTGATGCCAGATTATTGTCATATGATCTCCATCCTCTTATTGACCTTTAAGGTTTAATTTTCGATATTAGAAATGTTAATGAATCATTCATTAATTTTCTAATTTAGTAGAGTCCTCCATATGTCATATTACTATCTGAAATATATCCATCATAACTCTTTATGATAGGTCTATTCTAGAATTCATGTTTATTTCCAACATTTAGAAATAAACTATGACTGTATTCTAATATCTAGGTCATAGAGACATTATCTAAGACTAAGGGCTCTCCCACTTAAAATACGAAGTCTATTATTCTAATATAGATTGTTACAACAATTACATCAATATCCATGTGGACAACTATTAAATCTTAAGATCAAAATTTTTAGTCTTCTAAAACATGTGCAACCATTACAAGTGTTATTAGAAGAGTGAGATACAATTATTAGACTTTGATCTTATATAATAAGTAAGTCGATTTCAATGATGATAACTACACATATAATATTCTGATGCACTATCTGGATCCTTCTCTAAGGATCTTAGATAGTCTACATAGTCATACTATATATACTTGGGCTTATTGTAGTATTGGCATTTATTCAACTCTTTGGGTGTCATATGGAAGTCACAGAAGTACAATACAAACTTTGACTTTCCTTCTCACTAGGGACATGCCCATGCTTTTACTGTGCTCCATTCATCTATAAACAACCATTGCTTATGACAAGGGATCTCTTATGTTAAAATAAAAAAAATATAAGAGTATTTAAATATTTATACATGTTTCATTCAATTCATACAATATGAATATTATGAAGCTTCATGAATAACTAGAGGATAGATAGTAGAATGATGACACCATCACGTCTACAACCATCTTAACTCAAAGACTTTGGTTCATGCTGGTACTCAAACATTTTGAGTACATCATCTTTTATCGATCCATCATTCTGCATAATGTAAGGAAGCATGTCATTCGTGATTAAATGTTGAGAGTACATATGTATGACAAAAATATCTTCCTAGATTTTATAAGGATTATTTGACAATTACTATCACCATCAACATGATACTTCCAAAGTACACTCGATGAGAGATCAAGACTACAGAGACACACAAATCCTAGATTGTTGTCTTATTGTCTATTTAATTATCATTCCTCATTATTTTGACGAAACTTGCACATTACAACCACATACATTATATGTCCAATTGCAAGTACAATATATTGATCATGGATCCAATCAATGATATATTACTTGTTATTATTGAGTATAGTATTGAGTGGGCTTAATGAGGATTATATGAAATAAGATATTAGCATAAATACATATTTTACTTTGATTTAGGAATTTTTATATCAAAGTTATCTTACCTTATCCACTCTGAAAGTTTATTACGTTAATCACTTTCAAAGTAAGAGATATACTTACCATTATATCTCAAGCAATATTTAGAATCTCCTTTCTTACCTTTTTTACATCCGAATAATACGAGAAACAATAACTCAAATAAAAAGAAGAGGGAACTCATTCCGCTATGCAAGTCGAACTTGCATTTCCTAATTCGGTCTTTAACACCTGGTCCCACCAACCCTAAGCGACCCATCATTAATTGAATCAATTGTCAACATGAATAGCACTCACTATGCACAATCCAATATCACCCCAATAATATGAGGAAACTGTATTGAGGTCACTACGCATACGACCTTACTCTTTCGAGAAGCAAAGAGCCTTATCCAGATGCACTTGTATGCAGGAGCTGTCACTTCGGACAAGCGTCTCCTACATACAATCCCTGAAGATAGAACCCTTCGCCTTGATAGAAGACCATGGATGCCACTTATGTGATCCTCCATATCATGTAAAAATTCTAATTAATTATTATGAATCATATTCTTCTAGTTAATTCTTCCATGGGAAATAACAACTCTATTCAATATAGAGTGTTTAATTGTATATAATTAATTCAATCACATTAAATCAATTATCAATCCAATTATCAATCAACAAATAATTTCGATTGTTACTCTAAGGACGATATAATATCAAAATATGTATTATTCAAATTTCAATAATTAGAAAAATACATCACAATCTCTTCAAACATTATCTTTTCCTTACCCGTTGTCATGAACAATACACACAGGATGTGGGACAAACCGCTGACGGAGCAACCTGCTACCCCATTGATTCCCAACTAGACACCATACACCTCAGGTCAGGATAATGTGATTTGATCATTTTGTATTTGAGATTATAATCGGTCTTTCAACTGAAGTTATACCATATAATATTTATCAAAACCATTTTGATTAATATAATAAGGAGATTTGCTAAACAAATCCCCAATCCTATTGAAGCATCCATGTTTGTTGGAAAGTTCATTGTAGCCAATTCGATCAAGATCAATTATCTTTATTGTTGGTTACAAACATTCAAAATAATTATCTTTAATAAATATTTCATAAATATTTAACAACTAATTATTTCACAAGATTAACCATTAATTTTCATGAATTAATTGAATGCCCATCACAAGATTCTTGTTTAAATTTGTTAAGTTTCCGGCAGTGAGACATGTTTACTTAAACTAACAAATCTTGAGCAAATGAACACCAAATCAAGCAAACTGAATTCCTTTGATTTGCCAATTTTATTTGCAATAGAATACAAGTGATATACACACATTTTAAGGATTTTTGAAAACGTGGTTAGCTCTTGATTATGTTCTAAAATACCATTCCTGCAACAGTGGATACATGTCTACTAAAACAATCATAACATGAGAAAATGGATTCCAAATAATGCAAAATCAAGTCCTATAATTTGCTAATTTAATGGAAAACATAATACAAGTGATAAACGCACATTTTAAGCTATTTAAACAGTGCAAAAAAATGCACAATATAGGGTTGCGTGAACAAAATTGAATGAAAATTCGCACAACCAAAAATCCCTAAGTCATCTTAGGTTTATGGATCATATCGGAAACCTCCGACCTACAGCTCTGATACCACTTAAAAGAAATGGTAAATTCCATAAGTGCATCATGGAGGCATGGAGATCGAATCATATACGATCAAGAGCGACTAGTCGTAATAGTTGCTCAGGGCAGCGGAATTTAAAAAATTTAAAACGATGAAACCACATGATCCGAGAACAATTCGCAAATCATTTCATCTAAACCACCCATAGGTTTTAAGGTTACCTCTTGAAGCATGGTTGTGATCGAGTCTCTAAACGAAGAGACCTCATGTCTCAAGTCTAATCCAACGGAGGAGACCCTTGCAAGCATGTTGATGAAACACGTGCTCCTCGCAATCCATCTTGATCCAAGTGACAGATCTCCTGATCTCATCTCACGAGATCAGATGTCTTCTTCACGAGAAAGGTTCACTAAAGGAGACGGAGATCCACGAGAGGTCGAAGCAGCAACACAAAGGCATGGCAACGATAGTGACCCTTTCTAGGGTTTGGAGAGGGCGATCACTCTAGAATGAGGGAGAGGATTGGCCTATAGTGAGAGAGAGGGAGAGAGAACATTATTCTTGTATGTAAAGAAGAGCTAGGGTTACCTCTTCTTATATAATATTTTGGGAGTCCATGGATTCCAATCCATGGACAACACAAATCCAATGGTGGACATTGATTTTTGTTTCTTTCAATGGCCATGATTTAGTTGCTAAAACCCAACAATGATTAATATAATTAATTACTTATATTGAATAATAATTAATGAAAATTAATTTTTATTAAATCAATCTTCATAGGAGAAATAGGAAGGAGGCAAGCATCCTTCCATAAGAAGAAGGGACGACCACCAATTCTACTTAGGGTTTGGTGGTCGTTCACCCTCATCATTAGGAAGGTCGCAAGACACTCCTATTTTTTGAGATTGCATTATCTTATGATTCTCTCCAAATTTTGCTACACCCTTTGTTGCAAATTATTACACAAAAATAAATCCCATTTATTTTGTGAACATTGCAATCATGACATTGGAAATTTGTGAATCACATTCACAACCCAAAGTAAAATGTAAATTATATTTTCAATCAAATGTCTAATGTGATTCCAATTCACATCTACATTTAAATTGTAAATGTTATTTACCATTAGCTCTCTCTATTATATTATAAATCATATTTATAATATATATGATTAATATGGATAGTGCTATCCATATTATTCATATTCATGATGGTTAAATCACATTTAATCATCTTAAATCCCTATTCTTATCTATCCAAATAATATGAATCACATTCATATTATTCACATCTTTGATAAGTACGTCACATTTAATTATCTTAGACAACTCTCTTTATATGGCCAAATAATATGATTCAAATTCATATTATTCATGATAATTAAATCACATTTAACTATCAATTTTGCTCAGCGTTTAGATACATTATCAATTATGAAATTATCCTTGAATCTTTCAATAATAATGTGCTTTCTCCGTGGATACTTGGAGATATGGACAGGGTGATTGTATGTTTCACATATAGTGACTTGGATGTTGAGATCATATCTCAAATCTAGATCTCAAGGACCTCTCATAGATGCTTGATTAAATCAATGCCGTAAATATAATCTTCTCATTGCATCTTAATCACATTCAAATCACTTTCCAACATTTGGGCCAAGATTAGATTACTTCTCTAGTAAGAGGAGTCACTAAAATCCAAGCATGTTTGATTACTCCCTCGGAATGGAAACGTCATGGTTTTACAATCGTTTATTGATCACATCACCATCAGGTATTCCTAATATATGTACATCCTGCATACTGGAAGACCTAGAATAAACCCAATGTTTTAGATCTATTTCTATTTTCTCCTTCACCATTTTATCCTTAGGTTTCCCATTTGATCATTAGGAGTCGGTATCGATCATATACTTTTCAAAATCATATATCATGCCTAGGTATTGATCATATACTTTCCAAAAGCATATATCAAGCCTACAGATTCAGTCAAGCTTCCAAAGCGAGACTACCGTACATGGAATTTGATCCCAATATCTCATGAGTGAGCTCCTATCTTTTCAATAAATGAACTTGTATGATACCTGTGAGATATCGTATTACTCATATGCCCTTGTATGCACACCACCGCGACAGTGTAATGACCTTTATTTGGCCATCAACCTATCGGTCTATCAATTGTACATACTCAAATATATAGTAATACATCTGTCTTCGGTCAGAGGATGTGTGCCTATATTGTGATAGCATACAACATAGATCTTGTTATCTCGATCTTGCTAAGTCAACTCTTTGATCTAACTTATATAACAACTTGGAATCTCTATTCCTATGCAAAGGACTTGCATCAAGAGGTCGGTTAGATTTCAGCCTATTAGAGAAAGGATTGCCATATCCCACTTAGGTCGGAGATCATCTCTTAATAATCATTCAACGGTGCTTGATGAGTCCTAAATCTAACTCTTTAGATATTCATCGAAGCAGTAGCCTCTATGATTCAACAATTGAGTCAACAACTGTATGATCATCAATATGGCCATGTTACATAACCCTAATTATACTAAGGGACCTATTATGCAAATTAATTATTCTTCATTTCAGATCAGGGAATGATATTTGGAATAACATTTATTGCGTAATAGCTCGTCGTGGGCTCATATGTCCAACATATTCCTCTTGAGGAATGCATCTCTTCCAGATACAATCCACACCATCACGAAACATGTATGTATCCTCCCACTAGTAAAAATGTATCTCTGACAGGAATCTGTCTACCTTGTGCTTCAGCCAATCTTGTGGAACATTCTTGGAGACAAGATAATTCACAATATCAGCATACTATGGGAGTGAGTCCACAGACAAAATTGTCTCATCTCGAAATGTCTCTGATATAGGAAGAACTGATTGCTTAGAAGTTTTTACGACTGTGATTCAGGAAAGGTGATATGCCACAATATTCTTTACTCTAGGTTTATCTCGAATCTCTAAATCGAACTCCTAGAGAAGAAGGATCACTAATAAGGCATGGTTTGGTATTCTTCTTTGCTTGTAGGTACCATACGACAGTGTGATCCTTATATACAATGACATGTGGACAAAGGAGGTAAGATCTGAACTTATCTAATGCAAACACTACTGCTAACATCTCATTCTCTGTTACTGTGTAATTACGTTGTGCCTCATCCAGAGTCTTGCTAGCATAGTGTATATCAAACGGTATCCCATCCCTTCTCCACCCTAAAACAACACCAACTGCAAAATCTGAAGCATCCATCATGATCTCAAGGGGGGGGAGACCAATCAAGTAGATGTAGGATAGGAGAACTAGTAACCATGTCTTCCATATAGTGAAGTGCAAGGATGACTTTCTCATCAACAACAAACTCACTCTCCTTGCACAGAAGCTCACTCAAAGGTCTGGAAATCTTGTTGAAGTCCTTAATGAATCACCTATAAATTCCAACGTGTCCCAAAAATGACCTCAACTGCTTCAAATTCTACGGTGGTTCTAGCTTGGAGATCACATCCATCTTAGCCGAGTCAACCTCCATATCATGTTTGGAGATAATGTGGCCCATTACAATCCCATTAGTCACCACAAAGTGACTCTTCTCACACGAGAGAACTAGGTTTACCTCACATCAACGTTGAAGTACTCAGTCTAAATGAGCAAGACATGTGTCAAAGCTATTCCTGTAGACCGAGAAATCATTGATGAAGACCTCTAGAAAACTACCCACCATGTTGGCAAAAATGACCAACATACACCTTTGGAATGTAGCGAGAGCATTACACAATCCAAAGGGCATCCATCTAAAGGTGTAGGTGCCAAACAGACAAGTAAAAGTAGTTTTCTCCTGATCCTTAGGAGCAATAACAACCTTTTTATACCCCGAGTACCCATCCAAGAAACAAAAGAACTCCTTTCCTGCCAACCTCTCAATAATTTGATCAATAAAGGGCAATGGAAAGTGATCTTTCTTGGCGGCTGAATTCAGGCACCAGTAATCTACGCAGACACGCCATGAAGTAGGTACACGGGTCGGAATCTCCTCACCACGATCATTCTTCATGATAGTAATCTCGGATTTCTTCGGAACCACATGTAAAGGACTAACCCACTTGGAATCCGATATGGGATAAATAAAGCCAACATCACACCATTTCCTAATCACTTTCATGACAACATCCTGGAGGTTTGGATTGAGATGGTGCTGACACTCACGAGAGGGTTTATTATCATCCTATAAGTATATATGATGCAAGCACAAAGCTGGACTAATCCCACAGAGATCTGAAATATTCCATCCAATGGTCTTGTGGTTTCTCTCAAGAACCTCCAACACACGAGATTCTTGTTCATCGGTCAACTGTGACCGGAAACATATGGTGCGGAACCACAAGGAGGGCATACTTCAACGTTAAGGATAAAGACTTAAGCTTAGGCGGGGTCTGAATCGCCTCCGTGACAACCTCTGCAACAGTACTGGTAGAAGGTATCTGATCTACACTATATGTGCTATCCACCATCGCTATTATGAGCTCAACAAATAAAATCTCAGAACGATCTGCAACAAATAATTTCTGCTCAGAAAGGAATGGCTCATCAGGCTATTCAGACTCCTCTACTACAATCTCAGAAATCTCAATAGGAGGTATTTCATCAGTAATCTCAGAAAAGGAATGTGTATATCAATCTCAGAATGTACCTTCAATATCTCAGAATGATCCTTAGAATACAACTCAAAATGCCCATTAGCAAACGACTCAGAATGTTCAACAAGGGAACTCAAGGTGACTATGATTTCCAAAAGATCCTTAAGGGAAAGGAATTATTTGGTGTCCATGAAATCAGAAAATAGATCTCTCTCTCTCTCTCTCTCTCGAAATTCAGCAAGAAAATCACAGTCCTTAGGATATGGTGTAACTGTATCTCTCTCATATATTGCTGTCGGTGGCAGTAATGGCCTTGGTCAGGGATCATCTCTATCTTAACCTTATCACTGTAAGATGAAAGGTTATATCTCTAGTACCATAATCAACTACCGCTTCAGCCATTTGAAGGAACAACCGACCAAGTATTATCGGGTATGGAGTAATTGTACAGAGTTATCCATATCCATAACAACCAAGTCAACTAGGAATCTCATTCCTTGCACCTATACAATAACATACTCTAATATGCCTCTCAGTCTCTTGATCGATCTATCAACAAATTGAAGGATGATCCTGGTGGATCTAAGAGGCCCCAACCCAAACTCAGTGAGTAGCGATGATGCTAGGAGATTAATGGATGATCCGCTATCGAGAAGAGCATGATCAAAATCTTGATCAAAGATGTTGCAACGGATATGAGGTGCTCCCTTATCTTTCTTTTTGGGTGGGAGGTTGCTAATGGCATGAACTGTGGACATGGTCAAGATGTGCTTATTTGTTTTCTTTCATTTGTTTTGTTCGGCTGACGCTTTTGAGTACACGCTTATTTGATTCCCTTTCTGATTGTAGGCATGTACTCCATGGCCTTATGGAGTGGCATCTCTAAAAAGATGTTCTTTAAGATCTCTACCACTCCAGGATCAGATAATGTACTTTTTAATTTTTGGATTTTTCTTATTTTTTCAAAGTATAGGGGAATGGAACAGATTATGAGAAACATCAAACGGATCAATTCCTTTATTCAAAATAGAGTCATCATTTACAACTAGATGATCAGATTAAATCTATATAATATCGCCCAAAACAGGAGTAGAAAAATATTGAAAACAGGACGGGCTGCATCTGCTGGTGTAGAAGGATATTCAGCGACAGATGTGTTCTCCGTCATGGCTGGCTGTGAACTGTATATCTCTTTATTGTCTTTTTGGTATTGTGAATAAAGAAGGAGATGGTGGTGGTGATGAAGAAGAAGATGGTGACTCCATGCTCAGGCTCTGCAACATTGTATCTCTTTATTGCTGGTGAAGAAGATGATATGGAAGGTGAGGCTCTCTCAGTGGCTCGATCTACCTATCCCAATGGTTGTGAAGGTGGCGGCAATATCCTTTCGCTCGTGAGATGAATGGCGTCAGATAAACATGTAAAAACAAGGGCCATACCTATCTCAGGTGTGGATGGATCATGGGATACCTACTTCTTGCATCTGAAATTGTTGGGAGTGGCTTCGATCTGTGTAGGAATCAGTATCTTGGTGGCAGTTAGGTCATCAAGCCTCTGAGTCAGGTCATTCATATTCTTCATCAACATGGCAAGCTGATCAAGTGCGGGATTCACCGAAGGTGCCTCTAGGTGCTCAATGATTGGTTGTCGCTGAGAGTATTAGTGAAGAGGTTGTTGGTATGCATAACACTGTGGTTGGTAATGAGGAAGAGGAGGATGTGAAAACTGTCCATACGATGCAGACTGCTGCTGGTAGTAAGCCTAGGGAAAATATGCAGAGTACATCTGTTGTTATCCATGTCTCCAGTTCTGGAAGTGTGGTGGAGACTGAATGTGAGGGTGGAACTGTTGGTGATGGTGTTGTGGTCTTCCCTCCTGAAAATGGTGGACGGGTCTCTATCTCTGCTGGGAACCCAACAAACATTGTCCTCACAGTTGATGAATCCATGATTCATTAACATTCTTTCTGCATTTTAGCTTAAAACCCTAAACAAATACATGTAAATACCAATTAATTTCCATCTTTTAAGAAAATCACACTCATGAATAAAAATGCACTTTTATGCATCAAAATCTTGTAAATAAATAAAGGATAAAAATAAAGAAAACAAAAAATAAGGCAGATTGTGAATACGTACATATGTACAATATGACTTATAAATATAAATATAGATGAAAGATTTATTTATAGCACCTAACCCATGACACAAAGTCAGCATGGCTTAGTCGACAAACAAATAAGTAGGGAGAGATAAGGAAAGAAAACAATAAAAAATAATTATTTATACACTCTATACATCCTTCACTATTTATCCAATAATTATCAAATTTTCATTGATTTTTAATTAATTCATATGTAGATATTTTTCACCAAACTCTTTTCCTAATTATTTCTAAAAATATATAGAAAAATATAAAAATAAGATAAATATATTTTCTTGTACATATGCCAAGAAATCCAACTCGTAAATTCTCAAATTCTCAAATTCCTAACATCATAACTTTCTCATACAAACTCCAATTTCACTCTACTCACCTTTAAAGTACATAAAATAATATTCTCTAATAAGTAGAGTTATTTTACTATAATCGGAGTCTGTTTGCAAAACTTTAGTTGTGTGACCTAATGACAACTCGGTTTCTGGGCTATTTATTTTATCTAAAGTACAATATTTATATTTTTAATGGCTTTATACTTTTAAATTATTTTCTTGATCTTGTTTTTAATTGTGATTTATTTCATAATTTAGAGCTTATTTATTATTTTAAATAAATCAAAAACCATAATTTGTAGGTAAATTTGAATTGTATAACTTATACCCGTATTTATTAATATATTTAAATTAATTTATTAAAACTTGGAAAAATTCACATGTACTCTATTTATTATTCTAATAATTAAGAAAATATAAAAATAAGAAATGATTTATTAATTTATAGAATTAAAAATCAATTACCTATTTATCAAGTATTATTTGTATCTATTTATCAATATAATATTTATATTTTATTAAATATTTATTATTTATAAAACTAATTATTTCATAATTTAGACAAATTAATTATCTATATTTTCCATTCTTATACCTATTTAAAATTATGTCATTTGATATTTATTTCCTAATTTATAATACAATTTATATCATTTGGCCAACCAGGTGTTGACACGTGTCAGCACCAGGTTCATCTTCTTCAAGAACTAGTAGTTTGCTTCTGTTCTACCAGCCTAACTTCTCTAATTTCTAGATGTGCCATCTTATCACCTCTACTCGATCCTAACCTTTTAATCTCTCCACCTAACCTCCACGATGCATGCCTACCCTAGATCTCCACCTAACTCCCTACATATCTTCCTATAAAATTCTCCAAAGTTGGCATCATCCAGCTAACTCTCTAAACTTATCCAGTTCTAGTAACCACCTGGCCGACTCCTCCACTTCCCCACCTTTCCCTAGCTACCTTCGGCGGTGACAGAGCCCGATAATCCCTCTGCGTGGAAGGAGCTTCGGAGGAGAAGTTCCAAAACCACGTGTGGCTTTGCATCGTGCCACCACTGCAAAGAGCTCCGGCAAGGATCAACCGATGAGTGACGACCTGAGGTAATATACCTCTATTTCCTAGACCTACTTCCTTAACTTTTTCTCCTTCAATTTCCTCGTGATTCATGCCATATTAGCCCAAGTGATCGCATCATTAGTTAGAATTAATCAACATCTTTGAACACAATCAACAATCCGTTCTGATTCCTATTCAATTTTACTCAAATTAATCTGCATATTCGCTTGAACTGATACATTCTGGAACACATTATATCTTGCAAATCTTAACTTATCTTGGCCAGTTTCATTAGAAAATCAACATCAAATCTTCAATTGCAGGTTTAAACAAACTACTGGATTCATCTTCATCTTCATCTGGAGCAGATTCATCATCAACTAGAGCACAAAAATTCAACCTAGGGTTTCAAACTCTAGGTGACTTTTGAATATCTTCATCGACGTCTCACAACCATCTCTGCTGTCCTCGCTACCTTGTCACCGCAGGCGAGCTCGAGGGGTGAAGGTGTCAACCCTCTGGCCTTGCAGGAGGTTGATCCAATTACTCCTTCACCGGGGATAAATCAGAGAATCCACCATTCCCACCACAGTTCCAGAAAATGGGAAGAATGCCAAGAACACTCGACGTACATTTTGGTGACACATGTCTACTTTGGACGGCTACATGCGACACTTGCCTTCTAATCCAGGCCGTTAGATATCAAAATGATGGAAAAATTGCATTAAGAGCCCCTGTGACTTCCGGAATTTATTTGCACCCTAGAAAATTTCTAGATATTGTGTTTAGGTCCCTACGCAGGGACCTAAATGTAATAATTTTAGTTTCTTTTCATTTTAGTCCCTGAAGAAGGACCAAAGTGCAAGACTATTTTCTTGTTTTCTTTATAGTTCTATCCATGTAATGTTTTGACCTTTTGGGCTTATTTTTTACATAATTTTTCATCATTTTTTCTATGGTAGTTGCACAACTACCTAATGAGGTTTCTTGGTATTTTTCATCAATTTTCATTCTGTCTTTTTCTTATTTGAATTTTCAAAATTCGTATCTGTTTTGAGTTCTTTTCTTGCATTTTTCAAGAATAAATAAAAATAAAAAATACACCTCTTCTGCTCAAAAGCCATAGATATTCTGCCTCCTTGAGTTCGACCGAGGCACACTTACTTGGATAAATATTAAAGTGTAGATAAAATAGGAGAGAGAAGCCGCATATTCACTTCATTTCTATCCCTACCTATCTCTCTCCTATTTTATTGATTTTTGTTTGATCAATCGGATTTTATCTTTGCAGTTTCTTCTACATCGACTCTGACCTTTATTAAGTGCAGGAAAAATCCGATTATCAACGGGTGGGGCTAGCTATGCTATCTATCGAACCAAATGCCGTTCACATCCTGAATGAGAGGTGGAGGTGGAGACTGCTCCTTAGGAATGTAAAGCGGCTTCTGCTAGTATGGTACATTCTGCTGTGACTGCTCCTGGACTTGGTCAGGAATATAAATGTAGTAAACTTGCTAAACTGTAGATGGTCCTTCGGTACTCTGCTGTGATGAAGTAGATGAAGTTTTCTCACGAGTAGAAGTATCAGCTACTGCACTCGCACTCTTACATGCACTGATCATACTGATAAGAAGCTCCATATGCTTCGTAATATCATCTAGCTTATCCAGATTCTTCGTCCTATGTTCGACCATTTGAAGATTCTCAAGCTCCTTGGATCATTTCTCAATTATGTCCACTTTGGATAGGTGATTGCCTATGATGGTCAGATCTGAACTATCCACCCTATGCACATCATGTGATGTTGTCATGTTGACAGCCTTATGGGATACTGCAGGAGAAGGTACAGGGTGCTTCTAAAAAGCATGTGAAGAAGAAAGAGTTGTAGTGCTCTTCACCATCTCCTCAAGAATCTGATAAAGGATATCCTCATCCTTTTTGATGTGGTAACCCCTCCCCCACCACCACAAGCGGCATCTAACAACTTCTAGTTCTCAATTGTCAAACCCCCAAAGAAGTTTTCTATAAGGCTCGTCTTTGGAATATCGTGATGGGGGCACTTCTCCGTCAAGTCTTTGAATCTATCCCATGCCTCGTGAATAGGATCATGGGACATTTGGGTGAAGTTGGCAATTAAAGATCGCATTTGATTGAGATATACAAGTAGATAATACTTGCTTAAGAAAGCAGACCTCAAATATTCCCAAGTTGTGACAACCCTTCCGAAGTGGTTAATCCAATATAGTGCCTTGTCCTTGATAATGAACGAGAAGGCTGTCATCTTCATTACCTCTAATAGGACATTCAGGTAGTGTATCGTCCCACATATGTGATCAAACTGTTGGAGTTGTACATATGGGTCTTCAGTGATATTTCCATGGAATATTGGGAGAAGTGGTAAAATTGTGGGCTTAAGCCCAAAATTCCCATTATATGTAGGGATTCTAATCCATGTGTTGGTTTGTCCTGTCCCCGGATTATATGCATCATTCAGTGTAAGCTTAGCCACTGGCTCAACATGATCTTCTCCTCCCCCATTCCCACCTCCTCCAGGATTTCTATCCTCCTCTCTCCTTTCCTGCCTATCGTTCCTCAGCTTTAAGACCATATCTCTCAAACCAGCTTGGATGTCAGCATGTTAAGTCAACTGTGCCTGAATGGCCTGTATGGAGTCTAACATCGTGTTGTTGATCTCGCTCTCCTCAACCATGGAATCGTTGTCTTTCGATGGCATCAAGTGCATTGTCTCATTTTTCTGACAATGTACATGGCACTGGATTAGTCCTCAAGAATGGTGGACTTAAATGATAGTTCAAAATTAGAGTCAATCTTGAACAATGGATTGATCGATGAGGTGAATGGTGAAGTGGAGAAAGAGGAATACTCAGGAAGTGAGTGCTGCCGAGTAGAAGACGACTAAATAGAAGTGTGAAATGGGTTTGCAAAGTCCATACGAGAAATTCTCCAATCCAATGTCTTCTATATCAAGAGGATAGATGCGAGAAAATGTAGATCAACAGTAGAAGAAAGTGAGAAAAAGGCATAAAGGATGCAGAAGGATCTTTACACTAACAAACAAATACAATACAAACCCCCGATTCACCAATTGGACACAAGTGGAGACCGTATGTAAATCCTTGAATGTGGTCCCTCTCGAATCATATATCATAAAATTCAGCTCGTCAAAAGGAAACCAATGGAATTTGTTTCGTATGAATCGGACTTCGTTTGGAATTGTTATGATTTTCGGAAGAAAGAGAAGTAAAGAGGTTTAGGACGTCATCCACCCATAATGACCATCATTAGGACTAAATAAACATGATTAAAGGAACTAATGACGGATTTTAAACCACTAATGACCATTAGCAAACACTAATCAATAATTAGCAAAAGATAAGCATAAGCTGTGAAAGTTTAATCATGATTAGTGAAAGTTAATCACAATTAGCGTTAATTAAGCGTCATTAGTAAATCTAGAATCCTGTGGAATGTTCTAACTGAAGCCCTAAATTTCAGATAAGTTTTGACCAAAAGCATGGGCCGCTAACCGCGGTTAAGGGCTAAACCATTATTTTCTAACCATGGTTAGTGGTTTTCTGGAGCCTATAAATACCCCACCCCTACCCATTCATTCTCTATGATTTCCACTACCACCACCACCCCAAGGGCTAGGGTTGAGAGGTCGAGAGGAGGAGTGAGAGGTGGGGAAAGAGTGCTAGCGAAGCGTTGCCGGGAGAATGAGGATGAGGAAGGTATGATCCTCTCTTAGTTTGCTTTGTAAACTAGGCTTTCAATTCATCCTCTTTTCTTCCAAGTTTTGTTTTTGATTCATCTTTCTTTCCGATTCGTTTCCTATTGTGGTTTGAGGAGAAATCCTTGTAATACCCTACTTAGGTGCGAGCGGCTATGCACATCAGTGAACCCTTTGATTCGTCACGCATTCTCTCACCTAAGAGGGTGAGGTATACCGATTATCCATCGCTTGCAGTTTGATTATATCCTTTCTGTTTCGCTATTGTTTTCCTATCGATTGATTTTATAAGGGGAAACTCTGCCGAAATTTTCCTAAAAATATCACCATGTATAAGGGGAAACTCTGCCGAAATTTTCTTAGAAATATCACCCTATATAAGGGGAAACTCTACCGAAATTTCAAGAGAAAATATATTCTTCACGTTCTTCATGTAATCTTCACGTTCTTCGCGTTCTTGGCACGTTCTTAGCATTTTTTATATGAAAATAAAATTCGATTGTTTCAGGATCCATAAATCATCTTTTTGAAAGAGAATCACGATAAAGAACTATATACGCGAGAGAGAGCTCGATTACATAACGAAATCCTTCCTTTTGATACTTGGTTTTCGTATGAGCGTTAAAATTTCCAAATTTATGTTCTTTTCTATGAAGAACCCTAATTTGGCTCTTAGTTTGCATCGTAAAATACGCTTTCAATTCATCCTCTTTTCTTCCAAGTTTTGTTCTTGATTCATCTTTCTTTCCGAATCGTTTCCTATTGTGGTTCGAGGAGAAATCCTTGTAATATCCTACTTAGGTGCGGGTGGCTATGCACATCAGTGAACCCTTTGATTCATCACACATTCTCTCACCTAAGAGCGTGTTGTATACCGATTATCCATCGCTTGCAGTTTGATTATATTCTTTCTGTTTCGTTGTTGTTTTCCTCTCGATTGATTTTATAAGGGAAACTCTGCCAAAATTTTCCTAAAAATATCACCTTGTATAAGGGGAAACTCTGCCTAAATTTTCTTAGAGATATCACCCCGTATAAGGGGAAACTCTGTCAAAATTTCAAGAGAAAATATGTTCTTCATGTTCTTCATGTTCTTCGTGTGTTCTTCACGTTCTTCGCGTTCTTGGCACGTTCTTAGCATTTTTGATATGAAAATAAAATTGGATCGTTTTAGGATCCACAAATCATCCTTTTGAAATAGAATCACGATAAAGAACTATATACGCGAGAGAGAGCTTGATTACATAACGAAATCCTTCCTTTTGATGTTGGGTTTTCGTATGAGCTTTGAAATTTCTGATTTTATGTTCTTTGCTATGAAGAACCCTAATTTGGCTATTTCTGAGAAAATATGAAAAGTTGCTTTGTTATTTCAACTAAAATAAGGTCTAAGCATCTAATTGATGCAGTGGCTTGGAAAGTTAGGGTTTGGAAGTTAAAATGGGCATAATTATGAGTATATAAATATATGAATTAATATATGTGTAAGTCTATATTCAATATTTTATGGTTATGCAAATATAAGGCTTAAAAGAGGAACTACATAATGGGAATTGATATTTGTTTGTTTGGATCGTGAAAAAGATCATGTGTTACGTTAAGAAATGACTGGGAGTAGAACTACAGGTCGGGCATGCAACCTGTAGGTTTATCGGAAGGAATCCGTATTGGTGTGACCCTACTAATGAATCCATGATTCATTAACTTTTCTGTCGCATTTTGTCTTAAAACCTTTAACAAATGCATCTAAATATTCATTAATTCTCATCTTTAAACAAAACCTTATTCATAAATAAATATCCATTTTTAAGCATCAAAATCATGTAAATAAATAAAGAACAAAGAAAAAGAAAAGAAGGCAGATTGGATATATGTATATATGTACAATATGACTTAAAAATATAAATATAACTGAAAGGTATATTTATAGCCTAATCCCCGAGACCAAGTCGACATGGATTGGTCGACAAACCAAAAAAGTAGGGGGAGATAAGGAAAGAAAATCTAAAAAAATAAATTAATACACGCACCATGTACATCTCACTATTTATTAAATAAATACAAAACTTCAATGATTTTAATTAATTCATATGTACATATTTTTTACCAAATCATTTCCTAATTATTTCTAAAAATGTATAAAAAATATAAAAAATAAGTTAAAAATATTACCCTTTACATATACCAAGAAATCCTACTTATAAATTGTCAAAATCTCAACTTCCGAACATCACAACTTCTTTATACGAACTCCAATTTCACTCTACTCACCTTTAAAGTTCATAAAATAATATTCTCTTATTAATAAAGGTGGTTTTATCGAATTCAGAGTCCGTTTGCAAAAAGTCAGTTTTGGGACCAAATGACAGCGGGGTTTCTGGGTTATTTATTTTATGTAGAACACATTATTTACAGTTTTCTTAATTTTATAATTTCTAATTATTTTCATGATCTAGTATTTTCACCCTAATTTATTTTCGAATTTTTGGAGCTTATTTATTATTTTAATAAATTCAAAAACCTAAATTATAGGAAAAAATAAACTAAATAACTTGTACTTCTATTTATTAATATATGTAAATTAAAATATTAAAATCCTTAAAAATTCATACAACCCTTATTTATTATTCTAATAATTAAGAAAATATAAAATTAATTTTTAATCATTTATTTATTAAATTAAAAATCCAAAACATATTTATATATACATATTTATTAATATAATATTTATATTTCAAATAATATTTATTATTTATAAAAAAATAATTATTCCGTAATTAATATTATTTAATTATTTACATTTCTTGTATTTATACTTAATTAAAATAACCTTATTTATTATTTAATATTGAATTTACAAGCAATTTTTCCCATCTGGCCAACCAGGTGCTGACACGTGTCAGCACTTGGTTCATCTTCTCCAAGAAACGCTGTTAGACCTATTGTTTCAACCAGCCAACTTCACAGAATTATCTCGCGCGACTCGTAACTCTTCCAGGCGATTTCAACCCTTTATCTGAATCTCCTAACAACCCTCTCCATCGCATACCCTTGGATCTAGCTTAGGGAGCACGAAATCTCCTTATAAAAGCCCCTAAAGTCTGCTATTCGCAACTAACTTTCCAACCACCTGAAGCTCCAGCTCCAATGGCCGCCCCCCATTCTTCCTAGCCTCGCTTTGCCGGATTTGGAGGTGACAGCTCCGCCCAAGCAAGCCCGCGTGGAGGAGGGATCATCAGAGGAGGTTCCAAGGCTCTTGGCAGCCTTGCATCGCAGCTCAACGCCGCGTCCCGCTCCGGCGAAGGTCGACCGTCGAGCATCATTCTGAGGTAATACACCTCCGTTCATCACAGACCTATTCCTTCATCTTCTTCACTTTCTTTCTTGATTCTCGTGCCTTAATTAGCGTCGCTAAGTGCAACATTAGGATGCCTAATCATTTAGCTTAGACGCTAAAGCGCAATCATCTTTCATTCCTTTCAAATCCCCTTAGAATAACGTCCTCATTTCATCACCATCATTCATGTCTGTTTGTTTTTAGTCTGGAAACCACCATTTTCAAGCTTGCAGAACCATAACTTCTTGGCCAATTCTTCATGAATCGAGCACATAAATCTCTCATTTGCAGGTTCATATTCCATCAGGAGCGAAAGCAAGACCATTGGAGTCTTCAATCATCAATAAAATACATCGTCCAAGAAGCCTCAAAAACTACTATATCTCCAGGTTGCAGAGGACCGCCATCTTCATCGCCTTTCCACCGCCGCTCGGAGACGCCTCCGACAACCTTCCACCGCAAGCGAGCTCGAGGGTTAGGGGAGCTAACCCTCTGGCCCCGCCGGAGGTCCAAGCTCGTCGCCGTTAGCCTGAGGAAAATAGGAGAAGAAGAGCCCGTCAGCAGACGCGCGAAGAAGCTCAAGATCCTCAAGAACTCCAGAACGCACAGGTGTGCGACATGTGTCCCATCTGGACGGCCAAGATTCGATCGCACGTTCTAATCTCAGCCCTCCAAGCCGAACCGGTGGGAATTTTACGCAATAACTCCAGAAGATTTCCAGTAATTCAATCCCGCTCCAAAGGTTTCCAGTAATTACATTTAGGTCCCTCCTCAGGGACCTAAATGTAAAACTTCTTGTTTCTATTTTATTTCAGTCCCTGTAAGGACCATTTTGAAACAATTTTTTAGACTTTTTATTGCGCTTATACCCCTGGGCTGTAGGGGATTTTTGTACTAGTTTTGACCTCATCTTTCGTTGATTTTTTTAGGGTAGTTACGCAACTACCCCAGCAAGATTTCAAGTAATTTTTCGTTTGATTTTCTCATGTTTTCATCGTGTTTTAATTCTTCGCAAATCGACTCCGTTTTGTTTTGTTTTTGTGTGTAGTTCGAGCTCGTTGCTCGGCTTTTCACCTATTATATTGTACCATCTATATTTTACCTATATTCCACCTATTATATAATAAATAAATTGTTTGAAAAAAAATAAAAAATTGGAAAAGATTAAAATCAAATAAAAAAATTAAATATAAATAAAAAGTATACCCTTTCTTTGATTGCCTTTAGAAGAGATAAAAATTAATCACAAAAATATTTTCCCTTAAAAAATCAGAATACCCTATTTTGCCTCCTTGAATTCGACCCAGGCACACTTACCCAGATAAAAAATAGTGTAGGTATTCATTAAAACCGATCTTTGTTTGATCGGGAGCTGAGATCCTTTTGCATCTTTTCTACACCGACAATCTCTTTTCTAAAAAATCGTAAATCGACTCTAGCTACCGTTATCAAAATGGCGCCGTTGCCGGGGAGGCGTTTTATTTTTTACGTGTTTTAGTGATTTTATTTTTTCTCTTCTTTTTGTTTTATTTTCGATTTTTCGTACGGTTTTTCGTACGGCTTTTTTTGACTTGTCTCTCGATTTGCTTTAGCCACTAATCAATTTTCGCAGGGCCTGCAGGATCAACCGGTTTCCTAGGAAGCCGAGTCAGTTGAAAGAGCAGAGGCCGACTTCTTATTTACGAGTCGGTTGCAGAGGGCAGAGTTAATTAGTGTAACTTTGTAAAAAAAAGAGAAAGCGAGAGAAAAAAAACTGTATTGAACTCTAGTAGAAGGGATCCACTAAGGACATCCCGACTTGTATCCCCCCCCCCCCAAACATTTTTTTTAGGGGTATGATTCGCAGGATACCGTGTATTCGGGGGATCAGGGCACCCACCGCAGTTTTCTCACCGTATCGGTTTTTCCGTGGCTTTTTCCAATAGATGCTTGTTTAGGTTTTTCTTTCTATCTGATTGTGCCTACGTAGCTAGTTTCTGGACTCGCAACCTAGGTGCATCATTTTAGGATTTTTATAAAAAGAAAAAAAATCGGTAGACGTTTGTTTGAAAAAATCCAAAAAAAATACAAAACCACAAAATAAAATCGGGACTGCTAAAAATCTCTAAACCAAAAACCGTTACGATTCATCTGATTTGGGAGAGTAACCCCCGTACATCATCTAAGAGTGCGCGAGCTAGAGTCGACCTATAAGGTTAGAGCCAAAACCCCGTATTTCCCGTGAAATACTACTTAGTCTATACACCTGATCACTGTTCCTCAGTAGGTACTCTCGGGTAGTCGGAAACGGTCCGGGTGTACTTAGCAGAGTGGGAGGTTTAGAGGACAATGCGCAAGGCTCCGTCCTCAAGTAACACGGGTAGCCGGAAACGGTTCGTACTTACTCCCATACTGGCTGAGTGCGAGTGATCTTCTGTAAGGACTCGGGCCAATATTTCGGAGAAATTATCGGGCACCTATAAGCTCGCTCAGCCCACGATAACCGATACTTGTTTGCTAATTACAACCCTAAAATCGACAAAATAAAAGACCGAACTCTTACGGTCTTTACCGGGTTGTGTTGGTGAAAACGAGGTTCGCTTTGTGTTTGCTTGCGGGGCGTGAGTTACCGCGGCTTTTGCATTTATGCCACTTATTTGAATCGTAAATTGTGCTCTCCTGATCTTTCTCTTGACATCGAAGATGACGTCTTGATGACTTTTCTGCTCAGACTCCGTGAGCTTTCGACCGTCCACCGTCGATAGTACATTTTCACAAGCTCGGGATGACCCTCTTCCCAAACTGGTCCCATCTGATCTCGAGGAGAGTCAGACCCAGACTCCCTCGCCTCCTGACCAGAATATTGAGGCAGACCCTTGCCTCAATACATCTAGATCTCCAGCCGATTTTTCGCTATGTTCTTACGAGATCTTTTCTTTCACAGACCATCAGATGGCTCGCGGCAAAGGATCGGCAGATGAGAGGCCAACATCTGGGGAGCATCAGGAAGGAAGACCAGACTCCGCAAATATTACAACTAGGATTCCCGATACGCTCCAGCAGATGAATCTACAGATTCGAGATCAATTCAGAGTTCAAAATGTATTGCGGGCTAAAATAGCCGCGCTGCGAGCAGGGGCCGGGAACCAGTTACCGCCTACAGTTGTTCTGCTACTTATGGGATGAGTATGACCCGGGCGCTAGAATGCTCCATCACTGGGTTCGGCTACCGCCTGAATCAAGGGCCATTACGAGTTGAGACTGTCCTTCATTTCTTTGCTTCTCAAGTTTTACGGGAATGCTGCAGAGGAGCTGTTTACCTTTTTACAGCAATTCGAGATGATTTGCAGTACGTCTTGCTATCCAGAAGTTACGCAGGAGACTGTACGCCTCAAGGCCTTTCCCTTTGCCTTAGTCGATAAGGCACTTTACTGGCTGAGTCATCTGGGGAGGGAAATTTCTACATGGGACGACCTGAAGTCCACTTTCCTGCGTAAATATTTTCCTCTGGGAAGGACAAACATGATGAGGAGTCAGATCTCCAACTTCATGCAATTTCCGCATGAATCTTTCCATGAGGCATGAGATAGATTCAAGGACCTTACAGAGAGATGCCCGCATCATGAAATACCGATGAAGGTGCTAGTGCAGAATTACTTCGGAGAACTCCAACCGGACATCCAGGGGCTCGTGAGTGTCGCATGTGGTGGCAGTTATTTGAATAAGGACGCTGAGTCAGTCTGGGCCATCTTCGAGGGATGGCTGAGAACTCGAGAGTCGTTGACTCTACTCGGGCATTTCAGAAAGCCCCACAGCCACCACATCACCAAGAGCATCAGAAGGTGGCTAACATCTCAGACTCTGAATCAAACACCAACATGGGATTTATTAGCGAAAAATTAACGTTGGTGGACGTGATTCAGAAGCAAGTATAGGATTTACAACTGCTGTGAGAGTTGGAGAAACCTCTCTCTACCTCAGCAGCCGAGTGATCTTTCGAAGAAGGTTTCTGAGCTCCAACTTCAGTACTAGTAGAGCCAGTCTTCTTCGACCATGCAACCAGCACGGAGGATCTTACCCGCTCCACCCACCCGTCAGGTTCATTACGTGGCAGAGCGATCCAGAGACTCCACAGATTGATTGGCATGAGGACCAGTCTCACACCAATCCCGGCCAGATCACCAGCACTGCAGAGATGGAGGTGGAGCCGCAACCCACTCTCGATATTAATGGGATTTGGTATACTCCAATTTAGCAACCGAGTATACCGAATCAGTAGCAGCCGCCGTACGGTCATCCGCAGCATGGACGTCCGCATTTCAGCACGCCATAATTTCACGCAGCAGCAGTCTCACCCGAACGTTTATCATCAGAGACCACATTGATATCAGTACCCTGCTAACCATTCACAGACATATCCTTATCAGCAACCGCAACAGTCTTCCTCCACACCTCAGAGATACTCTCAGCCTTCCACCTCTCAGCAATACACGCCAAGGTATGAGAGAGGAGCAAGTCAGGGCCACCACACCGAACCAGAGATGTCTTCACAGGCCAGAAAATCAACCAGATCATAGATATGCTGAGTACGCTCCAGATTGCGCACAAGACTGAGATGGAGGCAGGTTAATTGTCGTCTGGACGAGTTAACCGCACCAAAGACCACTCTTCCAGCCTAGCCTCAGATGAACCCGAACAATAAGAGGAGGCATCCAGATCAGGTAGATACTACAGGTAAGATCTCGTTTCCTGGATTTTTATCTAACTTCATTCGTCTCAGGAGCAGTAGATCACCACGAGCACATGCTGGAGTAGAGGAGAGGGCACTAGAGGAGCAGGAGCAAATCCATGAGCCGAAAGATTCTGATGTCGAGGAGGAGAATCATCAAGATGATGAGCACCACTCTGCAGAATCAAGAGAAGGGAGCGATGCCAATACCGTTGATATGGACACTGGCGAATCAGACGATGACATTACTCCAGACCATGCAGATACTCCCGAGAAAAATATTTCTTCCCCTGTCTTAGAGAGTTTTGTACATAATTCTGAAACTCTCGATGTACAAGCTGATTCCAGTATGAATAAAAATTCTGATTTTCTGACTCCTGATTTTGTTCCTTTTCCCGATGCTCTGTTTGGAAAAGGAAAGAAAAATAACAAAAAGAATGTTGTGAATCCAGAGACCGAACGTTTCCTTAAAGATCACATTCTTTTTCAAGATCCCGCTTCACGATGCCTTAGATCATTTTCCTACGCTTAAGAATCAATTGAAAAACTGTACCACGTGTAGGAAAAAGAGATCCCTTTACAGAGAAACATGTTTTGACTAAGGCTACATCTTGTGCTATACAGAATAAGTTACCTAAAGAAGAAGAAAGGACTCAGGTGCACATTATGTCAGATGCGAGATCGCAAAAGTCGAATTCAACCGCACTCTATTAGATAACGGTTCCTCGATCAATCTGATGCCCTCTTCCTTACTCGATAAGCTCGAGTTAGGTCCTCTTTACAAATCCCGCGCGATCCTTCAGTTTGCTGATAGATCGGTAAAGAGACCTAAGGGTATACTAAGGAACGTTATCGTAACGTGCAAGGTCTGCAATTCCCAGTGGACTTTACGGTCCTGGACATAGATTGCCCTACACAGTTAACCTTACCCTGATCATTCTCGGGAGGCCTTTCTTAGAGACCGCAAAGGCTCTCTTCGATTATGATACAGGGAAGGTATCTTTTCGCGCTGAGGGTGAGAAGGTACATATAGAGATGGCGAGAGATTCGAACATAGCTAGTGATGTATCTTCTGATTTTCTGAGTTCTTTAGCCTCCTGCGATTACATGGATGAGGTCCGTCTTGACGACCTCGAAAGATATCAAGTAGAGACCCAAGAGTGCTTAACATAGACGGGTCCAAGACTGCAGGGGGCGATTCTTCAGAAGGAACTTTATATTTTAGTCTAGATGATGAGAAGCAAAGGGATCAGACTTCTAACGAGCTTATTACAGACTTTTCAGATTCAGAGACTTTACACGATTCCTCCATTTCAGATGATCCAGAGAGAGAGAGAGTTTCATTTAGCTGAGCTATTTTCCTCTGATCATTATCAGGAGTTGGATGATGTCTTGAACATCTTCTGTAGTCTGACTCTAAAGCACATTGACATGGTGGATAATCAGAATGCCGACAAATCCACAACCGATACCGATCCCAGTTCATATATGGATGAGGTTTCAGCAGAAAAAGATACTACCTTACCAAAATTAAAAACTTTGCCACCAAATATGAAATATGCTTTCCTTACGGGTCCACATCAACGGTTTCCGGTCATTATCAGTTCATCTTTGACTGACGATCAAGAATCTCGTCTGATGGAGATTCTAGAAAGAAACCACAAGGCTATTGGGTGGACTGTATCCGATCTCCACGGGATTAATCCTGCTTTGTGTTCTCATCATACCTATCTTGATCATGACAACAAACCATCTATAGAGTTTCAGCATAGGCTGAATCCGGTTTTACAAGAAGTTGTCAAGAAAGAGATTATGAAAATAGTGTGACGTAGGGTTCATTTATCCCATCTCCAACTCTGAATGGGTTAGCCCATTGCATGTTGTCCCGAAGAAGTCAGGAATTCAGATGGTTAAGAGTGAGAGGGAGAGGAGACTCCAAAGATAGTAACCACGTCGTGGTGGGTCTGCTTTGATTACAGAAAATTGAACACCGCAACGAAGAAGGACCACTTCCCTTTGCCTTTTATAGACCAGGTCATAGAACGGTTGGTAGGGAAGGAGTACTTCTGTTTCCTTGATGGTTACTTCGGATACAACCAGGTATCAATTTCTCCTGAAGAGCAGGAGAAAACCACCTTCACATGTCCGTTCGGCACGTATGCCTTAGACGGATGCTCTTTGGATTGTGCAACGCTCCTGCTACTTTCCAGATGTGAATGCTTGCTATTTTTGCGGACATGGTCGGTGATTTTCTAGAGGTTTTTATGGATGATTTTTCAGTCTATGGTGATTTTTTTGACGATTGTTTAGCACACCTAGACTAGGTTCTACAAAAGTTCTGGGAGGTATATCTCGTTCTGTCTTGGGAAAAGAGCTGTTTTATGGTTACTCACGCGATCGTGTTGGGGCACGTCATCTCCCAGCGAGGCATGGAGGTTGACCCTGCCAAGGTGGATGTCATCAAGCGACTCGAACCACCATCCAACATCAAATAGTTACTGTCATTTCTGGGGCATGTTGGTTTTTACCGACAGTTTATCCAAGACTTATCCAAGATTGCCCGATCGTTAACTGAATTATTAGGAAAAGACATCGAGTTCCTATTAAATGATAAATGTCTTAATGCCTTCCTCACACTGAAAGAAAAGATTATCAGTGCTCCTGTTCTACAGTCGCCTGATTGGTCTCTACCCTAAGAGATCATGACAGATGCTTCAGATTTTGCGGTCGGGGCTGTATTAGGACAGAGGAGGAATGGACTTCCCAATGCCATCCACTATGCCAGCAGAACCTTAGACGATGCTCAGAGAAATTACACAGTGACAGAAAAGGAGATGTTGGCAGTGGTATTTTCTCTAGATAAGTTCTGATCCTATCTTCTTTGCTCAAAAATAACAGTTTACATAGATCACTCAGCTATCAGGTTTTTAATGGAAAAGAAGGATGTCAAGGCACGCCTTCTTAGATGGATTCTATTACTTCAAAAATTTGATTTGGACATTAAAGTTAAACCTGTAGTAAAGAATGTGGTAGCTGATCACCTCTCCTGATTACAGTCAGATCAGACTTCAGATGAGTACACGCCAGATATCGCAGAGAGATTTCCTGACGAGAGCATCTTTCTGGTTACCGAACTTCCATGGTATGCAGATATAGTCAATTTTCTGGTCACACAGAAAAGTCCTCAGGGTTGGCCTAAGAACCGAGTTGATAAACTAGTTTCTGAGGCACAATACTATCATTGGGAGGATCCGATTCTTTTTCGTGAAGGATCGGATTATGTTTACAGGCGTTGTATTCCTCGGGAGGAATATAATAGTTTCCTCACCTTAAGCCATTCTTTAGAGTCAGGAGGACACCACTCAGGGAAGAGGACAACGCAGAAGGTACTTCAGAGCGGATTATGGTGGCCGACTCTTACTAGAGATGCCTGCACATTCGTGATGAGTTGCCCAGATTATCAAAGAGCTGTAGGGACAGTCAGTTTTTGAGATGCAATGCCGATGCGACCCGTTATTATTTGCAAGATCTTTGATGCATGGGGCATAGATTTCATGGGACCATTCCCTTCTAGCAGCGACTTTGAGTACATTCTTCTCGCTGTAGATTATATTAATAGATGGGTGGAGGCTATACCCATACGAACCGCAGATAGTAAGATAGTTTGCAAGTTCCTAAGGGAACACATTATTTTGCAGTTCGGGATCCCACGTATTCTTATCTCATATGGGGGTAGCCATTTCATTAATAAGGAGGTGAAAAAGCTAGTGAAGCAATACAGCACTGATCACAGAGTAGCTTCTCCTTACCATCCACAGACGAACGACATGGCTGAAGTTTCAAATAGGGAGGTGAAATCAATTCTCCAGAAATTAGTACGACCGGATAGAAAGAACTGGTCACTGCTTCTAGATCAAGTTGTTTGGGTATATCGTACTACATACATAACTCCCTTAGGTACTTCACCATTTAGATTGGTTTATGGAAAGCCGTGCCATTTGTCCGTAGAAATCAAGCGCAAATCTGAATGGGCCATTCGAGAAGTATTACCGGAGGCAAAGAAAGCAAGAACCAAGAGAAAGATAGATCAGAATGAGCTGGTAGAGATTCGAAATCAAGCATACGAGAACACACTCATCTATAAGGACAAAGTGAAGAAATGGAATGACAGACATATTCAGCACAAGATCTTTGTCCCGGGGCAGAAAGTCTGGTTGTTCAATGCGAGATTGAGAATTTTTCCTGGAAAATAAAAAAGCAAGTGGGAAAGACCTTACATAGTCTGAACGGTGCACGACAAACACTTCGTCAAAAATACTGATCATCTGGCCCGTACTGAAGTGATCTATTTTGTACAAGATTCATGATCATCCTTTCACTTCATCTTATCCTGTACAAATTCTTTTGAGCCATTCGATTCTGGAGATCCGCAAAACTTGTATATTCTTCGTAGACCACAATCGTCCCCATTTTTGCTCGTCTTCTATGCTTAGGATTCCAGATCCTAAGTATAGGGGGGACCAATTGTCTGCTGATTCACGTTTTATATTTTTGTTCTGATTCTTTTGTATATCCTTTGTTTCTCACAAATCACTGGTCTCCGATTTTTGGCTACACTCTTTTCTATACTTAGGATGTCTTATCCTATGTATAGGGGGGACCGAGTGATTTCGATGATTTCGAATTCTTTATTCCTTTTGATCTTTCATTGTATATTCTTTTTACTCATTCACCTCATTTTTACTCATCCGTTATACTTACGATGACTTGATCGAAAGTATGGGGGGGGGGGGGGTTGACTGACTTGTACTCTTTATTCTTTTTCACCCACTTTTACTTAGCACGAGTTATGTCCTCCTTTTTCTCTTTTGACACTATGAGGACATAGCACAAGCTAAGTATAGGGGGTGCGTATATATTGTATATATACTTTTGTCTATAACTCGTACTTTTATGTATTTTCTATATCTATAAAATCAATAAAAAGTGGGTAAGGGTTAATTTAAAATCCATTTATATATTTATTTATTACTTATAAAATCCTTGTAAATAAGTAAAATATGTCTAAAATGTTTATTTAAAATCTGTAATTAAAATATGTATTTAAAATTTGTATAATACTTATTTAAAATCCTCTTTATTAAAACATGTGTAAAAATCATTTAATCCTTGTAAAACCTTTGTAGATAAAATCTGTAAAATACATTAGATACTTAACTCAAATAAAATATATCTTGTAAAAATTCATGGATAAAAACTTGTTTGTAAAAACCAGAAAATCCATAAAAATACAAAGTCCTAAAAGTCATAAAAATTACAAAAGCCTTAAAATCCATAAAAATGAGTAAAATTCAGAAAATATACTTCACAAGAACATGGTTGCATTTGCATTCGCATTTTTCAGAATAAGTTTGATTTCTGGAACTAAGGACTGAGTCTAGTTTTAAGGATGGAGCTTGATTACGGCTTTTAACTTTTATTGTAAGGAGCCTGGTTAGGATCGGGAATTTAGTCTCTTCAGGTCTTTTACTTAAAATCTTTGGGTTCCATAAGACCATATTCGAGAAATCAAGTCATATGTGCTTAAGTAGACCATTTGGAGTCATCTGTACAACTCTACACCAGTGAACCAATCTTGAACACATGCACTCTGCACTTAGCTCGACTTGCATGGAGTTACGAAGGGTAGTACATTTGGTAGTGTGTTTCTATCCTTATCTTTGCAGCATTGACGTCTAAAGACGGGAGAGATTGGGGTTGCGATAGTTGCTTCGGATGAGGGAAGGATCTGCTGACACAATTTTTCTAAGACCTCAAAAAAGGGATGGAATAAAAAAGATGCTATATCTGTCGAGGCACAAAAAGATGAATGCAGTGCAAGCAAATTACAAAGTCAAATCAAAGAAGAAGCCACCAAATAAGACCACAATGGTCTAATATTCCACCAAAAATGCCTGGACATCTTAGTGGAGACTCAACTACACCAGTTGAGCTTCACAAGTAGATGCGTCTACACTGGTCGTGCTCCACTTCTTTTCTCATTCTTCTACTTTCTCTCTATACTCGATTGTGGACATAGCAGAACTGAACTCAGAAGGGAATACCTCCCTCCCCGAGGAAAGAGTAGCGGGATGAGGAAGCCATAGAAGTGTATAGCCGGGATGGACGGTTTCTTCATTTCTCTAAGCAGGAGGAGCTAAATCAATTCACACACTGTACAAGTTGACTTCAAGGATGATAGAGTTTGCGATATGAATAAGTGAGTCGGAACTAGCCGATGAAGTGATCTTGAGTAAGGATTTGTGGAACTTGAGGACTGTTGAGGATAAATTCCTAATCCTTGTTAAGGCTCCGACAAAATGCTTGTTTCAGGCCCGATCGAGCTCTGTTCTTTGTTTGTTCTCATGAATTGGTATAGGAAAACAAATTCATTCTAACTTTCTTTTTTTTCACTTACTTTTTCAAATAAGTGTTTGCTAAGGGACTAGCAAAGTTTAAGTATAGGGGGTTGATGAATCCATGATTCATTAACTTTTCTGTCGCATTTTATCTTAAAACCCTTAAAAAATGCATGTAAATATTCATTAATTCTCATCTTTTAACAAAACCTTATTCATAAATAAATATCCATTTTTAAGCATTAAAATCATGTAAATAAATAAAGAACAAAGAAAAAGAAAGGAAGGCAGATTGGATATATGTATATATGTACAATATGACTTAAAAATATAAATATAACTGAAAGGTATATTTATAGCCTAACCTCGAGACCAAGTCAGCATGGATTGGTCGACAAACCAAAAAAGTTGGGGGAGATAAGGAAAGAAAATCTAAAAAAAATTAATATACACACCATGTACATCTCACTATTTATTAAATAAATACAAAACTTCAATGATTTTTAATTAATTCATATGTACATATTTTTCACCAAACTCTTTTCCTAATTATTTCTAAAAATGATATAAAAATATAAAAAATAAGTTACAAATATTACCCTGTATATATACCAAGAAATCCTACTTATAAATTGTCAAAATCTCAACTTCCGAACATCATAACTTCTTCATACGAACTCCAATTTCACTCTACTCACCTTTAAAGTTCATAAAATAATATTCTCTAATTTATAAAGGTGGTTTCATCGAATTCGGAGTCCGTTTGCAAAAAGTCGGTTTTGAGACCAATTGACAAAGGGGTTTCTGGGCTATTTATTTTATGTAGGACACATTATTTATAGTTTTCTTAATTTTATAATTTCTAATTATTTTCATGATCATGAATTTTCACCCTAATTTATTTCATAATTTTTGAAGCTTATTTATTATTTTAATAAAATCAAAAACCTTAAATTATAGGTAAAAATGAACTAGCTAAATAATACCTCTATTTATTAATATATGTAAATTATTTTATTAAAATCCATAAAAATTCATACAACCATTATTTTTGTTCAAAAAATTAAGAAAATATAAAATTAATTTTTAATTATTTATTTATTAAATTTAAAATTCAAAACCTATTTATATATACATATTTATTAATAAAATATTTATATTTCGAATAATATGTCTTATTTATAAAAAGTAGTTATTCCATAATTAAGATTATTTAATTATTTACATTTCTTGTATTTATACCTAATTAAAAAAACTTTATTTACTATTTATTATCGATTTTATAAAGAATTAACTCATCTGGCCAACCAGGTGCTCACACTTGTCAGCACCTGGTTCATCTTCTTCAAAGAAGAAGAACTGATTCTGTTCCAACTGGCCTCTTTCACCTATTTATCCCGCGCGCCTCATAAGCCTCTCCAATAATCTAAACCCTTGATCTGAATCTCCTAACAACCCTCTCCATCGCCTACCCTTGGATCTGGCTTGGGGAGCATGAAATCTCCTTATGAAAGCCCCTAAAGTCCGCCATTCGCAACTAACTTTCCAACCACCTGAAGATCCAGCTCCAGTGGCCGCCCATTCTTCCTAACCTCGCTTCGCCGGATTTGGAGGTGACAGCTCCGCCCAAGCAAGCCCGCGTGGAGGAGGGATCATCAGAGGAGGTTCCAAGGCTCTTGGCAGCCTTGCATCGCAGCTCAACGTTGTGTCCCGCTCCGGCGAAGGTCGATCGTCGAGCATCATTCTGAGGTAATACACCTCTGTTCATCACAGACCTATTCCTTCATCTTCTTCACTTTCTTTCTCGATTCTCATGCCTTAATTAGCGTCGCTAAGTGTGACATTAGTATACCTAATCATTTAGCTTAGATGCTAAAACACAATCATCTTTCATTCCTTTCAAATCCCCTTAGAATCACATCCTCATTTCATCGCCATCTTTCACGCCGATTTGTTTTTAGTATGGAAACCACCGTTTTCAAGCTTGCAGAACCATAACTTCTTGGCTGATTCTTCATGAATCGAGCACATAAATCTCTCATTTGCAGGTTCATATTCCATCAGGAGCGAAAGCAAGACCATTGGAGTCTTCAATCATCAATAAAATCCATCGTCCAAGAAGCCTCACCAACTACTGTATCTCCAGGCTGCAGAGGACCGCCACCTTCATCACCTTTCCACCGCCGCTCAGAGACGCCTCCGACCACCTTCCACCGCGGGCGAGCTCGAGGGTTAGGAGAGCTAACCCTCTGGCCCCGCCGGAGGTCCAAGCTCGTCGTCGTTAGCCTGAGGAAAATCAGAGAAGAAGAGCCCGTCAGCAGACGCGCGAAGAAGCTCAAGATCCTCAAGAACTCCAGAACGCACAGGTGTGCGACACGTGTCCCATTTGGATGGCCAAGATTCGATCGCACGTTCTAATCTCAGCTCTCCAAGCCGAACTGATGGGAATTTTGCGCAATAACTCAAGAAGATTTCCAGTAATTCAATCCTGCTCCAAAGGTTTGTAGTAATTACATTTAGGTCCCTTCGTAGGGACATAAATTTAAAACTTCTTGTTTCTCTTTCATTTCAATCCCTGTAAGGACCATTTTGCAACAATTTTCCAGACTTTTTATTGCGCTTATCCCCTAGGCTGTAGGGGATTTTTGGACCTAGTTTTGACCTCATTTTTTGTTGATTTTTTTGGGGTAGTTACGCAACTATCCCAGCAAGATTTCAAGTAATTTTTCGTGTAATTTTCTCGTGTTTTCATCGTGTTTTAATTCTTTGCAATTTGACTTCGTTCTTTTTTGTTTTTGTGTGTAGTTCGAGGTTGTTGCTCGGCTTTTCACCTATTATATAGTACCACCTATATTTTACCTATATTCCACCTATTATATAATAAATAATTTGTTTGAAAATTATCCTTTTTAAAAATAAATAAAAATTGAAAAAAATTAAAATCAAATAAAAAATTTTAAAATAAAAACTAAATAAAAAGTGTAGCCTTTCTTTGATTGACTTCAGAAGAGATAAAAAATAATCATAAAAATATTTTCCCTTAAAAAATCAGAATACCCTATTCCGCCTCCTTGAATTCGACCAAGGCACACTTACCTGGATAAAAAAATAGTTTTGGTTTTTGTTAAAACCAATCTTTGTTTGATTGGGAGCTGAGATCCTTTTGCGACTTTTCTACACCGACAATCTCTTTTCTAAAAAGCCATAAATCGACTCTAGCTATCGTTATCACCTACTTAGGTGGTACATGGTTGCCTTGTTTTGATAAGTGCGCACGAAATGAATGATTTACAACACGTGGTACCGGGTGCCAATATATTCGTTCTGAATGACGGATGATGTGGTCATGCCATGTGGAGGCACAGGTGGTTCAATAGCGGCTGGGTCACGATAACATGTAGTTAAAGCCGCTAGGTTATGCGATTAAAGGTTAGCCTGAGGTTTTAAGCAACCGGGTCCTCGAGTATGGTATGCTCCTTTGTGTTCCAGTCTGAGGGTTTGAAACCCTTATTAATAAAAGAAAAGGAAAATTGTCAGGGTAGTATTGGAGGATCGGTTGAGGCAACATGCGACAGCATAAGGTCACAAGATCAACGCAATCTCCAATCCCGAAGTATCCACAGCTTTGGAGTCCATGAATGGTGGGGTTCCCCTGGACTAATCCCTGATGTGGAATAGAAAGGAATAGGACTTAAATTAATGAAAGGATTATAGCTTTTAAGGACAACAAGTTTAGAAAAATTACATAATTTGTTTACTTTTCTCTTATTCGTTACTTAGCACTCACTAATTGTTATCCTATGATTTATTGGAAAACCCAACAGGTGTCGATGAGCCATTGCAAGGACTTTAGCCATCCAGTCAGCCACAGTAGCTTTACTCTATAAGGTAGTTAGTAATATTTCTGTGTATTTCCTTCCAACTGATGTACATGGAAAGGGTTGTAGTCAAAAAATGGATCATGTAAACTTTATTTTGTGAATGAAAAAGTATTAAATACTTCTTTTTGAGTATTTTTTATTTGCAGTTTGTTTCTGAATGTTAGTTGTGATTGCTGGATAAATTATTGTTGAGTATCCAGATCTCGATATTGGAGGATCCAACGGTTCGGAATTAGGGTCATGACAGATTGGTATCAAGGCCAGGTTACTCTAGTAATTTATTTAGTAATTAACAACTATGAACGGTATTCAAAAAAATAAGGTTGTATTAAGATCCTTTGATCTTAATAATTGACTGCATTACCATTCAGAGGTCATTGTCCCTTACGTACAGCATGCTAAGACATATAGGACCTAACCTTTGGCCTTGACTTATCCCAAGAACATGGCGTACCGATACGTGTCTAGGAAATTAGCCGCCATCATGACGATGCTCCAAAAAATGGGGCAAAAGCAGCAAGCAACGGAGGAAAGGCTCAATGCACAAGCTGAGAGACCTGAAGCATCCAGACCTGTGGATGCTAGGATTGAAGGTTCTGTCCATCTTTCTGAGGAATAATCTAGTTATCATCCTTCAACTGAGTCTTCTCCTACCCCAGCTGAAGTAGCAATGGAAAAGGCCCTTCTTAGACACCAAACATTACTAGACAATTACCGAAAGGGAAAGATTCCTCGATTTAAAGGCATAGAGACACCTGCTGAGGCATGACTATGGCTTTATGACATCAGCAGGATGTTGAGAATAATACACGCACCAGCAGACACTTGGGTGCACTTCGCTGATTACTCCCTAGCAGACTATGCAAGACGATGGTGGAGAGTTATTTTCAAGAAATTAGTAGATCCTGCTCCAAAGGGATGTTTTTGAAGAGAGGTTCCGATCTCACTTCTGTCCCTCCCATTGGGAAGAATTGAAGAGGTGGGAGTTGGCTTCTTTGACCTAAGGATCCAAGAATGTACGAGATTATAATATTCACTTTACGGAGCTGCTACATTACTCCCCAGCTTTAGAAGCTTCACCACAAGAGTGTCTTACTAAATTTGTTAGCGGTCTTCAGGGAGATTTGAGAGAGAAGCTTGTAGGTTTTAGATCCACCATTGTAGATGAAGCCATGGACATTGCCTCTCGTATTAAGATGGAGAGGGATGAAAACCGCCAAAGAAGAAGCGTCCACTAAACTGATGGACCATCCAAACGTAAGGCGAATTATAACCGAAGAGTCGGTCGTTATCATCCACTCGGGTATAATATAAGCTTGCCACAAACTTTGGGCTAGGAACTATCTGGAACAAGGGGTTTCTCTAGACCTCCACTATATCCTCGTGACTCAGCAGCAGAAGCTATTACCTCTGTAGCTGGGTCTTTAGCTCAAACAAGAGCACATGTGTGCTTTTACTGTCATCAGGAAGGCCACATCAAGAAAGATTGTCCGAAGTTGAGAGGTTCGTAGTTTAAACCAACACCAATTAATAGTATAACAACCACCTCGAGCAATGGAGCGACACGCGGAGGAAGATAGGGTAGAGACCGTGCCTCACAAGGAGCGTCTCCTACACAGCAACCACCACTAAGTGTTGCAGGTTCTAGCTTGCCTATTCCTAATGGCCAGCTTAATGCAATCATTGAAGAACAAGCCTACAATTCAGACACAGTTGTATGAGGTACCATTACTCTTCATGGCTTTTCAGTGCATGCCTTATTTGATTCTAGTGCTTCACATTCATTTATTGCTAGACGGTTAGTACCTACTTTGGGTAAGATACCAGTAGAAGTACAATAGTCCTATATGATCAAGGGACCAGGAGGACAAGTATTTATAATCCGAGAAATCCTAGATAATTGTATAGTACTGATAGCAGGACATCAGTTACTTGTTTCACTTCTACTAATAGAGATGGAGGACTTTGATCTTATCCCAGGGATGGACTGGTTAGAAAGGCATCATGCATGTCTTGACTGTTTTCAGAAGATAGTAACGTTTCACCTTCCTAACTCGATAGAGTTCCAGTTCATTGGAAAGACATCCAATGATAATATCGAATATATCTCTACGTTGAAGGCACAACAATTGTTAGAGAAAGGGTGCCAAGGTTAATTAGCCTATGTAACCACTACATCAGGGTCAGATAGAATGATAGAAGATATGCCTATAGTGTGCGAGTTTTCTGATGTATTTCAAGATGAATTACCTGGATTACCAGCTGAACGAGAGATTGAATTTAAAATCTGTCTCATAGGTGATACTCAACCTATATTTATCCCTCCATATAGGATGGCATCAGCCGAGTTACGAGAGTTAAAAGTACAGTTGCAAGAACTATTAGATGAAGGCTTCATTCATCCTAGCACTTCACCATGGGGTGCGCCTGTCTTATTTGTCAGGAAAAAGGATGGGTCAATGCGATTGTGCATTGACTATAGACAACTAAACAAGAAGGCCTTAAAGAACAAGTATCCTTTGCCAAGAATAGATGATCTCTTTGATCAGTTACAGGGTTCAACTGTGTAGTCCAAGATTGACTTAAGATCTGGATACCATCATTTGAAGATAAAAGATGCGATATCCCCAAGACAACCTTTCAAACTAGATATGGACATTATGAGTTCTTAGTTATACCTTTTGGACTAACAAATGCCCCAGCAGCCTTCATGGATCTCATGAATAGAGTATTCAAGGAGTTCTTAGATAACTTTGTAGTAGTCTTTATTGATGATTTACTTATATACTCCAAGGATATGTATCTGCATGAATACCATCTCAGGCGGGCACTTGAAACACTAAGAAAGAACAAACTGTATGCAAAATATAGCAAATGTGACTTTTGGCTATCTAAGGTGTCTTTCTTAGGCCATGTTATTTCTGGAGAAGGTATATCAGTTGATCCTACAAAGGTTAGTGCAATGATGAGTTGAGAACACCCTAAGACTATCACAGAAATACGATCTTTTTTGGGATTAGCTGGATATTATAGAAGATTTGTGAAAAACTTTTCACGAATAACATTGCCAATGACTAGGCTGACTCAGAAGGAAGTTCAATTCATATGGTCCGATGCATCTGAAAGCAGTTTCGAAAGACTGAAAAGATGCCTAACATATGCACCCATCCTTACTCTACCCTCCAGGAGTGAAGGGTTTACACTGTAAACTGACGCATCTAAAGAAGGACTTGGGGCTATTCTTATGCAACATAATAAAGTAGTTGTGTATGCATCATGACAACTCAGGACACATGAGAAGAACTACCCAACACATGACCTTGAATTAGCTGCCGTAGTTTTCTCTTTAAAGATATGGAGATACTACCTCTATGGTATTACTTTTAAAATCTTCACTGATCATAAAAGCTTGAAATATTTGTTTGATCAGAAGGATCTCAATATGAGATAGAGACAGTGGCTAGAGTTGTTAAAAGACTATGATTGCCCTATCTCCTACCACCTTGGTAAGGGAACATCGTAGCAGATGCTCGTTGCAGAAGAACTTATTCACTTGGGTTGGTGAGTTCTATCCACTTCTGGGGTTTACTATCAACGTTAAGTTAATGGAAACCATTTGATAGTAGTTTTGATACTATAACTATTCCTCACCGATACAAAACAGAGATCTGAGATAAAATAAAGAAAGGACAGAGGATGATCCAGTCCTTATAGATTTGAGACAACAACTTGAGAACAATGAGATGAGGGATTCCAGATACAAGATGTGTTACTATATAACCATCACAGAGCTTGTGTACCAGACATATCTGAACTAAGGAAAGACATCTTACGTGAAGCTCATTGTTCTAGATTATCTATTCGTACAAGAATTACGAAGATGTGTAAGGATCTTCATTCATACTTTTGGTGGCCATGAATGAAGAAAGATGTTGCTGAGTTTGTGAATTCATGTTTCACTTGCCAACAGGTAAAAGATTCAGACCAAAAGCCACTAGGATTGTTACAACCTTTCCCCATACCTGAGTGGAAATGGTAAAGCATTTCCATGGACTTTGTTACAGGTAGGGATGAGCATGGGCCGGGCCTGGGCCGGGCCCTACAGGGCCCAGGCCCAGGCCCATTTAAGTTTGTGGGCTTTGGGCCGGGCCTAGGCCCACTAAAAATTTTTTTTGAAGGCCCAGGCCCAAGCCCGGCCCAATTATTATGGGTCGGGCCAGGGCCGGGCCGGCCCATAATGTCTCAATCGTCAATTGGGCTTGTATTGGCCAAAAACTTATGGGTCTAGACTTGGTGGGCCCATAAACTTGGCGTACCCTCATTTGGTTATTTTGATTGTAATCTTCGTTATGAAGTATTTATTAGTTATTTAGGTCTTTATTATTTAGTTATCCTACTGTTTTGCACGGATTTGGTCATATCTATGATTCTAAAATATCTAATGGAAAGAGTTTCATAGAGATATTATAGAAACATATGCAAATAATAGTAAACAAACAGGTTGAAAATGTACCTCAAGTGGATTAATCTATCGACATCGTCAACTCCCTCATTAAATCCAGATGAATATATTAAAGTGAGATATCAAAGTCTAGACACATATGGGTTATATGTGGGCTAGGTTATCGGGCCTAACAGGCCTAATTTTGGGCTTCTACGCGGGCCGGGCTATCGGGCCTAATGGGTTGGGCCGGGCTAAGCCCAAGCCCGGCCCAATTATCAAATGGGCCTACATCTTCGACCCAAGCCCGGCCCATAAATAATTCGGGCTCGGGCCGGGCCGGGCTATGTGGGCCGGGCTTCGGGCTGGGCTGGGCCGGCCCGGCCCAATGCTCATCCCTAGTTACAGGCTTACCTCAAACGACTGGTGGGAAAGATAGTATATGGGTTATAATATATCGTCTGACCAAGGTAGCACACTTCATTCCAATAAGCTTATCTTTACTCTAGACCAGCTTGTTGAGTTATATATTAAACATGTGATCCATCTCCATGGTATCCCAAAGGAAGTAGTTTCCGGTCGAGATTCATTATTCACCTCACACTATTAGCAGTACTTCATGAAAGACTTAGGCACACAACTATGCTTGAGCACATCATATCATCCACAAACAGATGGTCAATCAGAATGTACTTTTCATACTTTATAGGATATGTTACGAGCATGCGCCTTAGAATGGAAAGGATCATGGTTGAAACATTTGCCTCTTGTAGAATTCACATACAACAACAATTACCATACAAGCATTGGCATGGCACCGTTTGAAGCACTTTATGGACGTAGGTGTACTACTCCTTTATGTTAGCAAGAGGTCGGGATAAAGAACCATTATGATTCATATAGACTGCAAGAGACACAGGAAGTTGTAGAGCTTGCTCGAAAAGGACTATTGACTGCTCAAAGTCGCCAAAAAAGCTATAGTGATACCATGCAAAGAGACCTTGAGTTCAAGGCAGGTGACTTTGTATTTCTCAAAGTATCGCCTATGAAGCGAATTCAGAGGTTTGGTGTGCATGGGAAGTTAGCACCCATGTTCGTGGGTCCCTTTGAAATCATTCAGCGGATTGGAAAATGGCATATAGAGTTGTGCTTCCTCCATATCTTTCGGCAATACATGATGTTTTTCATGTATCAAGTCTGAGAAAGTACATTAGGGATCCAGAGCATAAGATAAGTTTTGATGATTTACATGTTGAGCCAGACTTGACATACCAAGAGATGTGCAAATACATGATAGGGATATCAAGAAGTTGAGGAACAAAGAGGTACATATAGTTAAAGTGTTGTGGCGCAACCAAGAGTTTGAAGAAGGCACGTGGGAACCTGAGATGGAAATGAGAGAAAAATACCCATAATTATTTGAATTATAGCACTATGTACTGTGTATATCTTTATTGTAAATGAAATGTCGTTCATCCTCTTTAAGGTTGTTATGGTTTCAATCCTCTTTAAGGTTGTTATGCCTGCATTTCTAGTCTCGAGGACGAGACTTTCTTTAAGGTTGTCAAAGTTGTAAAGCCATGAAATTGATCCCTCTCGGATCCTATATCATAAGATTCGGCTCGTCAAGAGGAAACCAATGGAATTTATTTCTATGAATCGGACTTCGTTTGGAATTGTTATGATTTTCGGAAGAAAAAGAAGTAAAGAGGTTTAAGACGTCATTAACCCAAAATGACCGTCATTAAGACTAAATAAACATGATTAAAGAGACTAAAGATGGATTTTAAACCACTAATGACCATTAGCGTAATCAATAGTTAGCAAAAGATAAGCATAAGCCGCGAAAGTTAAATCGTGATTAGTGAAAGTTAATCATGATTAGCGTCTGAGAGGCGGGGAAAGAGCGCTAGTGAAGCGTTGCCGGGAGAACGAGGAGGAGGAAGGTATGATCCTCTCTTAGTTTGCTTCGTAAACTAGGCTTTCAATTCATCCTCTTTTCTTCCATGTTTTGTTCTTGATTCATCTTTCTTTCCGATTTGTTTCCTTTTGTGGTTCGAGGAGAAATCCGTGTAATACCCTACTTAGGTGCGAGCAGTTATGCCCGTCAGGGAACCATGTGATTCGTCACACATTCACTCACCTAAGACGCGTAGTGTCTCCCAATTCTCCATCTCTTGCAGTTTGATTATATTCTTTCTGTTTCGCTGTTGTTTTCCTCTTGATTGATTTTATAAGGGGAAACTCTGCCGAAAGTTTCCTAAAAATATCACCACGTATCAGGGGAAACTCTGCCGAAATTTTCTTAGAAATATCACCATGTATAAGGGGAAACTCTGCCGAAATTTCAAGAGAAAATATATTCTTCACTTTCTTCGTGTTCTTCGTGTATTCTTCACGTTCTTCGTGTTCTTCGTTCGTTCTTCGTTTGTACTTAGCACGTTCTTAGCATTTTTTATATGAAAATAAAATTCGATCGTTTCAAGAGCCATAAATCATCCTTTTGACAGAGAATCACGATAAAAGGACTGTATACGCAAGAGATAGCTCGATTAGGTAATGAAATCCTTTCTTTTGCTGTTGGGTTTTTGTATGAGATCATTGAAATTTCTGATTTTATATTCTTTGCTACGAAGAACCCTAATTTTGCTATTTATGAGAAAATATGAAAAGTTGCTTTGTGATTTCAACTAAAATAAGGTCTAAGCATCGAATTGATGCAGTGGCTTGGAAAATTAGGCTTTGGAAGTTAAAATGAGCATAATTATGAGTATATAAATATATGATTAATATATGTGTAAGTTTATATTCAGTATTTTATGGTTATGCAAATCTAAGGCTTAATAGAGGAATTACATCATGGGAATAGATATTTGTTGGGTTGGATCGTGAAAAAGATCATGAGTTACATTAAGAAATGATTGGGAGTAGAACTACAGGTTGGACATGCAACTTGTAGGTTTGTCAGAAGGAACCCGTATTGGTGTGACCCTACCTGGGTGGTACACGGTTGCCTTGTTTTGATAAGTGCGCACGAAATGAACGATTTGTTACACATGGTACCGGGTGCCAATATATTTGGGTTAAACGATGGAAGATGTGGTCGTGCCATGTAGAGGCACGGGTGGTTCAATAGAGGCTGGGTCACGATAACATGTATTTAAAGCCGCTAGGTTATGTGATTAAAGGTTAGCCTGAGGTTTTAAGCAACCGGTTCCTCGAGGATGGTGTGCTCCTTTGTGTTCTAGGCGGAGGGTTTGAAACCCTGGTTAATAAAAGAAAAGGAAAATTGTCAGAGTAGTATTGGAGGATTGGTTGAGGCGACATGCTGCAGCATAAGCTCACCAGATAAATGCAATCTCCAATCCCGAAGTATCCACAACTTTGGATTCCAAGAATGGTGGGGTTCCCATGGACTAATCCCTGATGTGGAATAGAAAGGAATATGACTTAAATTTAGGACAACAAGTTTAGTAAAATTACACAATTTGTTTACTTTTCTCTTCTTCGTTACTTAACACTCGCTAATTGTTATCCTATGATTTATTGGAAAACCCAATAGGTGTCGGTGAGCCATCGCAAGGAATTTAGCCATCCAGTCAACCACAGTAGCTTTACTCTATAAGGTAGTTAGTAATATTTCTGTGTATTTCCTTCCAACTGATGTACATGTAAAGCGTTGTAGTCGAACAGTGGATCATGGAAACTTTATTTTGTGAATGGAAAAGTATTAAATACTTTTTTTGAGTATTTTTATTTGTAGTTTGTTTCTGAATGTTAGTTGTGATTGCTGGATAAATTATTGCTGAGTAACCAGATCCGAATATGTGAGGATCCGACGACCCGGATTTAGGGTCGTTACACCGTAAGATCTCGATCTTTTATCTTTTCAATTTTAACTTTAGTAAATCTACAAGAAGTTTCTTACTACAAAACAAACAAGGTGAGTCGCTGCTATCGCCTAGCATGCATACTCAGACCTCCCCAAATAGTGGTACCATCTTCCCGGATTGTTGGGTTCAATATCAGTCCCAAAGGGAGATAAGAGGACTACCACACCAAAATGATTTTCTATGGTCGGAGGCAATTGCTTACAGTTGCAACCATACACCGAAAAGTGATTTACAGGTACTCAGGGCACAAGTATAGCAATTTGGGCTATATTTTTATGGTTGCGTCCTCACCCACTCTGTTTGGAGGTAAGTACCTACAAATAATGAGGGGGTTACTCTCCCCAAAATAATGATGATTTTGCCCTTACATTTAGTTTTGGGGTCTACAAATGTCATCACTTTTTTGGATTTTTTACAAAAAAATCATTTAATGAATTTTCCAATTCCTTTTGATATTATGCGAGTGAAAACAGAGAAGGAAGTCGGAAAAGCCGATGTGCGAAAAAATCAATGATACATGCAGGAGATAGAAGATGTGCACCTTGTCACCATCACTTTACATGCAAACTGACCAACACATAAAATAAAAGACAAAAAATAAACTAACCATATTTATGCACAAGAACCGTCCTAGCAGTAACTTCTATTAGCGTGCAAGAATAGGTTAATTTGACAAAGTCCAAGCTACGCTTTACCCTATAGGTGCAGAAATTTTTATTTACTTGCTTTGGGCCTAATTAATTACCTGGCTCAAGCAAGATAATAAAACTTATCACTAATGGCTCAAGCACATAAAGCCTCGAGAAAACATATAAAAAGAAAGTCAACAAAATCGATGAGGTACCCCAAGTGCACCGACACATGGTGAAACATACCCCACACAAATAAGGTATATAATGGACTTTTAGAAAACAGAAAAAGAGCAAGTGTCGAATAAGTAATTGCAATTTTTTACAAGAATAAAGAATGAATAAAAATGCTAAATAAAACAAAAAATATGTATGTGCAAAATGCTCCAAAACATCCGCTTCTTCCAAATCTTTTGCTCCTTCATTCATACGTTCTTCTACAGCTCGATGAAGAAATGAGCTACCTCCGCTTCGCTTGGGTGCGTCGGTGCTCCTATGAATGCCACCCTCGCTCGTCGGGCCCTCGTAAGAACGAGGAAACACATGATAGATTTAAAACATAGTTATGAAAATACGAGCAAAAGTAAAATGAAAATATACACAAAAATATAGACAAAATAAATGAATGAAATAAATGATAAAAATATAGACAAAAAATTTGTGACATCAATATAAACAATGAAATAAATGACAGAAAAACTTAGATGAAATTGGAAAGAGATAAACATGTATCTACAACTAAGAATAACAAGTCAAGAGAAAAAACTAGCAACCCTTCATGTACCTCCCCGGCAACAACGCCATTTTGTTGAACGCTGAGATTCAGGTTTTTATTTAATGGAATTATTCATAATCGATCTGTGGTTGTCATAACCCAAAGAAGTATCAAGCAAAAATTATTTCTTTTATTCATAGTTCTAGAAAAAAGAATGCAAGCACAAAAACTGCAAGTGCTTTTTATTTATCTGTATAGCATATAGGATCGAATTCAGGGAGGCTACTAATATTCCAAGGGTTATTCGATTCAATGAAAATCAATGAAAAGAAAAAGGGAATTCGACGAACACTACTCTTGGTTTTTTATTTTTTATTTTTGTATTTTTTATGAAATTTTGATTTTATATTTTTTATTTGATTTCCTGCTTTTATATTTTTTATGATTTTTAATTTTGCGAATGATTTATTTTTTCATATTTTTAATATAATGAAAGAATGAATAAAGAATATAAATATAACCAGCCACTATTTTTTAAATTTTCCAAATATATCAAAATAATATAGAAAATTAAATAAAAAATATTTTGAGTTTCTAAAATTTTTTCTAACATTTTTGGTATTTTTGAGAATTTTTATATTTTTAAGGCTTTTAAGTAAATCAAAAACAGAGAAAATGAGAAATAGAAATAAATGCGAATATTTTATGATTTTTAAATAGCAAATGAAATAAAAAGGGATCAAATATGAACATATAGAAAGCTAAATTTTTATAATTTCCAATAAGGTATTTTATACTTTTTTTAAATTTTCTTTGAATTTCTATGCATTTTTTTGTTTTTCAATTTTTTTGGTTTTTATGAGGAATAAGAATTAGAAAATGATATAGAAATTAAAATAAATGATAATAAATAATCATATTTTTTAGAATATTTGCAAGTCTTTTATATCTTTAGTGATTTTCAAATGTTGATATAGAATAGTTTTGGAGTTGTTAAATTATTAAAATAAATAAAAATAATGAAAATACGAAATAAAAATTAAAGATGAAAGATGTACTTAACAAAGAGCTACCATGATTTTTATGTAAATTTTAAAGAGATTTTGCTATTTTTTATTTGATTTTAATATGCAAAATAAATACAGGTTCACTGTGGTATGGATGCAATTATTTAGAGTTTGTAGACTGAATGATAACACAGTTAAAAAGTGTAGGCCAAATATGCAAAATTTCCAAAGAAATGCATGCAGGTGTACGTGATCATCGTTGGATTGGACCTATTTGTAAATATAATATTTTCAGTATCCAATCAATAACATAAACATGTAGGGATCTTTATTGAAATTAACCTAAAATCATGTGCAAGGCACGCTTTCAGTTCAAATAGGACCAGAATGCAATTAAAATAACTGCTATGGTAAATAGTGCAAATGTTCAAAGAATAAAATGCTAACACGTGTCCTGCTGAGATTTATTTACAAAATGGAAACAAAGCAGGGTTAAGGGTGCAAATGTACCCTATAATCTACGTAGTGAAGAGGATGACAAATCTTCATTGAGCCTCTGATCGAACGGTTGATGTTGACTCTTGAGTGACTTGCTGGAAGTAAGATCAACAACTAATATTTGGGAATCTTTCAATGGTGGTGATCTAATCCGGAGATAAGGTTCTTGATCGAACGACTCCTGGTGGACTTCGAAGAATTGGGACGAAGTAGACTTCCGACAAGATTAGATTGAGAATATCTCACTCGTTTCTCGCCCAAATCTGCTTCAGAATGGTGTTATAGCTTCCTGCAATGATGCTATGTTGATCTGATGGCTCCACGATGGTCTGCTACGCCTAGAACACGATTTGGTGGTCGGAATATATTCAGATCCAGGTGGACCTCAGATGCTGGTTCTCGATCCCAAATGTACTCTAAAGCACTGCAATAGAATTCATGCTCGTAGGCGATGCTCCAACGAGCTTATTGATGGGTAAAAGATAATGAAATCGTGAGGGAATGAAGGACTCCAATGATGGTGGTCGGAGAAGAGGCCTATCTCCTGATCTATGGTATCTAGAGGGGGTCAGATGTCATAGGAGATAGTGAAGGTCGAGGCAAGTGTATAGGGGTAGTCGGAGTGATTGATAAGTGATCAGAACGCCTTCGATCTTGCATATCGGAGGAAGAAGATGGATGATTTAATCTGGCTAATTATAGAAAATAGAAGCAAAATAGAAATTCTAAAATCAAAAGGGTTAATCCTAATGTTACCTATGGTTGATGGATGGACTAGATCACCTCAATCTACTACCGAAGGCAAGAGTCAGAAACACAGTGAAGCTCTACTGGAAGCTTTACTCCTGCGATTGGATCTCATATCTCCACCCTTCTCTTGCACTCCCACTCGAATGGAATAACCCCTATCACTGATCAGCTATCCAGAACTCAAGCTCGAGGAGAAAATGGGGGAAAATATAATCGATATGCTATGAATGGAAAAGAGTCGGAACTACATCAACGAACTCCGACGAGTGGCTGGATCACGTCCTTCAACCCTGAAATTGCTCTCCTGATGGCGGAGATTGGGGATCGTTAATTATCGTGGCACGTGGAAAAATTGGGAGATGGATGGATGGTAGCTGGTTAGCGAGAATTACGAAGAGAATAGACAATTGATCTAGGTCAACAAACTCGGGCATACCAATCAGGGCAAGCGTAGGAAAGGACACAATAAGGAAAATGAGAAAAAAAACAAAAAAGGTAAATAATTTAGATAAAAAAGCGAACATGATTTTAAAAAAATAAATAATGTAAATGAATAATATTAAAGATTAAATATAGTTAATTTAGGTAATTTTTAATTAATTTAATAAGGTATTTACAATGGTTAAAATAAATACAATTTGTTATTTATAGGTATGTTTACTTATATATACAATGCTTTAATTTTTTATTTAATTGATTATCCAAATATTTACAAAATGTAATAATTTATTAATTTACAATATTTTTACAAGGATTTTAATGATATATTTTTTTATAAAGTTATTAATTAGGTTAAATAAATAGAGGTATTTACAACATAACATAGTGATACATATACAATATTTACAAGATTTTATTTTTATTTATTTTTGATTTTGTGATTTTTAGTTGTATATTATGTAAGTCAAAAGCAATATTTACATTTAACTAAAAATACAATAAATAAAAAATATGTACAAGAAAATAAATAAATAAAGTATATAGTATACATAGGTATAATATACAATAGTACCCCAAATAGCCACTTTTCACACCTTAACTCTGATTTTTATGAAACCACCTCCATTTTAAAGATTATTTAATTTGGAGTATAATGAAGGTATTTTGATGAATTTTGAGTTTTTGTGGAGAAGATATTGACCCTACAAGTTGAGCTTTGTGGCTTTTTGAGGGTGTTGTAGTTTACACAATGTACAATGATTTTTCTTGCAATTATTTTATTATTTACAAAAGATTTCTTGCATAATTTTCAAGAGGAAATCAATTGCGTTTGAGTTGAATTTGAATATGAATAAATTAATGAAAATAATGTGTATTCTATACAGTAGTGTACAAGTGATGAATTTTATACAAGAATTAATAGATTTTCTGAATTTTTAGTAGGTAGGCCTTATCTCGCCCTACTTTATTCCTTGTTGATTAGGTAAAGTCTTGACTTACTCTCAGGGTCAGAGTCAGCCTTTATCTGTTACATATATACAATCTTTTATTCCTTTATTTTTCCTTATTTATTTTGTTTATTTATTTTAGGTTAAAATTAGTGATAAATATACAATATTTACACAAGAATGATGGTTTGTAAAAGTATGGATTAATTGATATTTACATGTGTTTTATAAGGGATTTTAAGCTAAAATAATTGAATAAAGATGATGAAATGCAGATTCATAAGTTGCCTCACATGCCAGGACTCAATCTCAGGCGATATAATTAGGGAAAAATGTATCGATCGGTGATGGGGGGCGAATGGGGTGTATTAATAGGGTTGGAGTCCGAGGAAGATTGAAAATTGAAATGCATGCACTCCTAGGTATGATCAAGGGATTGAATGGCCCATCGAGGATGTTAGTTATTGAGACTACAAAATTGGTGAAGGAATCAGGATGAGTTGGCAATCAACGTGCATGGGAAAAATTGGAGATGGAAAGTTGATGAATGTAAAGGTGGAAATCATGCTTTAAAATGGGCAGTTGATCCAGGTCAACAGACCCGAGCCGACCAATCAGGAAGCATGTACGAAAAGACGAAATAGATAAAATGACCAAAATCAATGAACAAGTTAAATATATTAGTTGAAAATCGAAAATGAATTTAAATAATTAAATAATGTCAAGATGAAATGCTAAAGATTAAATGTACTTAATTTAGGTGTTTTTAATTAATTAATTAAGGTATATACACGTGTAAAAATAACTAAAGTGTATTATACATTTATATATACCTATAAATACATGACCATGATTTTTAATTTATTATTTTTTATAAATATACTTGCAATTTAATAGTTATTAATTTAGAATAATTTACAAGGAAATTAATGATATTGTTGTTAGATTTTTATGAATTAATTTATTAGGTGAAATAATTAGTTATATTTAGAATATATACATGGTGGTACATATACAATAGTAACAACATTTTAGTTTTGTTGATTTTTGAATTTATAATTTTTAGTTGTATTTTATATGAGTCAAATATAATATTTACAATTAACTAAAAATACAATATATGCAAATATGTACAAGAAAGTAAATAAATAAATAATGCACATACGATACATAGGTATAATATACAATAGCAACCCAAATATCCACATTTAACATCTTAACTCTGATTGTTATGAAACCTCCATTTTGAAGATTATTTAATATGGAGTACAATGAAAGTGAGTTTGATGAATTTTGAGTTTTGTGGAGAAGGTATTGATCTTATAAGATGAGCTTTGCGACTTTTTCAGAATTAAGTAATTTACACAATATACACTGATTATTCTTATATTTTTTTATTTACAAAAGATTTCTACGCACAAATTCATGAAGAAAGCAATTGATTTTTATGAAATTGAATATAGATAAATTAATGAAAATAATGTGTAATATAAATAGTAGTGTACAAATGATGGAGATATATAAGTGATGGTTGATTTTCTGTCTGAGTCAGCTTGTATCTATTACATATATATCTTTGATTTTCTTATTTTTCCTTTATTTCCTTTCTTTATTTATTTTAGGTTAAGATAATGATAAATATACAATATTTATACAAGAATTAGTGTTAGTAAAAGAATATATTTATTGATATTTATAAGTGTTTTATAAGGGATTTTAAGCTAAAATAAATGAATAAAGATGATGAAATACAGATTCATCAACAAGACTATTAATGTAAATAAACAGAATATTTCACATTTATACGAAACTAGAGGGGTATTTTTGCAAATAAAATAACTTCTAGGTTTTTACATGAAAATTTCACAAAATTTTTACACTTTATACATAAGTTTTGGTACCAAACAAAAATAAGGAAACACATGAGGGTCTCCTTGCAAAATGCCCATGTGCCTCACGTAGAGAGCCACGTGAGGTGAACTGGTAAGGGATAAAAGTGCAAATAAATTAAGTGTGGGGGTATGGTTGCAAATATTACAAATAAAATTTCGCTATAGGTAAAAGTTTCAGGACTAAAACAAAATCAAAAAGATAAGGGTCTAGATTTGCAATATGCCCTTTTGTTGTTGATCAACAGTTCATGTGCGCCCACTTTAACGATTAACAACCACTAGTGATCGATATTGCTTTAGCTATCAATGGTACATATCAGATCCTCAGATGGATCTGACGGTCACTGGTGCTTCTGATAGAATGGTCGGGGTTAAATATGGAGCGAAGTCTTCATCGAACGATCATTGCTTCGTTGCAAGAACAAGGAAGATCGTTTCCCTCTCCGAGCTTCAATCCTTCGAATCTCCGATGACTGAGGTTCCCCGATCAGCTAAAGGGATCGAGATCTTACTAGAAGCATTCTGCGTTGAATAGAACCCTCGAATGTGTCCGATCCCCACTAACAAGGGGTCTGGCACTAGTGGAAATACGAGGCTTGAAGTTGCTTCCTAACGCTTGATTACTCTTTAGATGGAGTCATAAAGGCTTGAGACTAGCATGAAAAGAGTCAGATATTGAGGATAAACTACCTCTACCTAATAGAAGAGGGATGAAGTGAAATGGAAGGTCCTCCAGTGAGGATAAAGTATGGAGGGTCACAAACTTGATTTGAGCAAGATCGTGAGGATCTGGAAGCGTCAAGAGATGGAGAACTCCACAGTGGAGACCGCGAGGTGGTTTGGTTGGCAGAACAGGAAAGTTTGCACAGTGAGCAGAGGGCCGGAGAGCAAGAGTTCCTTTGAGCGGGTTTTTAGGGGTGTTTGAGTTTTAGATGCAATCAGATAAAACAAACTACATGGTTATCCTAAAAAGGAAAATGCCGAGATAAAATGACAAGAACTAAGGACTAACCTGGCTGGGAAGCCAAGGAAGCAGGACTGCCAGAGTTCGTTTTGATGATAGGTTTGAATCGCCTCCAGTAATCTTTCTCCTTACCTCAGATCAGCGAGATCTTCCTCCTATCATGACGGAGATGCTCCAGAGTTCAAATCCTAGGGGTAACATTGTGCTAAGAGGGATAAAACTTTAAAAGGAAGGAGGAGGGCTTTAATTTTAGACAAAGCGAGAAGGGTCCATATATTATGGTTTCCAATTGATTGAGGCTTGTACAAAGGATTAAAGGGTTAGGCGTGTATTAGGATGTAATCAGTTAGAGTTTGCATGATAAACCAAGTCAAAAGGAGTGATGGGTCAACCGGAAAAAATGGGAGAAGATGGCATGTGACGGGTTCTGACATGCTAGAGCAGGCTAGAGGGGCAATTGACCTGGAGTCAACAAAAGACCCCACCTCATTGTTCCATGTCAGACCATATGAGGACAAAATAAGGGAAAATTTCTTATTAATTCAATAATAATTAATAAATGATTGTATTAATTAAAACTCTAAACATGAAAAATATTTCTTATTTTATTTACTATTTTAGGTGATTTTTATTTATTTTTACAATCATACTTATTAGGAGTCAATTTTTACAAGTACACTTATAAGTATACCTATGTTTTGAATATTTAATTCTTCTTTTGTATTTCCATTTTTATTATCAAATATAAAAAATTTTTAAATTTATTATATAAGTAAATATCTATATACATATTATTATTTATTTTTCTGATTTTATTTACATACTTAAATAAATACGGTTTTTTATACTATAGGTATAGCACACCTATATACATTATTCCATTATTTTATTTAAATGCATTTTTAATGGTTTTATTTCGGTTTATAATTTAATATGTTTCAAGTAATATTTAGAATTATTTAAAAATATAAGAAAAGTATAATATAAAGAATAAATTATATGAATGAAATACGTAGGTACATAGTACAATGGGCCCCTAGAAAGTCGACTTTTGTATCTTAACTCCACTTTTAATGAAATCATGCGCTTTAAATAGATAATTTAATTAAGATTACAATAAAAATGAGATTGATTCATTTTAAGTTCATATGTGGTAGATATTGATCATGGAAGTTTGGTTTATACCTTTTTTATTCTGTGTATACAAGTTGAACTATTTATTATTTTTATGTGCAATTATTTTTACCAATTTTTATGTATTTTTATGTACAAGTTTCATGTAGATAATTTTATTTATTGAAGTGTATATACTACAAAATAAAATGGAGAAAAAATGACTTCATTGAAGAACGAAATGTAGGGATTTATATACAACATTTGGCCCATATCTCCCACTACTTTATTCCTTGTCGACCACATCAATATTGACCCGGTCTCGGGGTTTAGGGTCATTCAGCATCTTTAATACTTAATTTATTTTTCTTTATTCTTTTATTTTGAATTTAAATACAAATATATATACAATATTTATAAAAAAAAGTCATTAATGCTAATTTATACAAGATACCTCTATTTACATGTGCTTTGCTAAGGATTTAAATGCAAAATGAAAGAATAGAGGTAGATAAATGGCTACTCATCACCCCCCTATACTTACCTTTGCTAGTCCCTTGGAAACACTTATTAGAGGAATAAGTGATGCAAAGAAGAGAAAAAGAAGAAAAGGAAATGAAGAAAGTAGAATGATCATAACTTTTAAAATTGTCTTTACGAATATAATGTTTGGAGCTCAATAAGACCCTTGGATTATTTATGTGTTCAGAACCTAGTTCAGGTTACGAATTGAGACTCTATAGCCCTTGGGTTCCATGTTCATCTCTTCAGTTCGACTCAATGGCCGGGTCAGATGCATCCTTTCAGACGTATTCTCTTGTAACCATGAGATGACAAGTACCATATGTGTGGACTATGTTAGCTCTTCCCAGATAAGTAGCTGAAGTATAAAGTGGTCTCCTTATTTGGCAACTCATCCTCTAGGAGATGAGTATTTCCTTCTGTGTTCAGGTACTTGCTAGTGCACAATGAATAAGGTAGAAGCTAGATAAAATAGAAAATAAATGGAAGCAAACCAGTGTAGTCACATGACCAAGATGTAGGACTCTTTTGGAAGCTCAAGATTTTTGGATATTTTTGACAGAGGCTTCTTTTTGGTAATTTCTTTGTTTTACATCGCTTTGCATTCTTGTTTTGCCATGATGGATATATAATCTTTTGTTTCACCCATGTTTTGGAGTCTTATAAAATTATGCTAGCAGACCATTCCTCATCCGAAGCTTTATTTAAATCCATTCTCTTATAATTAGATGTCCATGCTACTAGAGGAACATAGGGGTGGAAGTACTGGTACTGGCAGTCCCCGAGAATGGTTCTTGAGCCAGCCTTGACAAAGCGGCCTAGTATCGTCCAAACTTAGAATCCAAGATATTTCGACAACCCATGTTGGTTGAGCTACATGATGAGTGCTAGGTCTCAAGTCAAGCCATTGTCTCAATAGTTGTACGGATGACATGAAAGGTTCTATTAAACATATTGAATCGACTCATAAACACAGTCTCATAGAACCTAAAGTATTAAGTCAAAGTCACATGAAGCATCTCAATTCCAATCTTTAACATGCTCCTTTGAAATTAAGTAGGTTAAGGCCTAGACCAAGCTCCAATCTTTAGATTTTAGTTAGACTTATTCAATTGTTAGAATTATTCTGAAAAATGCCTCCGTAATGGAATGTGAGAAAATAGTTTTGGGAATTTTTTCTGATTTTGAACTTTTTATGGGCATTTTTTCAAAAAGATTTGCAAGTTTTTAGGAGTTTTGAAGACATTTTTCAAAATTTTAGGTATTTTTTTTTTGCAAAATTTTATGGAATGTTTGAGAAACCAAAAGAGTCAATGAATTAGATGCATTTACAGGAGTCTATTTCTTACAATTGATTTATTGTATGTCCTTACTTGATATAGTGTATTAACTATATTATTGAGAATATGAAAGTACGAGTTTTTGCTAATGTATAAGTACATATATACAAACACCCTATACTTATCTCAAACTATGTCCGCATAGTGATCATAGAGCTAAAAAAGGAAGACATAACTCGTGCTAAGTGTTGAAAAGTCTAAACTACAATGACTCAAAAATTGGGAAGTCGATTGTCAACCCTATACTGAGGATTAACTAATCCTAAGTATAGCAGACTGTACACTAAGAAGGGATGATAGAATGTAAGAATGTAAAAAATAATCAACGACTCGACATGTCCCCCCTATACTTATGGTGAAATATCCCTATGTATAGAAAAGAATTATCAAAAGTTGAGGCAAGTGAGAGAATACACAAAGAGTAACCCGACTACACTCATCCCGCCATACATAGGATGAGGAGTATCCTAAGTACAACATAGATGATCGGAATGAGTGAAATAATGGAATTATGGAAGAAATGAAAAAGAAATGACAAGAAGAAAAGAAGAAAACAAAAGATGTTATTGGAGCTCAAGTGCCTAATCCTTCTTCCTCAAGGAGTTCATCTTGAAATGCCACGTGTATTGAATCCACAGTAGATAGGAATGTATCATGCTCCATGTATGGCTTCAGCAATTTTCAATTTACCAAGAACTGTTGTGCATCAGCTGACAATCCAAAATAATGATGCTGTTATTGTTACATACATTTCTCACAATAAATGGCCTTGACCACTTGCTCTTTAGTTTTCCTGGAAACAACTTCATCTTTGCATCAAATAACCACACCTTCTGATTTGGCTCAAAATTCATTCTTCTGATATACTTACCATTCCATCTCTTGGCTTTGTCTTTGTACATGAGGCTGTTGTCATATGTATAGTCTCGGAATTCCAATAATTTGTTTAGGACTATCTCCTATTTCTTAATAGCTTTTTCTCTATTCAAATTGCATAACTGACGTCCCATAATGATTTGTGAATGAGTTCGATGGGAAAGTGGCATGTCTTTCCATACACCAGGTGATAGGGAGACATGCCAAAAGGAGACTTGTACGCCGTACGACAAGCCCATAGAATTGAGTTGAGCAATTGTGACTAGTTCTTCCTATTAAGACACACAAGCTTTTGTAGAATCATCTTGATCTCCCTATTTGAACATTTGGCCAAGCAATTAATCTACGATTGTAAGAATATGCAAGACGATGTTTGATGTCGTACTCCTTGGTGAGCTTCTTGACTTCTTTGTTGATAAAATAACGTCCCTCATATGATATGAGAATCTTCGAAATCCCAAACCACAATATGATGTTATCCTTGGGAAATCGAAAGAAGGTGGGACTGTCGAAGGCTCAAGTGGGGATAGCCTCCACCCATTTACTGACATAGTCGACAACAACAAAGATGTACTCGTAACCCTGTCTATTCAGAAATGGGCCCATGAAGTTGATACCCCATGCATCAAAGACATATGATATCTGAATGTACTTTAGAGTCATGACATGTCTATAATTGATGGTGTCACCTATCTTCTTGCAGTCAGTACAACCTTTGACATATTGATGAATCTTTGATTGATCATCACTATTGTCTCTTTTTATCCTCGAAGAATAATAGCTTCATTGCAAATCTTCATTAATTCCGCATCTTCAACAATATTCTCCGCCCAGTAATTAACCCTAATAACTAATTATTGTATATTTAATACTAATATTTTCTTTATTTTCTTATTTACTAAAAATCTCAAAAAAAAGATAAATATTGTAGATATTTGTTTTGGTCTTACAATGAAATTTAACATACAAAAAAATCACAAACCATTCAAAATACAGTGTTTTTATCTATTAAAAATGCTACAAAAAATATCTCTTTGTACAGCTGACCTCTTTTGGCTTTTTGGTCAACATGACACTTGTAGATCTCATCAAGATCTACAACTTTCATGTTTTAACTTTTTGTTAATTCGACATCCTTTTAGTTCCGTTTGATTTTTCTTTTATTTTTCTATTGTTTGAATAATCTGGTGCAACCACGTGGCGCTCTCTAGAGCCGCCATGCGGCCCGCCTCTTAACTACCACCCGACCACATTCATAACCATATGGCGCTCCTAGAAGCACCTCCAACATGGTCGTCAACTACCCCCTTCTCTTAGCCATCTGATGAGATCATGAGATCTCATCAGAGTCGCCCTTCCCTACCTCGTCCTTAGCCGTTGATGGCCTCCCCATCTAATGGCTCTGCTTCCGCCATGTAGCCTCTCGCTTATACACCATCGGATCCCACTCCCACACCCCATCTCCATCATCCACATCCGCTTTTCTTCCCACCGTTGGATCATATCCCCAGATTTGATCCTTCCCATTGCTTTGTGTCCCTATCCTGATTGTTGGATCTCACGATCCAATGACCATCATCTCGTTGTCCTCCTCACGCATACATCATGCCTGACATTACACCTTGCTCAACCCTCTCCCCTTCCTATTTTAATGGTTGTCTCCTATTCCTTTGCCACGATCTAATAGCACCACCACATAGCCCTAGAATCTGACATCCTCATGCACGCTTCAAAACCCCACCTCCACCTGCTAAGATATTCATTGTGTTCATTACGATGACCTACGACACCACAAAAACGGTCTACTTCCTCCCCCTTAATAGACGTGCTCCACCCTCATATTCACTTATCCATCACTCAACGAGCTGAAGCCTAGCTTCCCTCACCCGTCCAGTGACAGAGAAGGGGCGAATTTGGAGAGATGATGATGACTCAACACCGGTGTTGACCCATGGTCTTCATCAGCCATGTCACGGCTGGCTCGGCCACCGTTGAGCTCGTTGGAGTAGCTGTCCAGCATGTGCGATGACCCGAGGTTTGATTTGAGCCTCAACCCAAGCTCCCGCTCTACTGATTACCATCTCTGACCAAGTACTCTCCCTTCTCCTTTTGTTTGACTTTTGTCCTAATTAATCCAACACTCACACTCACCCTAAATGATGATTGACCATTCGACGAGCTTCGCCACACCACCTCCATCTTTGCAGCACCCTCCGCTCGCCCACTTCCCTTCTCTAGAGCCCTGACCATCTCACTCCTCTTCTTCTCCAGTTTGTCGGAGATGGAGCCCATGTCCCCTATTCATGTGCCCACAGGGACCTCCATTCCACCCCACTTCGCATGTACTATGCCTCGGCTATCAGGACTAACGACTGCAGGTACGCAACATCTTTAATTGTTAGAGGAATCAACACAACTCCTTTCTGGAGCTCTATGGTCGACGACCATTCAGGATCTTACATCACCATCCATTACTGGGTTTTTTTCTCGCATAAAACTCCTTTGTGAGGCCTCCACCAAACTTCTTCGACCTTCAGGAAGGCATTTAGAGCGTGGAGGAGGAACCCAAAGCTCATCGGTGGCCCACCAAGTCTATTGCAGGCGGTAGTGAGGCTGAAGAACCCAATGCACAGACGGTGTTTAATCATTACGAGCAGACGACTCTCATCAACTTTCAGCCTCGGCATCAAGCCTATAGGTTCAGGGGACCATGCCTTTTCTCGAAGCTTCGTGCATCTTCCATGTGTGCCTCGAACCAATAGATCCCACGAGCTTAGGTCCGAACCTCAACCAACATGCCCCACACATGAGGTGCTGGGTTATTTGCATAGAGGCCCTCTAGAGTCTTCACATTTGCAGAAAGGTCTACCCAAGCACGTGCCTCATGTGCACGCTTGGGGTAAATTACAGGGAGGCCCCTCCGGCTTTTGATTATTAGAAATATACCCCTCAAGGGGTATGTTTGTGATTATTTATCCATTTATTTTCATAGTTTTTACTGCATTTTTGCCCCTAGACTCTTTCTTTAATATCTTGAGCATCTGAACTCCAAATGAGTTGATTTCAGTTTCCTTTTTATGCTTGTTTTATGCTCTATCTAATGGGCATATTCATGCATAGTTAATTGATTTCATTTTATGGCGTTATTTTTCATATTCTATCACATTTTAATTGCATAAAAAGTAAATAAAAATGCATGCATTATATCACTTTGTTCTGCATTATTTTATTTGCATGATATATCTACATATCATTCTATGTCATGCATTGTATCTGCATTTAAAGTCCTATACATTAGAATTTAATCGCTCCATTTTAATCAATAAATTTTCGATGAATAGATGAGGAGGCTCATGTACCTTTGTTCGACCTTTGTGTCTTGCCAAGTAAAATAATTGCCACATATTCGAAGGTGTGGTCTTTGCATGTATCGTTTTCACTGCCTGTATTTGACAAGATACATGCCCATTAAAGCGGTGAAAATGTTGTTCATCAAATGGTGCCATTTCCAAGGATAGAGCTATCCCTTATTTGTTTATTGAATTTTAGTATTTTGATGTGATTATTTTCAAAAGCTAAAATTCTTCACATTGTGTCTGTTTTGCGTCATCATTTCTTGAATAAATTTCTTTTTATTATTCCTGACTTTTTCCTTTGTGGCAGGGCCTGTAAAGATGGAGGATGCTTGACCTACATGGAGGTGTGGAGTTGGGAGCTCCTACTGTGAGGAGCCGCGGAGGAAATTCAAGAGAATTCGAGTTCAATCATCATTTTGTTCATGCATCTCTTATGTAAAAAATGTAATCATTGGATTTCTAGTGGTCCTTGTTCGAGGTCCCACATATGTATTTAAAAAAAAGAACATTACATGTTGTGTGTGAAGTCTCACCCCAGTCCGGGTGAGGCTCCACTTGAGGGTCGACCTAGGGTTGTGCACATGACTCTCCGATCTCTCTTACTTTTCCATCATTTGTTCTTGGTTCATAGGTTAAGACATACATTAAATCACTATACACACATATATTGCTTCACTTAGCTAAATCAAATTGAATTCTTTCACGCTATTAAAAGCATGTTTAGGGTGTTGTTTCTTCGACTTGCATGCATGTAGCGTAAAATTTTAATACAGACTTGCATATGCATGAAGATTGCTGGAGGCACTGTAAGTTCTCTTTCTCAAGCATGCATCATGGATTTTCATGAATGCACTGGCTTTTCTCGATCTTCCCCTGATTTATCATGTAGGATATTAAAGAAAATTGGGAATGGCCGAGTAGACGAAGAATGCTTGATTTGCTCCCAAATTAATGCAGGGACAACCTCAAATTAAAATAAGACTCTAATGCAAGTCGATAAAATAAATTGGAATAAAATTCACTCTTGGTTTATGGTAGAGTGACCCCCACCATTGTACACAGGATGTTTGAACTTTGAGAGGCGAGGATGTATCCCTACGATAGTGCCTAACCTTAAAACCTTCCTAATCAATTTAAATTTTGAATGATCACCAAAAAAATGAAAAGATAAAAGACCAACCTTTGTTGGTATTCATGTTATTGTTGGTGAATTAGGAGGTATTTGCACGCTTGGTTTAGTGTGGTTATCTTCTCTACCCAACCCTCCCATAACCCTAGATGATCTACCCCTCCTATACTTGGAGGCACTTTAAGTTCTCTTTCTCAAGCACGCGTCATTGATTTTCATGAATGCATCGACTTTTCTCGATCTTACCCTGATTTATCCCGTAGGATATTAAAGGAAATTGGGAATGGCCGAGAAGATGTGAATGCTTGATTTTCTCTTACATTAATGTAGTGACAACCTCAAAGTAAAATCGGGATTGTAATGCAAGTTGATGAAATAAAACAACAAAAACAACAACAACAAAGCCTTTTCCCATAGGTAAGTAGGGAAGTTGATGAAATAAATTGGAATAAAATTCACTCTTGATTTATGGGAGAGCAACCCCCGCCATTATACATAGGATGTTTGAATATTGAGAGGTGTGGATGTATCCCTAGGATAGTACCCAAAACTAGCCCTAAAACCTGCGTAATGAACTTCAAATTTTGAATGATCACCGATAAAAATGAAAAGATAAATGATCAACCTTTGTTGGTTTTCATGTGTGTGTTGGTGGAATAGGGGGTATTGCTTTCTTGGTTGAGCATGATTGTATTCTCTACCCAACCCTCTCGTAACCCTAGATGATCCACCCCCCTCTACCCATTCATCTATGTAAATCCATTCCACCCTGTAACCCTAGTTGATCTGTGATTCCCGAGTCTGGAATCGACATCCAAATACTTAGGCTACTCTTTAGCCTAAGTATAAGGGGATCCTTGTATAGTAACTGATCATTCACCGTGGATCCCTCCATCCTTATTGCATATCCAATAAATAGGCTATTTCCAGCCTAAGTATCGGGGAGCCTGAGTCATTCATTCATTCCTCTTCTAGTCTTCTTATAATTAGGTTATTTTTAACCTAAATATAGGGGGGCATTTGAGTCAATTTTGCTATATCACCTTGTATTTGACCTGAGCTATGGCTTCATATCACTTTGTGCTATGAGGACATAGCAAAAGTTAAGTATAGGGGGCTATACCATATATATTGCATACATATTTTAGCCATAGCTCGTATGTTGAAATTTTTTGAAACATTTTCGGGGCTAGGGTATAAGTATCTTGTGAATTGATTTCTGTAAAAATGTATGCAAATGATTTGAAAATTTTTCTAACTGTGTTACACAGTTTTGAAAAATGTTTGGCATTGGTTTGAAAAATGGGGTTTTACTCATTTTGAAAATTATTTGAAAAATGTTTTGAAAATCTATATATATTATGTGACCTGGTTTGAAAAATATTTCATATATATATATATATATATTATGTGACTTGGTTTCAAAAATCTTTTAAAAATTGAGGGTCTAGCTTCTTGTTTTATAATTATAATTAACCTTTTCCAAAAATCTCATAAAAATATGAAAACAATAAATTTAAATCTTTTCTTAAGTAGTTATTCTGAATACAGAGCTCAGAAATAAGTAGCCATTTCTTAGTGAGAGAACTATAATCTCCCTTAGCAGAGTGGGGGATTATTGTTCACGAAAATTTCGAGGACGGAATAAATTAATGGTAAACACTCGTTGCTATCCCCAAAATCCCGTGACAAACAAAAAAATATTTTTTATTTTATTTTTGCTACTTATTAACCTGTATAGCGGACATGGTCTAACTCAGGGAGGCTACAAATCCCGAGGGTTATTTAATTAGTCGAAAATCAAATAAAAGAAAACAAGAATCTCAAAGGACAACTATCCTTGGTTTTTGTGATTTTTTTATATGTTTTTATATTTTTATAATTTTTTTTAATTTTTTTATTTTTTGATTTTCAAATTTTTAGTGATTTCGATTTTGTAATTTTTTTTATTTTTCAAAAATAACACGAAGTAATATTCACAAGATCAAAAATACGCACACAAACACTTTTTGTAATTTTTCAATTAATCAAAAATACTCAAAAAATGCAAAGAAAATATTTTTGGGTTTAAAAGTTTTGAAATATTTTTTAGAATTTTTGTGGAATTTTCAGATGTTTTCCTATTTTTCTAAAAATCAAACAGTGAGAAAATGCAAAAATATGCACAGCCTGGAGCAATTTGCAACTTAAAAATATTTTAAGTGCCCAAAACTCCTGATAATTATTTTTAAGACAAGCTAGAAGCAATTATCTACAAACAGAAACTAAAATCATAATTTTTGGATTTTTGTAGAATTTTCTGTGATTTTTATAAGATTTTTGATATTTTTCTTTTTTTTGGGTTTTATAAATAAATAATACATGAAAATTGGTCAGAAATTAAAAGACAATGAAATTAAACTACCCTATTTTTTTGGAATTTTTGGAACGATATTTGAATTTTTATGAATTTTTGAAGTTCAGCAAGACAAAATGACATTGTTTTTTATTTTTTTAAAAAATAAATGAAATCGAAATGCAATGAAAAATTTATGCTAAGAAGACAATCACATAAGCAGCGTAGAATAATTTTTGCAAGATTTTAAATATCAAATAACATTTATTTTATTCAAATAGAGCACACGAGTTTTTGTTCTGCAGTTCAGACTAAAATGTAAATAAGTCTTGTCTTTGCATCAAATAAATAACAAAAATAAATCACAAGGGAGAAAGCATAATTTTACCAATATACCACGTGCATGGAATGTGCTTGAGGCGGGCAGGGGCTTATTCAAAATTTATGGAAGTTCCAGGGCTGAAGATGCAAATTTTCCAAATAAAATATTGCCCTAAGGTTTGTTCTCTTCGTATCTTCAAAATGGAGCCAACAGGGGCAAGAGGGCAAGTAGCCGCTGTCGTAGGGTCGCTGGAGGGGGCCGCCTCGCGTCGGCCGGGGCTCTAAAGGCGAAGGAGCTCGAGCGAGCGGTGGGAGCGCTACCCTCGTGCGGCGGAGATGCTAGATGGAGGAGGTCACCGCACGGGATCAACGGCAGGCGGAGGAGGGCGGTTGCGGTGCACGGGCGATGCCTGATGGGGGAGTTACGACGTCGATGGAGGGTGAACGCTGTGGATGGACGTTGCGCGCTGATCGATCTGGAGATGCGGGCGAGGGCTTCGGCGGGCTGTGGGAGTGCCGCCCTCGTGCGGCGGAGATGCTGGATGGAGGAGGTCGCTGCCGCCCAACGGATGGTGGAGAAGGTGGACGCGGGCGGTGCTTCCGAGTAAGGCCGGTGGATCTGGAACATCCGGGGGGTGGGGCCGCCGCGTGGGACGGCTGAAGTGGAGAGATGTACGACGGGCGACCCCCTACGGCTGGGGGGCGGGTGGTAGTTTTTTTTGTTTTTGTATAATTTTTTATTGTTTATTGTAAATAGTGAATAAAAGAAGAAAAAAACTTTATATATGTATATATTTTTTGTTATTTCGAAAAAAAAGAAATTAAAAACAATAGGATAAATAAATTCTTTTTTATTATTTTTATTTTTTTGTTTTTTATTAGTGATCTTGCAAAACAAACGTTTGAGAAAACGAAATGATTTTTTTATTTATTTACAAATCGGAAAAATGAACGAGGATTCGACGGACATGAGAGATTCGAATTCGATCTCCGGCCACCGTACGCGACCGGAGCTGAGAGAACGTGAACGATAGAAATAGAACGCATGGAGATAGAGAAAGTGAGATGAAAAATCGAGTCAGTGGCGGAATAAATCGTGGCGGATTTTAAGATCTAGATAAACAAAAAAGGACAACGAGATAAAAATGCGAGAAATAACCTACGATTAACCTAGATAAACATAAGAAAATTGTGGATCTCACCTTAGGAGCGAAAAAGGACCGTGATCGCCTTGACAAGGCCGACTCGCTGTCACCGAATAACTCGGAGGTTAGGCACTTTTCTCGATAAAATTTTCTCTCAGAGATCTGGCTCCTCTCTCTAAAGATTGATCAAGTTGAAATGAGGGAGAAGGAGCCATATAAATAGAAAAGATAGAATGAAATTTGAATTTTTGATTTTTTTTGGTGGAAGAAATAAAAGAGATGAAGATTAAAATGAATTTTTGAATTTTTTGGTGGAAGAGATAAGAGAGATGAAATGAGATAAAATAAAAGAGATAAACATATTTACAAAACTATCTTTTTTTTTTTGAATTTTCATCACTTTATTTATTTGACTTAAAAAATTTTATTTTTTTATTTTTTATGGTGGTTAATTAAAAATAGCAATTATATACATATATTATATACATATATGACATTATATACAAGGGTAAATGAGGAAATTAGCCTTTTTGTTTTAAGAATTTCATTATTTTATTTTTTTTATTTTTATTTAAAATAATTAGTAAGAATAATTTACAAATATATACAAATACAATATTTACAAAATACATGAGAAAATTGCATAAACCACCCCAGAAAATTGACTTTTTAACCGTAACTCCAAAAATTATGAAAATACATCCATTTTAAAGATAATTTAATTTCGAATCCAATGGAAGTGAGATTGATTCAATTTGAGCTCACATGGAGCTGGAATTGGTCTTTCAATTAATGCTTAGTGGCTTTTTCCAATTATGGTTATTTTTATTTTGTACAAGATTTAATTGTGCAATTATTTTTATTAATTATAACACATTTTTATTTACAACTTTAGTTTTGAAAGTTATTCGATTTGAGGTCAATTAAGGCACAAATAAATTAGTGTTAGTTTTACATAGATATACACAAAATAAGTGAGAAGTATTTACAACAACACCCACATTTTTTTTCAATTTTCTGCTTAAGGACCCTATCTCCCCCTACTTTATTCCTGGTCGATCAGGTCAAGTCTTGACCTTCTCTTGGGGTTCGGGTCAGCCTGTATCTAATACCTATATACAATCTTCCATTTTTTTATTTTTTATTTCCTTTTCTTTATTTTTCCTTTATTTATTTATTTATTTATTTTAGGTTAAAATAAGTAAGAAGTGTACAATATTTACACACAGATGCATGTTAGTAAGAATATGGAGTTAGTGTTTTATGCATGTGTTTTATAAGGGATTTTAAGCTAAAATAAATGAATAAAGATGATTAATCGCAGATTCATCAGGGATTAAAAGATAATGTGAATGGCACCATCTTGAAGTAACATGGGTAGCCGTCTAAAGGTCGGTACTCACACCCATGCGAGCTAAAAATGGATACAATTATTCATATGAGCTTTGGCCATTCACTATTTCTGTGAGAGTAAAAAAGTAACGCATAAAAATTGCAAAAATAAAAAATCACAAAAAATATAACCCTGGAGTTGGTGTATTCCTGACACATTCACTATCAGTCATGGCTTAAGAAGTTGAGGACACTTGGTTTATGAGATCTTGAGAGTCTAAGTTAACAGGCCTTTGTCATTAGGGTTTGAAACTTAATAATACAAACTTCCCTAGTTTGAAAGATTTGAACGCTATATTGCACTCTTCATCTCTACCCTCTAAAGAATATGATAAACACATCACTTTCACAACTGCATGATTGATGAGATGAGTTTATTTATCACTCGAGGAACTGGGACTGGAGATTTGAGTTTAGACCTGATTTAATGATGCTCAAGGATGGGATAAAGTAAATGAAAGCTTCAAGAAACTTTAATGTAGCAAAACCCTAGCCAGTATGCGAACAAGTTCACATGCTATCTTTTGATATTTACCTATGTGCTAGGGTGTGATGAAATTAAATAATTGTTGATCAATGTGTACCAACTCTTGGTAAATGCAGTGGAGCTAGCCAACCAATAAAATTGGAGAGAAGTTCTCTCATACAATGAAAAGCTCTATCATTACAAATACAAATTCAAAAGAGCTTCCACCAAAGGCGAGTGCTCCCAAACATTTCTAATTATCCACTTGGACCAAAGCTACTAGGACCAAGGAGTCGGGCTAGCACTCAAAAAGGGCTTTGCATCGTATAGTGATACAAGTCTGGGTATCGAAGGTATCTTAGATACTCAAAAGAGATACACCCCAGTGCACTCTCAGAAAAACAAGTGCAGACGACTTCGAGATCTCGACGGACACATTGTTCAATAAATAAAAATATACGTGTGTTGAGTAACAAGGCACTCGAGAGGACCCTTGTTCCAATGTGAGGGAGGGAAGAAAATACACAATCCTATGTCCCTCCATCCTATGGCCTTCCATCAACACTTTCATAGTCTAACAAAATAATGAGATGGTGGATTGAATACAAGAAAAGACTTATTCCCTATTATTGAGGTTTAGGTCTAGAGGAGAGTCTCCAGGATTGGAACCTTGGGTGACATCTCGACTTGACTCTCATGAATGCAATACACTTAATGTCATATCCTTATATTATATATACAAATAGAGAGTCTGGTAATTAGAGAAGTTGAATTCCTTTTGAGTAAAGCATGGTTGAACAGAGAACTTTAGGACCACTTAAGTTGAGGGTCTTCGATGAACTGAGCCTTGAAAAATCACATGTGCTATCAATAATTATTCCAGCTCCTTCATTCTTTAGATGCTCGAGGACAAGCATAGCTTAAGTATAGGGGTGTGATAAATCTCTGATAAATCATCACTATTTTCCCTTTTTATCCTCGAATAATAAGAGCTTCATTACAAATCTTCAGTAATTCCGCATCTTTAGTAATAATTCATCTCCCTGTAATTAATCCTAATTACTAATTATTGTATATATAATACTAACATTTTCATTATTTTTCTTATTTAGTTAAATTACCAAAAAATAGAACAAATTTGTAAATATTTGTTTTGGTCTTAAACAAAAACTAAAAATATAAAAATTCATAAACTAATCAAAATGCAGTGTTTTTATGTATTGAAAATGCTACCAAAAAATATCTCTTTGTACAAATGACCTTTTTCTAACTTTTTTGTCAACATGAAACTTGTAGATCTTATTAAGATCTACAACTTTCATGTTTTCACTTTTGTTAATTCGACCTTATTTTAATTCTTTTTTATTTTTCTTTTATGTTTCTACTATTTGAATGATATGGTGCGGCCACATGGCGCTCTCTGAAGCCGCCACACGACCCACCTCTTTACCTGCCACCCAGTTACATTAATAACCATCTAATGCTCCTAGAAGCACCTCCATCACTACCATCCATTATCTCCCTTCTCTCAACTATATGATGAGATCATGAGATCTCATCAAAGCCACCCTTCCCCGCATCATCCTTAGCCATTGATGGCCTCTCCATTAAATGGCTATGCTTGCGCCACCTAGCCTCTCGCTTATCCACTATCGGATCCTACTCCCAGACCTCATCTCCTCCATCCACAACCACATTTCTTCCCACCATTGGATTAGATCCCCAGATCTGATCCCTATTATCGCTCTACGCCCCTATCCTGGCCGTTGGATCTCACGATCCAACGACCATCACACCGTCATCCTCCTCCCACGTACACTACACCTGACGTTAGACCTGTTGGACATGCGAGCCCACGGTGATCCATTATGCAATAAATGTTATTGCAAATATCATTCCCTGATCTGAAATGAAGAATAACTAATTTGCATAATAGGTCCCATAGTAAAATTAGGGTTATGTACCATGTCCATCTTGATGATCAAACAGCTGTTGATTCAATTATTGAATTATAGAGGCTAGTTCTACGATGAATATCTAAAGAGTTAGATTGAGGACTCATCAATCACCGTTAAATGATTATTAAGAGATGATCTCTAGCCTGAGAAGTAGATGGCAATCCTTTCTCTGAAGGCTGATATCTAACGGACCTCTTGATTCAGGTCCTCTGCATAAGAATAGAGAATCAGAGGTGTTAGATAAGTTAGGTCAAAAGAGTTGACTTAACGAGATCGAGATAACCCTATATCATATGTTTTTGTGATATAGGCACGCATCCTCTGACCGGAGACAAATGTGTTACTATATATCTGAGTATGTACATTTGGCAAACCAATAGGTTGATGACCTAATCAAGGTCTATATACCAGCGCGCTGGTGTGCATACAAGGGCATATGAGTAATACGATCTCTCAAAGGGATCATACAGGCTCATTTACTGAACCGGAAGACATGAGCTCACTCGAGAGATATTGGGAAGAATCAAATTCTGCGTACGGTCGTCTCGCTTTGGAAGCTTTACTGAATTTGTAAGGTTTGATATATACTTTTGGAAAGTATATGATCAACGCCTAGGTACGATATATGCTTTTAGAATGTCTATGATTGATACCAACTCCCAATGATCGAATGAGAAACTTAATGATAAATCCTTGAAGTAGACAGTGTAAAATTGATCTTATACTTCAGCATTATTCCGGGTCTTCCAGTATGCAAGATGTACAAGTATTAGGAATATCTGAGGGAGATGTGATCATAAAACGATTGTATAACCATGGCACTTCCATTCCTTGGGAGTGATGAAACGGGTCTGGATTTTAGTGACTCCTCTCATTAGAGAAGTGATCTGATCTTGGTTCAAATGTTGGACATTGTTCTAAATGTGATTCAGATGCAATGAGAAGATTACATTTACGGTCTTGATTTAACCAAGCATTTATGGGCGACCCAAGGTCTGGATTTATGATGTGATCTTAATATCAAAGTCACTATACGTGGAACAATACAATCACCCTGTCCTTATCTCCAAGTATTCGTGGAGAAAGCGCATTATCCTTGAAAGAGTTCAAGATAATTCATTGTTGATACAAGTATCCGAGCATTGAGAAAATGGATATTTAGATGTGATTTAATTATCACGAATAATATGAATTTGATTCATATTATAAAGAGAGTTATCTTAGATAATTAAATGTGATTTAATTATCAAAGATGTAAATAATGTGAATGTGCACATGAGAATAGAGATCCAAGATGATTAAATGTGATCTAATTATCATGGATATGAATAATGTGCATAACACTATCCATATTAATCTCATATATTATAAATGGATTTATAATATATAAGAGAGAGCAATTTGTAATTTACATTTGTTAATTAAATGTTGATATGAATTGGATTCACATTGGATAATTAATTGAAAATGTAATTCACATTTTATTTTGGGTTGTGAATGTGATTCACAATTTTCCAATGGCAAGATTGCAATATTCACAAAATAATTATGAATTATTTTTGTTGAATAATTTACAACAAGTGTTGTTGTAAATCTTGGAGATTTCCATGGAATAATGTAATCTCATGAGATATCATGAGATTACATGAGATTGCCACCAAATCCCATATTATGGAAGGAGGCAATCTTCATTCCATAATCTCCATGCTTGATTGATTTAATTTGGGTCTAAATCATATTGATTTATCATTATACATTTAATCTAAATTAAATTAATTGTTGTTTGTTTTTTACCAACAAAGTATTGGCCATTAAAAGAAACACAAATCGGTGTGAGCCATTGGATTTGTGTTGTCCATGGATTGAGATCCATGGATCCCAAAATATTATAAAAGGAGAGGCACCCCTTGCTCTTCTTGGTTACAACAACACAATGAGAACATAAGTCTCTCTCTCTCTTTCTCTCTACACACCATCTCTCTCTCTCTCTCATATGGTCGTCCACCATGGATGCCCTAGAGAGATTCTACATCGTCGCAGCGTCATCGTTATGATGCCGGATAATTTGCTCATGGATCTCCATCTCCTTTAGTGCGTCTCGCTCGTGAAGAAGACGTCGGATCTCGTGTGTCGAGATCAGGAGATTCGCCGCTTGGATCATCAACATGGATTGCGAGAAGCACGTACACGCTTGCAAGTGTCTCCTCTGTCGGATCGGACTTGAGACATGAGGTCTCTTCGTTTAGAGACTCGATCGCTACCACGCTTCAAGATGTAATCCTATTACTTGTTTGTGGTTTAGACGAATCGATCCGAGAAGTGTTCTTGGACCTTGTGGTTTCGTCACATGAAATTTTTAATTTATGTTGCCTCGAGCAACTAGTGCGACTAGTCGCTCCCTATCGCATACGATGTGATCCTCACGCTTCCGTGATGCACTTAAGGATCTAACTATATCCTTCAAGTGGTATCAGAGCCAGGTTGAAGGTTTCGGATACAATCCGTAAACCTAAGTCGACTTGGGTTCGTTAGGGTTTGCGAAATTTTTATCGCATTTCATTTTCGCATCTCTACTTTGTAATTATTTTCGGACATATTTAAATTGTTTAAACAGAAAATAAAACATTTATTTTGTTCCTCATTAAATAAGGAAACAGTAGGATCTGAGTTTTCCTGATTTCAAATCCGTGTTCTCAAGTTATGATCAAATTAGTGAACATGTATCCATTGTTTTGGGGACTGCAAATCATAAAGTAATTAAGGTGTTAATTACTGATTTGAAACGCCTAGAAATGCATGAAAAACACTTAGGTTCTGTTGTTAATCAAGTTAGGAAACTTTGGAAACTTACTTTGCTTAATTTGGTTTTAAATTAATTGAGATATGCTAATTTTAGTAAGTGATGGTCACTGTTGCAAATTATTTTCCTAATCAAGAACCTTTTGATTGTCATTTAATTAATTAGTGAAATTAAATGGTTTAATTTCCTGGAATAATTATGGATAGATATTTATGAAAAATTTGATGATAATTATTTCCTTAAATGACATTGCCTTAACCAATAATTTATTAGATATGATCTAGATCACAATTGGTTACACAACCTACTTTCTAACAAACAAAGTTGCTTGAATAGGATTGGGGATTTGTTTAGCAAATCTCCTTATAATGTTAATAAAAAATTGTTTTGATTATTATTATATATGGTATAACTTCGGTTGAAGAACCGATTATCATCTCAAGTACACAATGATCAATTTGGCATTATCCTTTGGTGTCTAGTCGAGGAGTGTTGGAGTAGCAGGTTGTACCGTGTGCAATATGTCCCACTCTCGTCGGTACTGGCCATGACAGCGAGTAGGGACCCGATAATGCATGAGAGATCATTGTGTATTTTTCTTATTATTAAAATTCGAAATAATACGTATTTGAGATAATACCATATTTCAAGCAACAATAAAAGAATGTTTCTTAGATATTAATTAGATCATTAATTTAATATGATTAGATTAATTGGAATCTAATTAAAATTAAACACTCTATTATTAATAGAGTTGTTATTTCCCTTAAAAGAATTAATTATGTGAATACGATTCATGATAATTAATTAGAATTTGAATATGATATGGAGGATCACATAAGTGACATCCATGGTCTCCTGTCAAGGCGAAGGGTTCCGTCGCCGGGGATTGTATATAGGAGACGCATGTCTGAAGTGACAGCTCCTGTATGCAAGCATATCTGGATCGGGCTCTTTGCTTCTCGAAAGAGTAAGGTCGTATGCGTAGTGACCCCAATATCGGGTCCTCATATTATTGGGATGATATTGGATTGCACGTAGCGAGTATTATTCCTGATAACGGTTGGTTCAATTAATGACAGGTCAACATCACCTTAGGGGTGGTGGGCTCGGGTGTTAAAGACCTAATTGGGAATGCAAGTTGGACTTGCAAGGTAGAATGTGTTCCCGCTTCTTTTTATCGGAGTTACAGGTTCTCATATTATTGGGATGTAACAAAGATAAGGAAGGAGATCCAAGATCTTTCTTGAGATATAATGGTAAGTATATCTCTTACATTGAAAGTGATCAAGGGAATGAACTTTCAGTCTTACCAATGCAAGAGAACTTTGAAATCAAAGTAAAGTATACATTTATATATGTTTATACAAATTTCTTATTTCAGATAATCCTTCATTTAAACCCAGTATATTATATACTCAATGATAACCAGTAAAATATCATGGATTGGATCCATAATTAAGATATTGTACTTGTAGTTGGACACATATTGTATGTGGTTGCAATGTCCAAGTTTCCTCATAATAATGAGGAGTTACAATTAAATAGACAATAGGACTACAACCCTAGGGTTTGTATGTCTCTACAGTCTTGATCTCTCGTTGATTATACTTTGGAAGTGATATGTCGATGATGATCGTAATTGTCGAATAATCCTTATAAAATCTAATAAGATGTTTTGGCATGCATATGTGCTGTTGACATTTTATCATGAATGACATGTTTCTCTGCATCATGCAGAATGGTGGCTCTATAAGAGATGATGTATTCAAAATGTTTGAGTACCTACCTGAACCTAAGTCTTTAAGAGTTTGGATGCATGTAGATATGATGGGTGTCATCATTCTACTATATATACTCTAGTCATCCATGAAGCTTCAGAATATTCATATTGTATGAGTTGAATGAAGCATGTATAAATGTTGAAATGCTCCTATATTGAAATCTTTTGAATTCAGCGTAAGAGATCCTTCGTCTTAAGCAATCGTTATTTATAAATTAAGGGAGCGCAGTGAAAGTATGGGTTGGACCCAATAAGAAGGAAAGTCAAAGAGTTGACTGTACTTCTGTGACTTCCACATGACATCCAAATAGTTGGATGAATGCCAATACTATAATAAACTGATGTATTGATAGTATGACTATCTAGTCTATCTAGGATTCTTAGAGAAAGGACCCGGATAGTGCATCAGAATAATCTACATCTACATTTAATCATTGAAATTGACTTTCTTATTTGATAAGATCAAAGTCTAATAATTGTATCCCATTCTTCTAATAACACTTGCAATTGGTTGCTTATGTTTTAGAAGACTAGAAAATTTGATCTTAAGGTTCAATAGTCATCGACATGGATGTTAATGCAATTGTTGCAAGAACCTCTATTGGATAAATAGACTTCCTAATTTCAGTGGGAGAGCCCTTAGTCTTAGAGAATGTCTCTATGACCTAGATATTAGAATACACTCATTGTTTATTTCTAAATGTTGGGAAAAAACATGAATTCTGGAATTGACCTATCATAAAGAGTTATGATGGAGATATTTCAGATAGTAATCTAAAATCTAGTGGACTCTACTAAATTAAAAAATTAATGAATGGTTCATTAACATTTCTAATACTGAAATTAAACCTTAATAGATTAATAGGAGAATGAAGATCATTTGACAATGATCTGGCATCAAGCCTTGGACATTTGTCTGTTGTTGTGATCAATAGACTAGTAAGAGATGAAACTTTAGATTGTCTAAAGGTTCAAATCTTACATACTTGTGAATATTGTATTCAAAAGTAAAAATGTCCAATACACCTTTCCTTGGAATGATGTAAGATGTCAAGGTATTCAAGATCTCATACATATTGATGTATGTAAATCATCTATATCAGAATAAACATTATGGATATGTGATATCTATTGATGATTATTTGTGACATGAGATTTCTTCTCTTTACTTAGAAACCTTTGAAATGTTCACAGATTTCACAATTTTGGTTTAGAACCAAAGTTTGAAGGAAGATTAAATGAATTTTTGATCTAATCTAGGTAATCAGTACCTATTAGATGAATTCATGGAATACCTTATAGGGATATGAATGTCATTTCTAGCTCACTCCTCCTAATAAACCTAAACTCAATGGAGTTGTAGGGAGATACAATTGGATCACGTGTGACATGATTTGATCAATGATGATTCTCAGCATAATTACCTCTTAGTTTCCAAGGTATACATATGTAGTATAGACTACAATATATATCCTTAATAAGGTTCCAAGCAAGTAAGCTGAAATTTAACACCTAAGAGTGCTACTTCATTAGGAAAATAAAGGAAAGTATTGGATACCTACTTTATGACCTTGAGATTCTTAAAATATCTCATCTATGAGAATGTGATTCATAGACGATGAGACTCTTGAGAATCAAGATGAAAATGAAGTGAAGGAACTCATTTAATCTTGACAAGATAATGAGGCTCCTAAAATTGGAAACTAAAATGATAATTAAAGATGAAACACTAATACATCTTCAAATAAGTTTGAAGATGGATTCCATGTGTCAGTTGAATCTGACAATGATCTGACTTCATGTGATGAATCTTCTGAAGATCATAACATGGAAGGATGGATGTTAGCAATAAAGTCTAAAGCAGACTTCATATACAAATGTTGTATATGGACCCTCGAGGATCCACCTATATGGGTAAGACCCATTAAGGTGTGAATCGATCTTCAATAGAAATAGGTAACCTGATGAGAAGGTAGAGACCTTAAATGCACGGTTTATAGACATGAGTTCCACACCGAAGAGAAGACATCGCTTGCGATGAGACATGCTCTTCAGTGACCATGCTTGAACCCATCAGAATATTGCTAACTATAGCTACACAACTTGACTATGACATCTTCAATATGCGAGTCAAGAGTGCATTCCTCTATGAATACCTCTCTGAGGATACTCACATGAAGTAGCCCCAGGGCTTCATGGTCGAGGAAAGCAAGATGTGCAAGCTAAGGACTTCCATCTTTGGACTCAAATAAGATTCTTATATTTGGAACATAAGATTAAATGAAATAAATGTTATGATTTCAGATAGAATCTTGATGAATCGTGTGAAGCTCGGTGGGAGTGTCATTGTGTTCATCGTACTAAATGTAGATAATATCCTAATCATTTCGAATGGCACAAGGAAGATAATAATAAGTGTTTTATAATCTGGTTGTTCCATACCTCGAGAAATGATCTCAAGGATACCTCTTAGATCTTAGTTCTGAAGTTGTCCAGAAGCAAAGAGAAGAGGGTATTAGGACCGTCACATTAATGGTATACCTTGGACATTTCCATTTTCTGGAAAATTCCAAGGAAGGCTTCTTTCCCTCTAGATATGGTACTGACCTATCTAAAGGGATAGCACCTCAAAGAGTTGAGGAAGTAAATGCTGAAACTGGTTGTCCTTATGCATCAGTTACGAGAAGCCGAGTATATGCTAGACGGGTACAAAAGCCAGATGTCTGACATTCAATGGGACTAGTAAACTGTTACTAATCCTACTATGGAAATAAAACACTTGATTGTAGTAATAACAATATTTTCAAAGATGATAATGATCTCTAAGTCTTATCTTCAAGAAATTAAGACTTTATAGATGAAGATCTAAAAGGTCTTAACTACGAATACCTTAGGAGATAGAGATCTCCAGGAATAAGGGTATTCTGATAAGGATAATAGAAATTGATTGCATACTTGTTATAATAATTATTGATGTGTATTGTCAAGGATACTATGACTGACATGATTGAGTATTGGTTTCATAGATGCAACCTTCGCATTGGATGCGAGCACTGTTACCTTGGGATATGCAAGTGCCATAAAAATACATGGCATAGTCTCTTGGGAACAGAGTGACTGATCAACTTACCTAGCTATTTTCTAAATAGCCTATGATTATCACATGAGTGCAGGTTTAATGATTAGCCCATTAATGTGTCTTGGGCTAGTGGGAGATTATTGGACATGCGAGCCCACAGTGAGCCATTATGCAATAAATGTTATTGCAAATATCATTCCCTTATATGAAATGACGATAACTAATTTACATAACAGGACCCTTAGTACAATTAGGGTTATGTACCACGGCCATCTTGATTATCATATAGCTGTTGATTCAATTATTGAATCATAGAGGCTGGTGCTACGATGAATATATAAAGAGTTAGATTGAGGACTCATCAAGCACCATCAAATGATTAGTAAGAGATGATCTCCAACCTGAGAAGGAGATGGCAATCCTTTCTGTGAAGGCTGATATCTAACCGATCTCTTGATGCAGGTCCTCTGCATAGGAATAGAGATTCGAAGTTGTTAGATAAGTTAGGTCAAAAGAGTTGATTTCACGAGATCGAGATAACCAAAGTCCTATATCATATGCTGTCATGGTATAGGCACGCATCTCTGACCGGAGACAGGTGTGTTACTATATATCTGAGTATGTACATTTGGCAGACCAATAGGTTGATGACCTAATCAAGGTCTATACACCGATGCGTTGGTGTGCATACAAGGGCATATGAGTTATATAATCTCTCAAAGGGATCACTACATGATCATTTACTAAACTGGAAGACATGAGCTCACTCATGAGATATTGTGAAGAATCGAATTCCGCACGCAGTCGTCACGCTTTGGAAGCTTGACTGAATTTGTAAGGTTTGATATATACTTTTTGAAAGTATATGATCAACACCTAGGTATGATATATGCTTTTAGAAAGTATATGATCGATACCAACTTCCAATGATTGAATGAGAAACTTAATGATAAATCCTTGAAGTAGACAATGTAAAATTGATCTTATACTTCGGGATTATTCTGGGTCTTCCAGTATGCACGATGTACAGGTAATAGGAATACCTGAGGGTGATGTGATCATAAAACGGTTGAATAACCATGATGATTCCATTCTTAGGGAGTGATGAAACGGGTTTGGATTTTAGTGACTCCTCTCAGTAGAGAAGTGATCTGATCTTGGTCCAAATGTTGGACATTGATCTGAATGTGATTCAGATGTAATGAGAAGATTAGATTTGCGATCTTGATTTAATCAAGCATCTATGGGAGGCCCGAGATCTGGATTTTTTATGTGATATTAATATCCAAGTCACTAAACGTGGAACAATACAATCACGATGTCCTTATCTCGAAGTATTCGCTGAGAAAGCGCATTATCCTTGAGAGAGTTCAGGATAATTCATTGTTGATATAAGTATCCAAGCATTGAGAAAAAGGATAATTAAATGTGATTTAATTACCATGAATAATATGAATTTGATTCATATTATAAAGATAGTTATCTTATATAATTAAATATGATTTAATTATCAATGATATAAATAATAAGAATGTGATTCACATTATTTGGGCACATGAGAATAGAGATCCAAGATGATTAAATGTGATTTAATTATCATGTATATGAATAATGTGGATAGCACAATCCATGTTAATCATATATATTATAAATGTGATTTATAATATATAAGAGAGAGTAATTTGTAATTTACAATTGTGAATTAAATGTTGATGTGAATTGGATTCACATTGGACAATTAATTGAAAATGTAATTCACATTTTATTTTGGGTTGTGAATGTGATTCATAATTTTCCAATGGCAAGATTGCAATATTCACAAAATAATTATGAATTATTTTTGTTGAATAATTTATAACAATTGTTGTTGTAAATCTTGGAGATTTCCATGGAATAATGTAATCTCTTGAGATATCCTAAGATTATATGAGATTGCCACCAAATCCCATATTATGGAAGGAGGCAATCTTCATTCCATAATCTCCATGCTTGATTGATTTAATTTGGGATTAAATCATATTGATTTATAAATATACATTTAATCTAAATTAAATTAATTATTGTTGGTTTTTTACCAACAAAATCTTGGCTATTAAAAGAAACACAAGTCAATGTGAGCCATTGGATTTGTGTTGTCCATGGATTGAGATCCATGGATCTAAAAATATTATAAAAGGAGAGGCACCCCTTGCTCTTCTTGGTTACAACAACACAATGAGAACATAAGTCTCTCTCTCTTTCTCTCTACACACCATCTCTCTCTCTCTCTCGTATGGTCGTCCACCATGGATGCCCTAGAGAGATTCTTCATCGCTGCAGCGTCATCGTTATGTTGTCTGATCATTTGCTCGTGGATCTCCGTCTCCTACGGTGTGTCTCGCTCGTGAAGAAGACGTCAGATCTCGTGTGTCGAGATCATGAGATTCGCCGCTTGGATCATCAACATGGATTGCGAGAAGCATGTGTTTCATCAACACGCTCGCAAGTGTCTCCTCCGTCAGATCGGACTTGAGACAGGAGGTCTCTTTGTTTGGAGACTCGATCGCAACCACACTTCAAGAGGTAATACTATTACTTGTTTGTGGTTTAGACGAAACGATCCAAGAAGTGTTCTTGTATCATGTGGTTTCGTCACATGAAAATTTTTAATTTCTGCTGCCTCGAGCAACTTGTGCGACTAGTCGCTCCCAATCGCATACGATGCGATCCTCACGCTTCCGTAATGCGCTTAAGGATCTAACCATATCCTTCAAGACCTTGTTCAAAGCTCTCCCCCTTCCTATCCTAATGGGTGCCTCCGATCTCTTCACCACGATCTAATAGTACCACCACGCATCCCTAGAATCTGGCATCCTCACGCACACTTCAAAACCCTACCTCCACCTACTAGGATCTTTATCATGTCCCTTAAGATCACCTGTGCCACCATAGAAATCGTCGAATGCCTCCAACTTAAATAGCCCTGCTCCACCCCCGTCTTCACTCATCCACCAATCAGCGAGCTGAAGCCCAGCTTCCCTCGCACCTCTGGTGATAGCAGAGGGGGGGAATTTAGTGAGGAGACAATGACTTAGCTCCGGTATTGACCCATGGTCTTCACCGGCCATGTCATGTCTAGCTCCTCCGCCGTTGAGCTCGCTGGAGTAGCTGCCCAGCATGTGCGATGACATGAGGTTTGCTTTTAGCCTCATCCTAAGCTCCCACTCCATCAGTTACCATCTCTGATCAGGTACTCTCCCTTCTCATTTTGTTTGACTTTTCTCTAAATTAATCCAATGCTCGCACTCACCCTACCCGATCATTGACCATTCGACGAGCTTCAACACATCACCTCCATCTTTGTCGTACCCTCTCCTCGCCCACTTCCCTTCTCCAGAGCCTCGACCACCTCACTCATCTTCTTCTCTAGTTCACAAGAGATGGAGCCCAGGTCCCCCATTCTTCAACCACACGAGACCTCCATTCCACCACACTTTACATGCACCATACCTCAACTATCTAGACTAATGATTGTAGGTATGCAATATCTTCAGTGGACGGAGGAATCAACACATCTCTGTTATGAAGCTCCATGGCCGACGAGCATTCACCGTCTTATATCATCAGCCATCATTGGGTCTTCTTCTCGCATCCACCTCCTTTGCATGGCCTCCAACTTCAACCTTCAGGAAGGCATTTGAAGCATGAAGGAGGAACCAAGGGCTTGCCGGTGTCCCAACAATTCCACCGCAGGCGGTGGTGAGGCCAAAGAATTCGATGCACATATGTCATTTGATCACTACGATCAGACAACTCTGATCAACTTTCAGCCTCGGCACCAAGCCCATAGGTTCGGAGGACCATGCCTCTTCTCGAAGCTCGATGCATCTGCCATGTATGACTCGAACCAATAGCTCCCCCAAACTTAGGTCCCAACATTATCCCGCATGCCATGTAAGTGAGGGGATGGGTTATTTGCATTGAGGCTTTCTAGAGTCTTCACATTTGCAAAAAGGTCTGCCCAAGCACGTCCCTCACAAATATGCCCCTCCAAGGAGTCCCCTCTGGCTCTTGATTATTACAAATATGCCCCTCCAAGGGCATATTTTTTATTATTTCTACATTTATATTCATAGCTTTTTCTACATTTATGCCCTTAGACTCTTTCTTTAATATCTGGAGCATCTGAACTCCAAATGAGTTGATTTCAATTTCATTTTGATGTGTGTTTTATGGTTTATTTAATGGCATATTTAACTTCTCATTTTGACACTTATTAAATGTGCTAGTTTTTGATGATATATAGGGTCTTTTGCTGTCTCATTATTTGCCATTAATCTATGCTTTTTTTAAATTTTAATGCTCCATTTGTCTCTAAAACCAACCCTTATTTTATTGCTCATTGATTCGATTAGTTAGGGCATATTCATGCACAAATAATTGCTTGCATCACATTTTAATTGCATAAGAAGAAAACAAAATGCATGCATCATATCACTTTGTCTCTGCATCATTTTGTTTGCACGATATATCTTCATATCATTATGTGCCATGAATTGTATCTGCATTTGAAGACCTCAACCAAAGATCCATTTTTAATAAATAATTTTCGATGAATAGTCGAGGAGACTCGTGTCCTTGTGTTCGACCCTAGTATCTTGCCAAGTAAGATAATTGCCACATATTTGAAGGTGTGGTCTTTACATGGATTGTTTTCACCACCTATACTACGACGAGATACATGACCTTTAAAGTGGTGAAAACATGGTTCATCACTTACTTAGTAGCATCTTTAAAAACAGTCAGTAACCATAGGATGCATTGAAGCACTTATTCTATCATGCGCTTTCTCGAATGGTGTCCTCGATATTCTAATTTCTGACAATGCTCCAGGACACTTGTATACTCATCCTCAAGGATGCATCTTCTCCAGATACAATATATACCTCTACGAAACAAGTAATGGTCCTCCCACTAGTAAAAATGTATCCCAGACATGAACTTGTCCACTTTCAACTTCGGCAGATATTGTGGAACTTCCTTGGAGACAAGCTAGATCACAATATTAGAATACCATGAGAGTAAGGTGACTGCCAAAATAGCTTCACTTGGGAAGGTTTTAGTAATTGGAATGATTTCCTGATCAGGAGTCTTTATCTCTGTGATTTTAGATAGGTGATCTGCCACAACATTCTTGGCTCCAGGTTTATCTAGAATTTCTAAATTAAACTTCTTGAGTAGAAGGATCTCAAGAAGTACATGTTGCTTAGCATCCTGCCTGCTTTACATGTGCCATATAGTAGAGTGGTCAGTGTACACAATAACTTTATACACAAGAAAATGTGACCTGAACTTTTCCATCACAAACACTACTGCTAGCAGCTCTTTCTCTGTGACCGTATAGTTTTTTTAGCTTCATCTAGTGTTCTACTAGCATAACGAATCGTAAACGGCAATCCATCCCAACTCTATCCCGATACATCTCTAATAGCATAATTAGAAGCATTCGTCAAGATCTTAAATGGTAGAGACCAATCTGGCAGTTCTTTGACTTGAGCTTGGGTAATGATTTCTTTCAACTAATTTAAGGCATGGAGCACTCTATCATCTATAATGAATCGATGACGTTAATTAGAAGCTTTGTCAATGAACGGGCAATATTGGTGAAGTCTTTGATGAATTATTTATAAAGCCCACGTGCCCTAAGAATGACCTTACTTGATTTAGTGATGTAGGTGGCTCGAGCTTGGTGATCACTTCCACCTTGGTTGGGTCGACCTATATGCCTTGCTTGGAGAAGACGTTGCCTAGCACAATTCTCCTAGTCACCATGAGGTGACTCTTCTGCCATGAGAGCATTAAATTTACCTCACAACAATGTTGAAGAATGTGGTCTAGATAGGTCAGACGTTGATCAAAATCATCTCCGTAGAATGAGAAGTTAGACATGAATACATCGAGAAAACTACTCATCATGTCTGCAAATATGGATAGAATACATCTCTGAAATGTAGCGGGGGTGTTACATAGCCCAAATGACATCCATCAGAATGCGTAAGTCCCAAATGGACAGGTGAAGTTCGTCTTCTTTTGGTCTTCCGGAGCAATAGCAACTTGATTATAACACGAGTACCCATCCAAGAAACAGAAGTATTACTTTGCAACCAGCTTTTCAAATATTTGGTTAATGAAAGGAAATGGAAAATGATTCTACTTGGAAGCCAGGTTCAGGTATCTATAGTCCACACTAATGTGCCATGGTGTTAGTACTCATGTTAGAATATCCTCTACTTTTTTGTTCGTTGCATTCACAATTCATGATTTCTTAGAAACTACGTATAACAAACCTACCCATTTAGAATCAGAGATGGGATATATTAAACCTGCATTGCACCACTTCATGATTTCTTTCATCACAACCTCCTAGAGGTTAGGGTTTAGACAACGTTAAAACTCATGGACGGCTTGTTGTCTTCTTCGGAGTAGATGTGGTGCAAGCACAATGAAGGGTTAATCCCATGAAGATCCATTATCTTCCCATCTTCCATCCTATCGCCTTGTGATTTTTTTCTAGAACCTCCAACAGACGAGATTCTTGGTTCGTGGTCCTGTATGCATTAATAATGATAGGGAACATGTTCGGCTCACGCACAAGGAAGGCATACTTCAACATTGACAGCAACTGCCTTAGCTGGGGTGAGGAATCAATTCAGTGGTAACCTATGCAACAATGGTCAGTGTCGAATCAATCAACTGTGTACTGTCCACCATGGTTGCAATCAGCTCTAAGTTTAATATGTCATAAAAATATGCAATGAATTCCTCTTGTTCTGATGGGAATGGATGTATTTCAACCAATTCGGTTAGCACATTAGTGGACAACTTTTCTTCAAGGATCAATGGGAATTAGACTGTTCTTTCCAGGTGTTTCTCCTCTTGTATTTCAAAATCATCTCAGAACAATGTTGTATCTCTTATTTCTACTAGAAAGTCACAGTTTTCTTTCCTACTCTTTCCAAGCTCTATCTCATCTGATACAAATTCTGTAGGTTTCAATACTTGGACCATCTCTATCTGGACCTTATCACTACCTGAGCGAAAGGTGATCTTTCTGGTGCCATAATTGACTATTACTTTGGTGGTTTGAAGGAACGATCGTCCCAATATTATTGGGGCCTATTACAAGGGGACAAAGTGTCCATATCTAGGATAATGAAGTTTAAAGTGAACTACATCCCTTGGATTGTGACGATGACATCCTCTAAAATCCCCTTTGGTCGATACACTGAAGTATATACAAATCGCAAGGTCATTCTGGTGGGTTTTAGCAGTCCTAACCCAAATTCTTTGAGTAGAGAAGTAGGCATCATATTGATTGATAACTCACTATCAAGAAGTGTCCACTCAAACTTTTGGTTAACATCATGCATCGGACGAGAGGTTCTCCACGATCCTTCTATTTCCTTGAGAGGTTGTTAATAGGGTGAATGGTTGCCATGATTAGAATGTGTTTTAGTGTCTGCTCGCGTCTGCTTTTGAGGGGTTGATACTTCATAGTGTGTGACTCTTTCTGTCCCTTTTTCACACTAGGCATGTATTTCATGGCTTTTGAAAGTGGCATTTTTCAGGAAGATATTTTGCAAAATTTCAATCACATCTGCATCCGACAAAGATGTTTTGAATTTTTCTATTTTTTGTTGTTTTCATTGCTTCAAGAAATGGAATATGTACATCATTAAAAAGGTGTTCATTTGAATCATCTTTTGCATGCAAATGATCAGAAGGTATAAATATTTTCCCTAGTGGAAAATCTAAAAAGAGAAACATCAGCTTCATCGGCTTGCATAGGATCTGTTGGTTGCAGTGACGTCTCCTTAGCTGCATCGATCGACCTTGGCTTTGATTGATGAAGTTTGATTTTTGGTTTTCTTCATTTTTTGTTGTTTTTCTACATTTGGTACTACATGATCTTCCTTTTTATTTCCTCCTCCAAAGCTCACTGTGGGCATTGTTGATGAAGACTCGCCATGTAAAGCTTTATTCTTTCCCTTTGTGCAAGAAGCTGACTTCAATGTCTTACCGCTCCTAAGAATCAAAGATTTAGATAAAATAATCAAATCATTCATACCTAACTCGATTAGGGATTGGATGTTACAAGCTAACCACTCCTTATGTCGGAAATCATGTGGGTTGGCCTCAACCAATGCTAGGATGATGGTCTTCGCAACAGTGAGATCATACAGCTTCTCTCTCATTTCTCCCAAGATTTTCACCAACTATACCAGGTAGTCTAGTGTGGGATTCAAAAACGCTGTCTCATTCAACTCAGCGAGATACACTCTCTAACTATGATAGTTGTATGGAGGCTACGATTGGTAAATCTGATAGGATTGAGGAGGAAATGACTGATAGTTATACCATGAGGGTACTTCTGCTAATAGTGGGCACCTGACTGCTGATGGTGTTGTTGTTTCTATGTCGGATGCTAGTGATGAATCCATGATTCATTAACTTTTCTATCGCATTTTGTCTTAAAACCCTTAACAAATGCATGTAAATATTCATTAATTCCCATATTTTAACAAATCCTCATTCATGAATAAATATTCACTTTTAACCATCAAAATCATGTAAATAAATAAAGAACAAGAAAAAGAACAAAAGGCAGATTGGATATATGTATATATGTACAATATGACCTAAAAATATAAATATAACTACAAGGTATATTTATAGCCTAACCCTCGAGACCAAGTCAGCATGGATTGGTCGACAAAACAAAAAAGTAGGGTAAGGAAAGAAAACTAAAAAATAAATTCAGTCACACCTCGTACACCTTTCACTATTTATAAAATAAATACAAAACTTCAAATATTTTTAATTAATTCATATGTACATATTTTTTACCAAAATTGTTTCCTAAGTATTACTAAAAATATATATAAAATATAAAAATAAGTTAAAAATATTACCCCGTATATATGCCAAGAAACCCAGCCTATAAATTGTCAAAATCTCAAATTCCGAACATCATAACATCCTCATACAAACTCCAATTACACTCTACTCACCTTTAATGTTCATAAACTAATATTCTCTAATTAATAAAGGTGGTTTCATCGAATTCGGAGTCCGTTTGCAAAAAGTCAGTTTTGGGACCAAAAGACAACGAGGTTTCTGGGCTATTTATTTTATGTAGAACACATTATTTATATTTTTCTTAATTTTATAATTTCTAATTATTTTTATGATGTTGTAATTTAACCCTAATTTATTTCATAATTTTTAGAGCTTATTTATTATTTTAATAAAATCAAAAACCCTAAATTATAGGTTAAAATGAACTATATCACTAATATCCATATTTATTAATATATGTAAATTAATTTATTAAAATCCCTAAAAATTTAGACATTCTTTATTTATTGTTCTAATAAATAAGAAAATATAAAATTAATTTTTAGTTATTTATTTATTCAATTTAAAATCCAAAACCTAATTATATATACATATTTATTAATATAATATTTATATTTTTTTTAATATTTATTATTTATAAAAAGTAATTATTCCATAAATTATATAATTAATTTATTTACATTTCTTGTATTTATATCTATTTAAAATAACATTAATTACTATTTAATACTGATTTTAAAAGTATTTTACAATAATTGGCCAACTAGGTGCTGACACTTGTCAGCACCTGGCTCATCTTCCTTAAGAAGTTGTTCGGCCATTCTGTTCTGGACGGCCGCCTTCACCGATTTCTCTAGTGAGCATCTTCACTCCTTCAGGCGATTTAAACTATCAGATCTCTTCTCTTAACTACCATCTCCATCGCCTACCACTCGATCAAGCTTGGGGAGCAAGCAAATCATCTATATAAACCCCTAAAGACCCCCCATTCGCAACTAACTCTCCTGTATCCTTCCAACTACCCAGGACTGCCAAATCCAGTAGCTGACCCCTTCCCTTTCTCGCCTTTTTCCGGCCATCGGCGGTGGCGACAGCACCTAGGAGAGGCTTCGTGTGGAAGAAGGACATCGGAGGGGGAGTTCCAAGGTGCTTCGCCACCTTGAATCACAGCTCGTGTCGCGTTCCGCTCCGGCCAAGGTTGACCGTCGAGCATCCTTCAGAGGTAATACACCTTTGATACTCACGGTCCTATTCCTCCATATTCGTGATTCTTTTTCTCGATATTTGCGCCATGATTAGCGTGGCTAATCCCGTGATTAGTTAGTTCATCCCTTAGGCTTAGACGCTCATCCAAAATCCCTCTTCATTTCGTTTTAAATCAACTTCGAATCACGTCTCATTTTATCGCCATTCTCACGTACCTCGGACATTTCTTCTGGAAACCGTTGTTTTAATCTTGCAAAAACTAATCTTGTGGCCGATTTTATCGTAAATCGAGCATAGAAATCTTTTATTTGCAGATCCATCTTGAATCTGGAGAAGTTTCACATCATCTGGAGTTCTCATTTACACGGAAATCAATCTCAAAGAAGGCGCGTCAGACTGTAATAATTGTTCCTCTGACCAGGCCGCATAGGATCGCCACCTTCACCGCCTCTCCACCGCCGCTCGGAGATGCTTCTGACCACCTTCCATTGCGGGCGAGCTCAAGGGGTGGAGGAGCCACCCCTCTGGCCCCGCCGGAGAGACAGATCAGCCCCGAATGCTTGAGAGAAATCGGAGAAGACCCGAGCTTCGTCAGTTGCTCAACAGATTTAAGAACAGCAAGAACGCCCTATGCGCATAGGCTCACGACACGTGGCATGCGTAGGGACGTCAGATCAGCGCCATCAGTTTCTAATCCAGACTATGTAACACGAATCGGTGGAAATTTTGCAAATTAAACCTGCTGACTTCTAGAAATTAAAGTCCGCTCCAGAAGGTTTCCATTATTTACATTTAGGTCCCTTTGTAGGGACCTAAATGGAAAACTTCTTATTTTCCATCACAAAACAATCCCTGCGAGGACCCAGTTGCAACAATTTCTATAGTTTTTCTTGCGCTTATACCCCTGGGCTGTAGGGGGTTTTTTTTGGACCTCGTTTGACCTCATTTTTTTGTTGATTTCTTAAAGGTAGTTACGTAACTACCCCAGCAAGATTTTCAAGTATTTTTCCATGTATTTTTCTCGTGTTTTAATTCTTCGAAAACCGACTCCGTTTTGTTTTGAGTTCGTGTGTTTGTTCGAGCTCGTTTCTCGGCTTTTTACCTACTATACCGTATCATATATATTTTACCTATATTCCACCTATTATATAATAAATAATTTTTGTGAAAAATATCACTTTGAAAAATTAATAAAAATTGGAAAAGATTAAAATGAAATAAAAAATTAAAAATAAAAATTAAATAGAATGTGTATCTTTCCTTTGATTGCTTTAAGAAGAGATAAAAATAAATAACAAAAATATTTCCTTAAAAAAATCAAAATAATCTATTCTTCCTCCTTGAGTTCGACCCAGGCACACTTACCTGGATAAAAAAATAGTGTAGGTTTTCTTTAGAAAACCGAATTTGTTTGATCGGCTGAGATCTTTTCGCAGCTTTTCTATATCAGCAATCTCTTCCCTAAAAAGCCGGGATTGGATTTTAGCTTTATCAAAATAGCACCGTTGCCAGGAATCGAACCCGGGTCACCCGCGTGACAGGCAGGAATACTCACAACTATACTACAATGATTATGGTGTCCTCACTTTGTGCTTTTTTTTAGAGTCAGGAGGACATCACTCAGGGAAGAGGACAGCGCAGAAGGTACTTCAGAGCGGATTATGGTGGCCGACTCTTACTAGAGATGCCTGCACATTCGTAAGGAGTTGCCTAGATTGCCAGGAAGCTGTAGGGACAGTCAGTGCTAGAGATGCAATGCCGATGCGACCCGTCATTATTTGCGAGATCTTTAATGCATTGGGCATAGTTTCATGGGACCGTTCCCTTCTAGCAGCGGCTTTGAGTACATTCTGCTAGCTGTAGACTATGTTAGTAGATGGGTGGAGGCTATACCCGCACGAACCGCAGACAGTAAGACCGTTTGCAAGTTCCTAAGGGAACACATTATTTTGCGGTTCGGGATCCCATGTATTCTTATTTCTGATGGGGGTAGCCATTTCATTAATAAGGAGGTGAAAAAGCTAGTTAAGCAATAAAGCATTGATCACAGAGTAGCTTCTCCTTACCACCCACAGACGAACGACATGGCTGAAGTTTCAAATAGGGAGGTGAAATCAATTCTCCAGAAATTAGTACGACTGGATAGGAAGAACTGGTCACTGCTTCTAGATCAGGTTCTTTGGGCATATCGTACTGCATACAAAACTCCCTTAGGTACTTTACCATTCAGACTAGTTTATGGAAAGCCGTGCCATTTGCCCGTAGAGATCATGCACAAATCTGAATGGGCAATTCGAGAAATATTAATGGATGCACAGAAAGCATGAGCCAAGAGAAAGATAGATCTGAATGAGCTGGTAGAGATTCGAAATCAAGCATATGAGAACACACTCATTTATAAGGACAAAGTGAAGAAATGGCATGATAAATGTATTCAGCACAAGATCTTTGTCCCGGGGCAGAAAGTCTGGTTGTTCAATGCGAGATTGAGAATTTTTCCTGGCAAATTAAAAAGCAAGTGGGAAGGACCTTATGTAGTCAGAACGGTGCACGACAATGGCAGTATAGAAATATCAGATGTGTCACCTGGTGCAGAGCTGTTTGTGGTTAACGGGCAGATGCTGAAGCACTTCGTCGAAACTACTGATCATCTGGCCCGTATTGAAGTGATCTATTTTGTACAGGATTCATGATCATCCTTTCATTTCATCTCATCCTGTACAAATGCTTTTGAGCTTTTCGATTATGGAGATCCACAACACTTGTATATTCTTTGTAGACCGCAATCGTCCCCATTTTTTCTCGTCTTCTATGCTTAGGATACCGGATCCTAAGTATAGGGGGACCGATTGTCCGCTGATTCATGTTTATTTTTGTTTTGATTCTTTTGTATAGCCTTTCTTTTTCACAAATCACCGGTCTCCGATTTTTGGCCACACTCTTTTCTATACTTAGGATGCCTTATCCTAAGTATAGGGGGGACCGAGTGATTTCGATGATCTCGTATTCTTTATTCCTTTTGAAATTTCGTTATTTATTCTTTTCACTCAGTCATCCCGTTTTTGCTCTTCCGTTATACTTACATTGACCTGATCGTAAGTATGGGGGGTTGACTGACTTGTACTCTTTATTTTTTTTCACCCACTTTCACTTAGCACGACTTATGTCCTCCTTTTTCTCTTTTGACGCTATGAGGACCTAGCACAAGCTAAGTATAGGGCGGTGCGTATATATTGTATATATACTTTTGTCCATAACTCGTACTTTTATGTATTTTCTATATATATAGAATCCATAAAAAGAAAAGTGGGTAAGGGTTATTTGAAAATCCACTTATATTTATGTATTATTTATAAAATCCTTGTAAATAAGTCAAATATGTTTAAAACTTGTATTTAAAACTTGTAATTAAAATGTGTACTTAAAACATGTATTTAAAATTTGTATAAAATACTCTTTATTAAAACAGGTGTAAAAATCATTTAATCCTTGGAAAATCCTTTGTAGATAAAATCTGTAAAATACATTAAATATTTAACTCAATAAAATCTATCTTGTAAAATTCATGAATAAAAACTTGTTTATAAAAACCATAAATTCCATAAAAAATACAAAGTCCTAAAATTCATAAAAATTACAAAATCTTTAAAATCCATAAAAATGAGTAAAATTCAGAAAATATACTTTACAAAAACATGGTTGCATTTGCATTCGCATTTTTCAGAATAAGTTTGATTTCTGGAACTAAGGACTGAGTCTAGTCTAAAGGATGGAGCTTGATTATAGCCTTTAACTTTCGTTGTAAGGAGCCTGGTTAGGATCTAGAATTTTGACTCTTCAGGTCTTTTGACTTAAAATCTTTGGGTTCCATAAGACCATATTCGGGAAATCAAATCATATGTGCTTAAGTAGACCATTTGGAGTCATCCGTACAACTGTACACCAGTGAACCAATTTTGAACACCTGGACAATGCACTTAGCTCGACTCGCATGGAATTACGAAGGGTAGAACATTTTGGTAGTGCGTTTCTATCCTTATCTTTGCAGCATTGACATCTAAATACGGGAGAGATTGGGGTTGCGATAGTTGCTTCGGATGAGGGAAGGATCTGCTGACACAATTTTTCTAAGACCTCAAAAAAGGTATGGAATAAAAAGATACTATATCCGCCGAGGCACAAAAAGATGAATGCAGTGCAAGCAAATTACAAAGTCAAAGAAAAGAAGAAGCCACCAAATAAGACCACAAAGGTCCAAGCTTCCACCAAATTGCCTGCACATCTTAGTGGAGACTCAGCTACACCGGTTGAGCTTCACAAGGAGATGCATCTACACTGGTCGCACTCCACTTCTTTTCTCATTCTTCTACTTTCTCTCTGTATTCGATTGTGGACATAGCAGAACTGAACTCTGAAGGGAATACCTCCCTCTCCGAGAAAAGAGTAGCGGGATGAGGAAGCCATAGAAGTGTATAGCCGGGATGGACGGTTTCTTCGTTTCTCTAAGCAAGAAGAGCTAAATCAATTCACACATTGTACAAGTTGACTTCAAGGATGATAGAGTTTGCGATATGAATAAGTGAGTCTGAACTAGCTGATGAAGTGATCTTGAGTAAGGATTTGTGGAACTTGAGGACTGTTGAGGATAAAATCCTAATCCTAGTTAAGGCTCCCACAAAATGCTTGTTTTAGGCCCGATCGAGCTCTGTCCTTTGTCTGTTCTCATGAATTGGTTTAGGAAAACAAATTCATTCTAACTTTCTTTCTTTTTCACTTACTTTTCAAAAAAGTGTTTGCTAAGGGACTGGCAAAGTTTAAGTATAGGGGGTTGATGAATTCACGATTCATTAACTTTTCTGTCGCATTTTATCTTAAAACCCTTAACAAATGCATGTAAATTTTCATTAATTCTCATCTTTTTATAAATCCTCATTCATGAATAAATATTCACTTTTAACCATTAAAATCATGTAAATAAATAAAGAACAAGAGAAAGAACAAAAGGCAGATTGGATATATGTATATATGTACAATATGACTTAAAAATATAAATATAACAACAAGGTATATTTATAGCCTAACCCCCGAGACCAAGTCAGCATGGATTGGTCGACAAACCAAAAAAGTAGGGGGAGATAAGGAAAGAAAACTAAAAAATAAATTCAGTCACACCTCATACACCTTTCACTATTTATAAAATAAATACAAAACTTCAAAGATTTTTAATTAATTCATATTTACATATTTTTCACCAAAATCTTTTCCTAAATATTACTAAAAATGTATATAAAAATATAAAAATAAGTTAAAGATATTACCTTGTATATATGCCAAGAAACCCAGCCTATAAATTGTCAAAATTTCAACTTCCAAACATCATAACTTCCTCATACAAACTCCAATTGCACTCTACTCACCTTTAAAGTTCATAAACTAATATTCTCTAATTAATAAAGGTGGTTTCATCGAATTCGGAGTCCATTTGCAAAAAGTCGATTTTGGGACCAAAAGACAACGGGGTTTCTATGCTATTTATTTTATGTAGAGCAAATTATTTACATTTTTCTTAATTTTATAATTTCAATTATTTTCATGATCTTTTAATTTAACCCCAATTTATTTCATAATTTTGGAGCTTATTTATTAGTTTAATAAAATCAAAAACCCTAAATTATAGGTAAAAATGAACTATATCACTAATATCCATATTTATTAATATATGTAAATTAATTTATTAAAATCCCTAAAAATTTACACATTCTTTATTTATTGTTCTAATAACTAAGAAAATAAAAAATTAATTTTTAATTATTTATTTATTAAATTAAAAATCCAAAACCTATTTATATATACATATTTATTAATATAATATTTATATTTTTTAATATTTATTATTTATTAAAAGTAATTATTCCATAAATTAGATAATTAATTTATTTACATTTCTTGTATTTATACCTATTTAAAATAAAATTAATTACTATTTAATACTGATTTTAGAAGTATTTTACAATAACTGACCAACCAGGTGCTGACACTTGTCAGCACCCGGCTCATCTTCCTCAAGAAGCGGTTCAGCCATTCTGTTCTGGACGACCGCCTTCACTGATTTCTCCAGTGAGCATCTTCACTCCTCCATAAGATTTAAACCGTCAGATATCTTCTTCTAACTACCATCTCCATCGCCTACCACTCGATCAAGCTTGGGGAGCAAGCAAATCATCTATATAAACCCCTAAAGACCCCCCATTCGCAACTAACACTCTTGTATCCTTCCAACTACCCAGGACTGTCAAATCCAGTAGCCGACCCCTTCCCTTTCTCGCCTTATTCCAGCCATCGGCGGTGGTGACAACACCTAGGAGAGGCTTCGCGTGGAAGAAGGACGTCGGAGGAGGAGTTCCAAGGTGCTTCACCACCTTGAATCGCAGCTCGTGCCACGTTCCGCTCCGGCCAAGGTCGACCGTTGAGCATCCTTCAGAGGTAATACACCTTTGATAATCACAGACCTATTCCTCCATATTCGTGATTCTTTTTCTTGATATTCGTGCCACGATTAGCATGGCTAATCCCGTGATTAGTTAATTCATCCCTTAGGCTTAGACGCTCATCCAAAATCCATCTTCATTTTGTTTTAAATCCACTTCGAATCACGTCTCATTTTATCACCATTCTCACGCACCTCGGAAATTTCTTCTGGAAACCGTTGTTTTGATCTTGCAAAAACTAATCTTGTGGCCGATTTTATCATAAATCGAGCATAGAAATCTTTTATTTGCAGATCCATCTTGAATCTGGAGCAGTTTCACATCATCTGGAGTTCTCATTTACACGGAAATCAGTCTCAAAGAAGAGGCGTCAGACTGCAATAACCGTTCGTCAGACCATGCTGCAGAGGATCGCCACCTTCATCGCCTCTCCACCACCGCTCGGAGATGCTTCCGACCACCTTCCATTGCGGGCGAGCTCGAGGGGTGGAGGAGCCACCCCTCTGGCCCCCTTCGGAGAGCCAGATCAGCCCCAAACGCCTAAGAGAAATCGGAGAAGACGCGAGCTTCGTCAGTTGCTCAACAGATTCAAGAACAGCATGAACGCCCTAGGCGCACTGGCTTGCGACACGTGGCACACGTAGGGATGTCAGATCAGCCCCATCAGTTTCTAATCCAGACCGTGCAAAGCGAATCGGTGGAAATTTTGCAAATTAAACCCGCCGAATTCCAGAAATTAAAGTCCACTCCAGAAGGTTTCCATTAAATACATTTAAGTCCCTTCGCAAGGACCTAAATATAAAACTTCTTATTTTCTTTCACAGAATAGTCCCTGCGAGGACCCAGTTGCAACAATTTCAATAGTTTTTCTTGCGCTTATACCCTGCGTTGTAGGGGATTATTTTTGGACCTCGTTTGACCTCATTTTTTTGTTGATTTCTTTAGGGTAGTTACGTAACTACCCCAGCAAGATTTTCAACTATTTTTTCATGTATTTTTCTCGTGTTTTAATTCTTCGAAAACCGACTCCGTTTTGTTTTTATTTCGTGTGTTTGTTCGAGCATGTTGCTCGGCTTTTTACCTACTATACCGTATCATCTATATTTTACCTATATTCCACCTATTATATAATAAATAAATTTTGTGAAAAATATCACTTTGAAAAATAAATAAAAATTGGAAAAGATTAAAATCAAATAAAAAAATTAAAATAAAAATTAAATAGTAAGTGTATCTTTCCTTTGATTGCTTTAAGAAGAGATAAAAATAAATCACAAAAATATTTCCTTAAAAAATCAAAATAATCTATTCTGCCTCCTTCAGTTCGACCCAGGCACACTTACCTGGATAAAAAAATAGTGTAGGTTTTCTTTAGAAAACCGAATTTGTTTGATCGACTGAGATCTTTTCGCGGATTTTCTACATTGACAATCTCTTCTCTAAAAAGTAGCGATCGGATTTTAGCTTTATCAGCTAGCTATGGTAGTTTTGTTTCTATGCTAGGGCTTGCTGCGGAGTCTAGTGATTCTGATTTTGCTGGAAGCTCCTTCCAACCTGTTGTGGGTGATATGGCTAGATGACCAAATTCTAACATGATTATTGTCCACTAGGATAGGTTAAATTCTGATCATTAGCCCATGCAACATTCACCTCTTGGATCTTGGGTGGAGGTGGACAGAATAGTTCAACAAAGTCAGGGCCTCAGAGTGATACACAACCATCTACTTCTGTTGTGAAGATGGTGATCCCTGGTCAGGTGCTTGCACATAGTATACATGCTGAACGGAGTGGGGTTGCCTTTAACTCTACTGCATTAATTGTTGCGGTGCTCATTCCTGTGGCTTAGTGGGAGTCTTGTATTGTTATACCACATAGTTGCAAGAATTAATGGTGCTCATCAGAAGCTCCAGTTGCTTTGGGATCTGGTCTAGCTTGTCCAGCCGCTTGGCCCTTTATTCGACCACATTCAATTTTTCGAGATAATGTGTCTGCTTCTCAATAATATCGACCTCTGAAAGATAGTCCCTGATGATGCTCAGATTGGAACACTCATCTCTCTCTCTCTTCTCCATAGGATGCTACCATATAAACTAGTTTGGGAGGAATCTGTAAGTTCTTTTAAAAGGTGCGGGATGAAGATAGGGTGATCGAACCTTCGACTGTTCCCTAAAAAATCTGTCATAGCACATCTTCATCTTTGTTGGGACCCTCTACAGACTGCATCCACCAGCTTCTAGGATTCATGATTCAACCCACCAAAAAATTTCTGCACTAGACTGGTATTTGGAATCCCATGGTGGGGGAACTTCTCCTGAAGGTCCTTAAACCTTTCCCACGCCTCATGGACTAGCTCATGTGATAATTGTGAAAAGACAGAAATCGGTGCATGCATTTAGTTCAGATGACCCAAAGTATAATATTTGTACAAGAAGGATGACTTGAATTCCTCACAGGTCGTCACTACTTTCCCCATATGGTTTATCTAGTAGAGTGCCTTGTCTTGCAGGCTGAACGGGAAAGCAATCACCTTGACAACCTCCAATGAGATGTTGGGGTAGTGCATGGTGCCGCATATGCAGTTGAATTGCTGGAGGTGGATGTAGGGTTCTTCATTGTATTCCAATGGATTGTGGGAAGAAGTGAGAGCAGTTGTGGCTTTAATTAAAAATGACTGTGGATTTGAGGAATTTGAATCCACCATGTGATTTACTTGGCTCAAGGGTTGTAGGTTTCCTTGAGTGTCAGCTTTGGTTTCTCTCTCACCTCATCATCACCTCCAGGGTCTCCACCTACTTTTTTGTCTTCATCTCCATGTTGTTCTTCTCCTCCCTAGTTTCCTTTGTCCCTCCTCAAATAATTCAACATATCCTGGAATGCAACCTGGGAGAGAACCTGATCTCTCAACTGTTGTGGGATTGCCTGAATGGAAGAGAGCAGTTGGTTGTTGACCTAATTTTAATCTACTTGCTGCCCCTTGCCCTTGGGTTCCATATCAGGTTCAGCACGATTAATTGATCTTCAGACTGGGGTCAATATCTGTAGTGGGAAAAGTACCACGATCAATCTTGATGTAGGTACCAGATGTGGAGAAGAGTTCAGAATCATGGTCGATTATGAACTTTATTAGAGTGGGGGAAGAGAATGGAGACTGGTCAGTTTCCATCTGAAAGGTGGAGAGTTCAAGACAAGAGTGGTCCTGAGATCTCATAGAATAAAAAACCAAGGAGTCACGACAATGCTTCATAACGTTTGAACTGGGTTCCCTAGAATCACCTTGAATTATTAGGGATGTCAGCATTTGTGACTCGATATGGGTGTTCGCAAGGTCCGAAAAACCATCCAGAATGTGACATCTCAAAAGTAAAAAGGATTGAAATGATGTAGAGTTCAGAACATATAATGAAGAAGAAGTGCAACAGAAAATAACTGTAAGGCTCTGATGAGTCGCTGAATACGATAAATAATTTGGGCACATTGTAGTACATGTACTTAGCGAACCAATCAGAACCGAGGGAAAATCTCCGTGAAGAGTGTCTCAGCTTAATTTATATCCCGGGCAAGTCTAGGGTCGAACACAGGGAGGCAAAGGAACAACTTGAGGTCAATTCAAAAATTTAGTTCTAGATTTTCAGTGCGATTTTTTTTAGATTTTTTTAATGCAAATAGATGACAAATACAAGATGCGGCTGAATTAAGATAATAAGAAAACACACAACTAGGCCACACTAATTTTAATGTCAAATCAATTCAATTCAGTTAAATTATATTTTTTCTAAAATCCTAATCCAGAGTTGAAAGCAAGACACTTTTTTAGATTTTTTATGGGTTAAAATGCAACAAATAAAAATACACACTTTTTATGGTTTTTTCGTAATTTCTCACACAAACAGTAAGCAAAAATCATGAAAATTTTACTAGAATATAAACATAATGCAAGGAAACTATACTACTATTTTTGGAATTTTTTGACAAAATATGAATTTTTTATGGATTTTTTAGTAAAAACATGGTTGCGGTGAGTAATTAATTTATAATAAATCCACAATATCAAATTAGCCAGAGAATGAATTATCCCAAATAGATATTTATACAAACAATTCAGGAGAGTTGAAATTTCGCAAAAAAGATGTATGTGGATTTAATTAAAAATCAAATACTAAAATAACTCTACAATTTATTTCAGGTACAAGACAACTCCACTTTGGATGAAATTTGGACAGTATCTCAATCACTTATCAAGGCATCATATCTAATTTTGTGGAATTTTTAGAGCAACTATGTATCAGATATGAATTTAATAGAACAAAATGGGTAAAATATGCAGAATTTCAGTTAAATATTTTTAATTAATTACCCACAATTCACAAAAATACAAATAAATATTCAGAATGTAGATAATTAGTTTCTCAACATAATGGCATTTTTCATTGAATAAAATTGTGCTCAACAGATGTCCAAATTAATAAGCAAACACAGCGGTCTTTGTGCAATTTTCGAAAGCAAAATAAACAAACAACTATATACAGGGACCTATTTGTAATTACAAGAACATGACGGGAAATATGTGCAATTGTTACATAATAAATAGAATAAAAAATGACCTTTCCTTCTTCTTCCTTGGTTCACAGGTGTAACCCAAAAAGGGGGGAGTCGGCGGCGGCTGAAGATGGTGGCGTCGTCGCGGCTGAGTGGAGGAGGAGCAACCCAGCGGATGGGGATGACGGCTGGAGACCTTCGAGCAGAGGCGGTGGAGGAGAAACGTGCGGGCTGGAGGGGGGCGCTCACACACGCGGTGGAGGAAAAGGGGGGATAGCTGGCGGAGTGGCCGACGCTGGTGGCAGCGCTGCGCGCGGTCGCGGCGGCGATGGGCGGCTCGCCGCTGGAGGAAGGTGGCACTGGCGGAAGAGGGTGGCGTCGGCGTGGCTACTTGGCGATGGAGGAACGGGGGTGGGGGGGGGGGCGTGGCCTGCTGCTCCTCTTTTTTTAATTTTTTGATTTTTATTTAATTTCTGTTGTCTTTAGCTTTAGTTTTATTTTTTTAATTTTTTTTGTAAATAGGAAACAAATATGTATCCAAAAGGGGAAGCTGATGAGTTGTTGGTGATGTGATAGAGATATAAACAAATGAAGGATTTTTGGATGGTGAAATGATGTGCTAAAAAATTTGCAAAAATGACAAGATAATAAAATGAGAAGAAAATTTACCTACGATGGAGACAGTCGCCTATGGTGTGCTCACGAGAGCACGGTCTTCGCTCAAATTGCCGGCGAGCGATGAGCTCGAGCAACACACGGATGTGGCTGTGATGTTGGCCGAAAATCAACGGATCTCACCGGAGAGGGGGCTGTCGTCGCTCGACCGCAGTTGTGTCGCTGTCACCGATTCAACTCTGGGAATGAGGCTCTCCTCACAAAAAGATGGATCGAGTGCAAATTGAGGAGGATGGGATGTATACAAAGAGGATAAAATGAGAGGTTATTAAAGTAGTTGGTGGTTATATTATTAATGGAGTTGAATGGGAGGTTTAAAAAATGGTGGGGTTGAATGGAGGTTGGTGGTAGAATGGAGTTGAATGGTGGTTATTGTAGAGAATGTAAAATAAATAATAAAATAAATAATGATATAAAGTAGGCTACTTTAAATACAACAAAAATAAAGATGGAAAAAATAGTGGTGAATTTACAAGTGAATACATACAACATGTACATTTTTTGTTTGCTTTTCTAATATATAATTTTTTTTGTCTTTTTAATAAGAGATATTTACAACGGAAAAATACAATAAAATACTATAATCAAAATATAATACAAGCATGACTTTTTTTGTATTTTTAGTAATTAAGAAAGATAAAATAAAAATGAAGAAAGAATGAATATATACATGATATACAATGTACATCTAGGTCCCAAAACCCAACTTTTGCAAATGAGCTCCGATTTTAATGAAACCAATTCTGTTGGATAGATAATTTTCTAACTTGAACTTTAAAATTAAGTTTGATGAACTCGGAGTTCATACGGAGTAGGAATTTGGCTTGGAAGTTGGACTTTACAGCTTTTTGTCTTTAGGATCTAGGAGCACTTATTTGAGGTAAAATTTATTTTTATTTTTGTAATTTTATATACATTTTTAAATACAAGTTAGAGAAAGAATCAGCCAAAAAGCAGTTGAGATAAAATTATTAAAAATCCATGAAGTTTTGGGCTATTTATAGGTGAAAAACTCCTTTAATTTGCGGCTTTTTAGTGTTAATTTATTTTGTATAATTTAATATACAATAATTAATGTATTTTATTTACAAGAGTCATTTTGTTAATTTATGGATTTTATATACATTTATTTGGGATTTTCTAGGGGATTTTGCCAAGATCAAAATATTGAGATGATGAATCGCTTATTCATCACCCCTATACTTAAACTTTGCAAGTCCTCGAGCAAATAAAGAATGAATAAGTTGGATTAACCCCTGCCTGTGCATGTGAATACAAGACTTGATCTGTTCAAGAACTCTCGGTTTTAGATATCCTAAAATTCTTAGTTGAACCAAGCTCTAGTCAAAAGGTATCCAATTCCCGTAATCATCAGACTCTCTGTGTATACATATATAAGGCATATGACTTTAAGTGTGGACTGCAGTTATAAGAGTAGAGTCGCAACGTCACCCAAGGTTCCAGTCTAAGAGACTCTCCTAAGAACCCAATCCTCAACACTAGGGAATAAACCATTTCTTGCATCCAATCCATCGTCTCTTTAGTTGTCAGACTTGAAAGTGTAGATGGAAGGTCAGATGATGGAGGGCATTGGATTGTATCATTTCTTCTCTCCCTCTCATTGGAACAAGGACTCTCTCAAGTGCCTTATTATTCAACGCATTTTTTTGGGGTGTTGATCAGTGTGGCCGTCAAGAGAAGTTGGAGTCGTCTGCACTTGTTTTCCTGGGAGTACACCGGGGTGTGCCTTTTTTGAGTACATATCATACCTTCTACACCCAGACTTGTAGCATTTACGATGCAGAGCCCTTTTTTGGTGTAAGCCCGACTCCTGGTCCTAATAGCGGTGGTCCAAGTGGACACTATGAAATGGTTGGGAGCGCTCACCTTTGGTGGAAGCTCTTCAATATTTGACTTTGTGAAATGAGAGCTTTTCTTTGACATTTCATTGCTTTGTAATATTTTTGGCTAGCTCCACTACTTTTGACAAGAGTTGGCGTACACTGATCAACATTTTTTTATTTTATATCACACCCCGGCACATAGGTAAATATCAAGAGATAGTACAAGAACCATGTTCTCATACTGGCTAAAGGTGCTGACACTCAGGTTTCATGAAGCCTTCATTGATTTTATCCCATCCTCGAGTATCATCAAATCAGGTCCAAACTCAAATCCCTCATCCCAGTTCCTCAAGTGAAATCCCAACTCATCTCATCATAAATGAGTCGTGTATGTGAGGTGCTGATGATATTCTTAAGGTAGAGACTAAGTATGCAATATAGCACACAAATCTTTCTACTAGGGAAATGTGAATAATTAAGTCAAAGACCCTAATGACTAAGGCTGGTTAACTCAAAATCTCAAGAGCTCATAAACCAAGTGTTTTTAAACATCACTAGTCTTGTGTGAAAGTGTAAGTGTCAGGGACCAAACCAACTTATTAGTTAGTTTTTTCTTTATGGTTTTTATTGTATTTTTTTATTTTTGTTTTTTTTGTTTATTTTTTTAGAAAAAGTTTTTTTTCAAAAAGTTTTTTTGAAAAACAAAGGAAAAGAAGGAACTTTTTTTTGAAAAAGTTTTGTTTTTTTTTCCAAACGTATTTTTTTACAAAGATAAGAAAGGATTTTTTTTGAAAAAGTTTTTTTAAAGCAAATAAGGAAAATGGGAAACAATTATGGTTTTTTTAAAGAGATTTTTTTTAAAGAGAGATTTTTTTACCCACCCCGTAATTATTGTATAAATACAAAAATACGTGAAAGTACGAGCTATGGGTAAAGTATATACACGCCCCCCTATACTTAGCTCGTGATATGTCCTCAGAGCACATGAAGCGAGAAAAAGACATAGCTCGTGCTAAGCGTAGGATGACTAGAAAAAGTATAGAAGTCGATCCGCCCCCTATACTTAGGCTCTAGTTAGCCTAAGTATAGGGGGAAGAGCAAAAATGGGGCGGACGAGGTCGAGAGGAGAAATGGATGAGTATACACACAAGGCGGGCATTGATTCCCCCCTATACTTAGGCTCTGGTAAGCCAAGGTATAGGACAAGATTAAGTGTGAGAACTGATGTGATCTGGAGAATATACAAAAAAGGAAGAATATGTACAAGAGTGATTGAATCTTCAAAGCTGCTGAATCTCGATGATGCATCTTCATGAAGAGTAATATGATGTAACTGCTCTGTGCTCACTCTGCATGAAGTTGATGACCTCGACTTGGACCAACTGCTCTTTAGAATCTACAAAATTCTTCAACAGTTGTCCATTCACCACATGAGATTATGCACCATCTGTGAGATCAACTATCTCTACACTTCCATTCTCGTGCACTTTCTTAACAACAAAGAGACCCGCCCATTTAGATTTGAGCTTCCCATGGAAAATCTTCAACCTGGCATTGAACAACCATAGACAAAGTCTTTGCACCTAATGTGCTGATCATGCCATCTCTTTACTTTATCCTTATAAATAAAACTGTGGTCTTATGCCCTGTTTCGGATTTCCACGAGCTCGTTCAAATTCAAATCTCGACAAAGCTTCCCTAGGTGACAACTCCAATAAATCTGCTTAATTGCCTATTCGGATTTGTGAATCAGCTCTGCAGGCAAATGGCATGGCTTGCCATAGATCATTCTAAATGGTGAAGTACCCAATGGTGTCTTGTAGGTTGTCCTATAGGCCCATTGAACTTGGTCCAAAAGCTGGGACCAGTTCTTCCTATTGGGACGAACCAACTTCTGCAAAATACTCTTCACCTCTCTGTTCGAAACCTCTGCCATGTCGTTGGACTATGGGTGGTAAGGACTAGTAACTCTATGCTCAAATCCATAGTCCTTAGCTAAAGATCTCATATCTTGGTTCACGAAGTGGCTACCCCCATCAGATATCAAAACTTTTGGCACCCCCAACCTAGCAATAATATGGTCTCTCACAAACTTACAGACAGTCTTACTGTCTGCGGTTCGGGTTGGGATAGCCTCCACCCACCTGTATAAATAATCAACCGCCAACAATATGTACTCATGTCCTTGGCTATTGGGAAAGGGACCCATAAAATCTATGCCCCATGCATAAAAAACATCACAAATAATCATCGCTTGCATGGGCATCTCATCTCTTTGTCCAACTATCCCTCCCATCCTTTGACAAATTGGGCACGACCGTATAAAATCAATAGCATATCTAAACAAGGTCAGCCAATATAACCCACATTGAAGTACTTTGTGAGCTGTTCTCTTGCCCGAATGGTGTCCTCCAACCTCGAGTGAATGACAATATGTGAGTACACTCTGGTACTCCTCTTGAGGAATACACCTTCTCCAAACACAATTCGACCCTTTGAAGAAAAGGAAAGGATCGTCCCAGTGGTATCTCCTTGAATCTGACTTCAGTCGATCAATTCTGCTCCTAGTCCAACCATGGGGAACCTGCTTGGAGACAAGATAGTTCACCATGTTTACATAGCATGGGAGTGAGTCAATAACACAAATTGACTCGTCTGGGAAGGTCTCTCTAATTTGGTCATAATCAGGAGAATCTTTAAGTTCAATTCGAGAAAGGTGATCAGCCACAACATTCTTCACTCCAGGTTTATCTTTTATCTCCAAATCAAATTCCTGGAGGAGTAAAATCCACCTAAGAAGACGTTCCTTCGCATCCTTCTTTTCCATTAAATATCGAATGGATGTGTGATCAGTGTAAATTGTCACCTTAGAGCCCAAAATATATGACCTGAACTTCTCGAGGGTCCATACTACAGCGAGCATTTCCTTTTCAGTCAATGTATAATTCTTCTATGTAGGATCTAATACTTTGCTCGCGTAGTGGATCGCAAACGGGATCCCCTCTTGCCATTTTCCTAACACAGCTCCTATAGCAAAATCTGAAGCCTCAGTCATGATCTCAAAGGGGAGAGACCAGTCAGGAGCTTGTAGGATAGGTGAGGCACAAATCTTCCTCTTCAAGAGCTCAAAGGCCTCCAGACACCTACGATCTACAACGAACTCTGTGTCTTTCCCTAAGAGCTCAGACAGTGGGTGGGCGATTTTTGAAAAATCCTGAATGAATCTCCTATAGAATTTAACACGCCTTAAGAATGACCGCACTGACTTCACGTTGGTAGGTGGATCGAGTTTCTTGATCACCTCCACCTTGGCAGGGTCAACCTCCATTCCCCTTTTGGATATGACATGTCCCAACACGATACCCTCCGTCACCATAAAGTTACTCTTCTCCCAGGAGAGTATCAGATTTACCTCTCTACACCTCGTGAGAACTCGGTCCAAGTGCGCTAAACATGTATCAAAAAAATCACAAGGCACCGAGAAGTCATCCATGAACACTTCCAGGAAATCTCCCACCATCTCGGCAAATATGGCTATCATGCACCGCTGAAATGTGCCCAGGGCATTGCAGAGCCCGAATGGCATGCGCCTGAAAGCATAAGTACCGAATGGAAATGTGAATGTGGTCTTTTCCTGGTCCTCAGGGGCTATGTCCACCTGGTTGTGGCCTGAGTACCCATCAAGGAAACAGAAGAACTCTTAACCTGCGAGTCTCTTTAAGATCTGGTCAATAAAAGGCAAGGGAAAGTGATCTTTCTTGGTTGCAGCATTCAGGCATCTGTAGTCAACACGGACATGCCACGACGTAGGTACTCGTGTTACGATCTCTACCCCCTCCTCATTGGTGACCATCTGAATTCCTGACTTCTTCGGGACAACATGAAGCGGGGCCACCCATTTGGAGTCAGAAATAGGGTATATAAACCATGCTTTGCACCATTTCTCAATCTCCTTCTTCACTACTTCCCGTAGATTGGGGTTAAGTCTCCTTTGGAACTCACGGGAAGGTCTCACATTATCCTCAGTAAAAATATGGTGCGAGCAGAGAGCGGGGTTGATCCCCACGAGATCCGACACTGTCCAGCCTATTGCTTTGCGGTTCCTCTCTAAGACTTCTAACAACCTAGACTCCGATTCTAAAGTCAAGTCTGAGCTAATGATGATCGGATATCTTTCTTTGGGTCCTGCAAGAAAGGCGTACTTGAGTGCAGGAGGTAGTGATTTCAGTTCTGGCAATGTGGTTTCATCAAGCAAATCTGGTTGAACTGAATCTGAATATGGTTCCGTGTTGCATGAAGGTGGTCTAAGCTGAGTAGTACTCGCCACCAAATCAGAAGTATCAGGAGTCGGATCGTCAAAAATATCCAGACAATCGGCAAAAGCCACGTCCGACTCATCATCTATGTCCCATGATTGTTCCGAAGAGGATGAAACTGACAGATCCAGATGGATCTCTACGTCATCATAGGAATAGGTAGATTCATCTCTAACAAGATCAGACAACACCTGGCAAACTGCATCATGCACTATGTCCTCTCCTGATGAAAGGGTCTCGCTCTATCCTGAAGGAATCTGTCCCTAAATCCCAACGGTGCTGATCATTCTGCAATCTGCCTCTGATGATGAGTACTCTGTGCTACTCTCTGAATCGGGTCACTGACACTTGGTTTGCTTCATCTCAAGGTTCACTTCTCTGCCTGGAGAACGGAACTTCATCATTCCCGTACCATAATCGAAAGTTGCACATGCGGTCCTAAGGAAGGGCCGTCCGAGAATGATTTGAGATTCTCTCCAGTGATTGGGGGTCTCCATGTCCAAGACTGTGAAGTCAACCTGTTAGTTCTGCCCCTCAATCGAGATAACTATGTTCTTCACTTCTCCCTTAGGCCTCTTCACTGAACGATCTGCGAATTGGAGTAAATCTCTAGATTTGCGAAGTGGTCCCAACTCCAATTTCTGATATAATGCTAAGGGAAGTAAGTTGATTGAAGAACTGTTATACAAGAGTGTATGTGCAAACACAATGTCATCAATACGACTCTCCACATAGTGAGCACCCATGCCTCTCTTTTTCCTTGGCAAAGTCTGATTCTTGAGACAATAAGTTGTGGCTACTTATAAGACATGCGTCTTTCTATTTCAGTTATCTTTCTTCCTGTTAACCCTTGTAGGTGTGCATCTCACCTTAAGGTATTTTTGGAATGTAGGATGGTTAGCCACATATTCATCAAATGGCACCTTTACAGTGATGTTTTCTTTACAAAACTGTGCCATATCGGGATCATCTTTCTGAATCTTTTTGATGCGCTTTCCTGCCATAAGAGCACGGGGGAAAGGGATTGAAGCTAGAGAAACAGAAGATGAAGAGTCTGAATCATGAACTGAAAGATCATTCTTGGCATTAACTGAAACAAAGTTCTTCATACATAAATTTTTTTGATGCAACATGGAATCAAAATCAAATCTATCTACTATAAGTTGTGGAATAGAAGCTGGAGTGGTATCCGCCACAACCGGAGATGCAAGGTCCTCCGTAGACTCAGAAGTGTATCCATGCTGTCGATGCTGCATACGTGCTCTCCTTCTCCTCTCGGCTCCCTGAGTAAAGGTCCTCGAATGGTGCTGATGGGGCTCCGGAATATGTTGCCTCTCCTCCTCGTCCTCTAAAAACTCCTCAGGTAGAGCTCCAGAGATGCCCCTCCTCGTGTCCCTTGCCTGGTCTAGTACGGTCACGGTCCTTCCGCTCCTGAGTGACATGTGGTTAGCCTCGTCACACGAAAGAATCTCATGTTCAGATCTAGGAGATGCTGAATAGTATACCTGACTAAAGTGTTGCTGAGAACTAGATCGGTTCAGGCTATTGGGGTTAGCCTGAACTTAGGCTGGAATCGAGGTAGAAGGTGCAGTCTGCTCATCTCGCCATCTAGATAGGCGGTTGACATCCACCCGTAAGTTATGAATTTCGTTCCTGTAGGAACGGAGCTCGTCAAGTATCTGCTGATGTATGTCCACGGGTCCAGATGATGAAGGAAGTGGATAAGACTGGGAAGAAGAACGAGAAGACTGGCCCTGCTGGTCAGGGTACTACCTCTGCTGCTGCTGGGGTTGTGGGCCCTGCTGACTCGTCTGGTAATGGCCCTGTCGGCCATACTGCTGGTACTGTTGCCGCTGCTGCTGGGGTGGCTAGAATCTAGGGCTTTGTTGTGATGGAGGTGGTGCAGAGGTGAATGCGGTGTTGTGAAAGGTCGGGGATGCTGGTAGGTCTGTCGGTCTCCCATACTTCCCTGTCTAGCTGGGTCCTGAGTATACCATACTCCATTCACCTCCCAAACCAATGGAGGCTCCTCCTGAACTGTCTTGCTAAAGGAGGTGGCTGCTGGAAAGAGTGGGCGTAGGATTGGTCCTTCTCCCACGGCTGGGGTTGCCCTGACACCAACTGCTCCTGAATATGGTGAACTCGGTATACGGGGGCAGAGGGTGCAGTCACGACGGGTATCCTCATCTTAGATACCTTCTCAGTCAACTCCTCCATCTGTTTTGGAAGTTTGGAGACGCTCCGGTCTAACTCATCAATCCTCCTATCGATCTTCTTGACTACTGTAAGCTTGTCCGCAAGGAGTTCCATGCTAGGGATCACGTCCTGAGAGAGATCGACTACAGCTGATTCCCCCCCCCCCCCCTTAAATGATAGTGAATTGGGGGACGGTGTATAGGCCCTGCTGGCCATCTGTGAGCAGTTAGTTTCAGCCATCTGCTCGAATATCTTCCAGACGGTATCCTCTCCTCGTGATGTATAGCTGCCTCCATAGGTAGCGCTCACTAAAACCTGCATCTCAGGGTTGAGACCAGTGAAGAATGATTGGACCAAGATGTTATCATCTAAATTGTGACAGAAACACTTCTGCAGGATGTCCTTGAATCTTTCCCAAGCATCACAAAAGACTTCATGGGGGTAACTGGGAAAAACTCATAATACGCATCCTCATCATGTTAGTTCTACTCAACGGGTAGAACTTCTTCTGAAACAGGTCCTTGAACTGGGCATAAGTGGTAACTATAACTCCCAAGTTCTTTACCCAGTAGTCAGTTTTGCCACCCAAGGCAAATGGAAGGGCTTTGAGCCTAATATAATCCTGGCTAACATTATGATGTTTGAGGTTAGCACAGATGAGCTCAAAGCCCCTTAGAAATGCATATGGCTCCTCAGATGCATTCCCATCAAAATGTGGCAGCAGGTTCAGAAAGTGCGGCTTCAACTCAAAATCAACATTGGGTTCGACCAGACTCAAGTAGTTATGAATTTGATATTGTCCGGGGTTGTATGCCGCATCCATTGGTGGTTCAACCCCAACATTTAGTTGTCCTAGCTGAGCTCGGAGTAGTGTGTGTTGCTGCTCAGATGCAGCTAATCTGGAAAGTACCATTCTCAATGGGTCTTTATTGTTCTCTTCTTCCTCTTCTTTCTTCTTTGGAGGTATTTTCCTTGTATGGCCTGAATCAGAAAGGTGTTCTTGATTAGAAGAGGATTTATGAATCAAGATATTCTCAATGGGGCGAAGGTCTTCCTCGGTGAGGTGGGAAGAGAGAAATAAAATTGTTTGAGAGTAACCATCCCGAGAGTGGGAGATCCTGGGCTCAAGAGGGTCATGAGTCCAGGTTGGTCCAAGTTGCGCATGGACCTATGAGGACGTACTTCTTGAAGGGTTCAACGAGAGATTCACAAAGTCCGAATAAATATCCCCTAATAAGTCATCTTCGATGTCAAAAGAACCGATTAGAACACGATATTCAATGAGGCGCTAGTTCTACGGTGCACGTAAATGTGCGGAGTGAACTCACATAATATAAACGCAATTCAAACCTCAATTTCACTAACTCAACAGGAGATGGCCGTAAGAGTTCGGTCGAATTATCTTGTCAATTTTAGTTGATGAGCATACAATCTTGGAAAGATTAACGAGCTGTTAGGTGCATGTATTTTTGTATAGACTGGCCCGGTTCTTACAACTAGTTTGACCTACTTTCAGCCAATATAGGAGTAAGTACGGACCGTATAAATACGGCTATCCGTTCCTTGAGGACTAAGGCATCCTCTAAACCTCCCACTTTGCTAAGGAAGTCCGGAACGTTTACCGGCTACCCGTATTCCTCACTGAAGAGTAGCTTATCGCCTAAGAATAAAGAACCAGTAGTAAGTAAGAAATCCATGCTTGGCTCTATCTTAGGGTCGTCTCTCTCTCACTTGCAAGTAAAACAAACAATGAGGGCTTTATGCACCCGAGAACAAGGGTTCTTTTTATTCCAATTTTTTAATCGACCTGCTCAATTCAGTCCCAATTTTAGAGTTAGGTTATCACTTGACTTTAATCTGAACACACAAACACATCTACTGTTCCGTCCCAATTTCCTTTTTGGCCTTAAGTTGTAAAACTAGAGGGGAATCGGAAATAAGAATGCAAACAAGAAACTACGATGCATGCTCAGAAGAAGGTATACTTACAGTGAATCCCAACACTCTCCATGCGTTATGCAAAACTGAATTTGTAAATTTTACACTAAATGCATGCAGATCAAGAAAACCGCACCTAAATAGTATACAATTAGCAGGGAAGAATTGATTTGATTTTGAGCTAAGTAGTATGTGTCTATGTGCTTCTCATTATGAATCTTATAAGATATGTGAATCTTCTAAGATATGTGTGGTCTAATTTATGATGGCCACAAACAAATTTGATGCTAAACTACCGTGTGCCTAATCCTAAAAATCGTCACTCAAGTCGAGCCCCACCCTCATCGGAGAGTGAAACAGGTCTCGACACACCACAAATAATGTCCGAGTCTCTTTTACACACGCGAGCTCTCAAGCAAGAGCCGCTAAAAAGAAGCAAGTTACCTAAATTATTACAACCAAATAATTACAAGAACTTACACAAATTTCTCTCGAAAATAAATTAGCAATTCCTTGATCTTCAGCAGTCGGCGCGCGTTGAGTCCGTCGACCTCCGATGCACTCCAAGTCCACCGAGCCCTCGCAAGGAAAATAAAACTTATATTAGAGAGATAAACAATAAAATATATACAAAAATGATAAAAAAAATAATTGCAAAAATATGGAATAAATACAAGTGGCTCTGGGGTCAGACTACCCGAGTAAATGAAAATCTAAATCCAAATTTTTAAATTAATCCCTAAGCCGTTTGCCTCCCCGACAATGGCACCATCTGACGAGTTGCTAAATACGATAAATAATTTGGGCAAACAATTCAGGAGAGAGTAAATTATCCCAAATAGATATTCTTACAAACAATTCAGGAGAGTTGAAATTTCGAAAAAAGATGTATGTGGATTTAATTAAAAATCAAATACGAAAATCGCTCTAAAATTTATTTCAAGTACAAGACAACTCCACTTTGGATGAAATTTGGAAAGTATCTCAATCACTTATCAAGGCATTATATCTACCTTTTATGGAATTTTTAGAGCAATTATGTGTCATATATGAATTTAATTGCACAAAATGGGTAAAATATACAGAATTTCAGTTAAACATTTTTAATTAATTACCCACAACTCACAAAAATAAAAATAAATATTCAGAATGTAGACAATTAGTTGCTCAACATAATGGCATTTTTCATTGAATAAAATGGTGCTCAACATATGTCCAAATTAATAAGCAAACACAGGGGTCTTTGTGTAATTTCCGAAAGCAAAATAAACAAACAACTATATACAGGGACCTATTTGTAATTATAAGAACATGACGGGAAATATGTGCAATTGTTACATAATAAATAAAATAAAAGATGACCTTTCCTTCTTCTTCCTTGGTTCACAGGTGTAACCCAACAAGGGGGGAGTCGGCGGCGACAGAAGAGGGTGGCATCGGCGCGGTTGAGTGGAGGAGGAGCAATGCGGCGGAAGGGGACGCCGGCTGGACACCTTCGGGCGGAGGCGGTGGAGGAGAAACACGCGGGCTGGAGGGGGGCGCTCGCACGCGCGGCAGAGGAAAAGGGGGGATGGCTGGCGGAGGGGCCGGCGCTGGCGGCGACGCGGCGCGCGGTCACGACGGCAGTGGGCGGCTCGCTGATTAATACCCATTCATCACTCTTTATTCTTTTATTTTATCTACAAAACCCTTGCAAAACATCATGTATATATGTGTAAAAAGAATAATTTATCAAATTGCATGCATCTTGTAAATATGCATAATTAGCATGTTTTTGTGCATAAATAAAAGAATAAAGAAATAAAAAAAAGAGGGAGATATTTAGAATAAATATTGAGCGGTCTAATCCCAAGGGAGGGCTCAACATGGGCCTGACCTCAAAAGAATCAAAGTAGAGAGAGATAGGGAAGCTCAATCGTGTGTACATATACCTATGTATATAAATAAAATTATTTTCCTCAAAATAAAAATAAAAAGTGTTTTGTACATAAAACTAAAAGAAAAATGGAAAAACAAAAGAAAAATAAAACAAATAAAATTTATCTCATCAGTGCATATAGACCATGTATATATAATAACCTATCTATTTATTTTCTCCTTGTAAATAAATAATTACAATCTAATAAAAATACTTCCATATTCCATATTTTATGGTGTAAATAAATAAAATTAAAATCAGAAAAATTAAAATAAAATAAAATGAAAAAGAATCAAAATCAAAATCCACCTTGTACATATACCATGTAAATATGTAGATAAAAGTATTTATTTAACCTATGTAAATAAATAACAAAAATAAAATAAAAATACCCTTTTATTCCAAATTTTATGTTATAAATAAAAAAATATAATGGGAATAAATATATAAAAATAAACAATTAAAAATAAAATTCAAAAATACACTTATGTATATACCTATATATAATAATAATAATAATAATATAACGTAAATACATAAATTATATTTCAAAAAAATAAATAAAAATCACTAAAAACTACTTTGAAAATAAATAAATATTTTTTATGTTTTAACTTTTTTGAAATAAAAACATTATCTAATTTATCTTGAATTTCCAAAATAATTTCCAATGGACGCCTCCCATTGGTCCACGGGGGATGTTGACCCCCGGTCAACTCCCCCCTGGACCTTTTCGCCCGCGGATCTCGCTCCAGACCCGACTTCACCTAATTTTCTAAGCTAGATCCGATCACCGTATACCCAAACCCCAGGCTCTAATTAACCTCCGCTGATCCGAGACCTTCGCCCGACCATCTACCTAAGGGTCCGTGCTTCACCAAGCCGGACCCGACTCCTTCTTCTCGGACCTGCACCACTATATAGCTCCACCTCCACCGCACATTACCCGCCATCTTTGGCTCTGATCCTTCGTCCCAGGACCTCCACGCTGATCCCTAGAGTGACAGCTACCGATTGGTGTGTTGCAGAGAGGAGGAGGAGGTCACCAGCCACTGATCCGGCAACCCTTCTCGCCGTGCACCGCCGCGAGGTGTGTCAGAGCCTCGGGACCCGAAGACCCTTCGAGGCGAAGACCCAGAGCTCCACAAGCTCATCCCCAGTCGACTCCATTCACTAGGTCAACTCGAATCCCTTTAGTTTCGCTTAATTTTCCATTACGCCCAAATCGTCCCTCTGCCGTTGCCGATCGATTCCCACCGCTACGTCCACCCATTCGATCATTGGTCCATCCCTTCACCCTCGTGAGACTTCTCCTCACATTCTGCACCCACTCACTCTCCTTGGTTCACCCCGGAACCAACGCTCGACCTCCACTACCTTCGCCTAGCCGGAGGTCATCGCTCCGCCGCACCCGACCACCCTTACCACCCCCTGACGGATCGAGGCAGTTTGCCCTCGACCCAGGAGTTCTTCTGTGCCCTTTTTCAGGTCAAAGGGGCCTCATCTGGAGGTCCAAAGTTCGTGCACAGGAGCTTCCCTCCTCCGCCGTCGCTGGGACGCTCCGGTGGTCCCCGGCCTCATCAGAGGCATCTAGCAGCTGCAGAACAACTTGGCGATCATTTCCACCATCTCAGCAGCCCTAGAGGAGGTCCAGGCGCCCGTGGTGCTCCGACGAAGTTCGCCGGAGCTGAGTTCATCCAGGATCCTTCTCCGTCGTCCGATCAGCCTCTCTGCTCCAGATCTGACCAGAGCCATCCATTTACAAGGAGCACCCACCGTTCGATCCACCGAAGAGCTGATCTGGACCGTTCACTCAAACGAAGAGGTACCCTATATCCAGCACCGTCCGATCTACACGTGGCATCTTCATCGCCGTCGATCCAGCGAGGGTTTAGCCGCAGTCAGTCACCATCAGATCCTCCACGTGGCAAGCTCTCCGCCGTCCACTTTTAATAAGGGGTAAATATCCCTTAGGTCCCTGCTCCGTTGCTTTTGTTATTTAGTCCTGTAAATATTTAATTCAGTTGTTTTTATTTTGGTTATTTGCATTGAGGACACCTATGTTTCTGTGTTTTGCATTTTAGTCCTTATATATGTGGGCCATGTGCATCGACACGGGAGGACCTGGAACTTTTGCATGCTCTATCCTATATTTCTTGCGTGTTATGGTTTGATATTTTAGAAATAGGAATTACAATTAGGTTCCTCCGTGCCTGATTGACGTGCGCTGCGCGTATCCTGTTGGACTTTTTGCACGAGTGGCCTTGGGTTTTATTTACTTGTTATTGTTGAGCCCTTGGAAATAGTTTTTCTTGCATCTAGGTCCCTGTGCACTTTGAGCCTTTGTTTTATTTAAATAAAATATCAAATTAAATCCAAATTGCGTGAAATTTGTACATGTGGCTCCTTCCATTGTGTAAGAATTTTACTAAAACCTTGGTACATTTTTAGGCTTTTTGATATTTTTAATAATTCAAAAACAGTAGTTTTTGTGACTGTCTGGTTTAGAATATCAAATAAAAATAATAAAACTAATTTAAAAATTCTAAAAAAATTAGGATTTGTTAGCTTTCGTGTGTTTGAATTTCTATGAAATTTTGGTAATTTTTGGATATATAAAAACCTTAAAAATTAAAAACCCTAAAAATCTTATAACAATTCTAAAAAATTCTATAAAACACAAAAAATATAAACTCTTTTTCTAAATTTTAGTTTTTGTTTATATTTTTCATAAAAATTACTCCAAACTTTTATAAGTCCATTTTATATTTTTTATGGACCTTTGAAGTCTGGCTGGACAATAGCTTACTGTTTTGGTCTTTCTTGATTTTTAGAAAATTATATAAAAATTGAAATATTCTGAAAAATTAACCAAAAACACTAAAAACATAAAAATATTTTTGTTTGAATTTTTGGAATGTTTTTGAGTGTTTTTATTATTTGTTGAGTGTGCTTGATTTTGCCTTTTTCCTATTTTCCCTCATAATTAAAAATCTAAAAAAATATAAAAATAATTAAAAATCCACCAAAAATATTTGTGTTTATTTTATTTTGTTTTTAAACTACTTCGTAGGCTGCGAGGCCAATTCGATTCTCCCTGAGACCGACCCTGGGTGCTAAACCAGGTTAATCTTTTAGCGAGGACCGCTATTTCTGTTTTCATTGATTTTGTCTTCTATTCGTTTGGTGGTTCCTCTTTCTTTTTCTTGATTGAGTTGATTCTCTTGAAATCCGGGTCGCAACGACCCAAGTATTATTACCTTCACCCGGGTCTTGGGGATTTTTCAGCTCATCAGAATGACACCGTTGCCGGGGAGAATGGCTTAGTAGTTGTTTTTATTTTTCGTTTTGTTTTCTTTTATTTTTCACGGTTTTCCGCGGCTTTTTGTTCGTCCGCGGCTTTTTACAGCTTTTTGTTTTCTCTCTGTTTTCTTTTTATTTCATTTTATTTCTGTTTTTATTTATTTTGTGTGTTTATTTTTATTTTTCCATATAGCCTGTTTTATTTTATCTGTCTTGCTTTATTTTGATAATAATCTGGTCTGATCACATTTGTTTGTTTACTTGCGAGGACCCGAGGACCGAGGCAGCTCTTCTCGAAGAGCCGATGCAACCGTGGGAATCGGAGGCGGCTCCCTTCTGCACGGAGCCACATGAGAGCGCGAGGAGACTAGCAGGAGTGCGAGATTAGCTTAGCTTAGCGTAGTTTTATTTTCAAGCACATTTATTAAATGTAATAACACAAGGACAGGACTTGGATACTTGGTAGACTTTCGGGGTCTATTTCACCGAGCACCGGTGTGCTCGAGGGACCCCACCGAATGTTTCGCATATTTTTCGCAATTTTCTTTCATTTATTTACTGCCTATTCGGTTTTCACGGTTTTGGCCTTAGCTTAGGATTTTCTCTGATTGCGCCGTAATAACTAGGTCCACACACCTAATAACTTGCATGTTCCTATTAGACCGTAATTGGACCAACAATAAAATTTATAAGAAAAGACTATTTGGTCACTTGAGGGGTCCCGAGCCGCTAGAGGTAGTATACAGCGCTGGCAGGACCCGTTGTGGTGGGCACCGATCGGCATCCGAGACCGGACACCGACCCCTCCTGTTGACCACTTAGGCATTGGTTCTTTCGTGTAGAATTACTCCACTTAAGGCCGATTCCTGTGCATCATATAGGTAGTTTACATTCTGTCTTTATTTTATGCGCGGATCACTTTGCATGTAGACTGCTGGAGTCAGGTATGCATTTCTTACTCTGCATGCATCATTGATTTCCCGTGCATCGGCTTTTTCGTCTTCTCCCCCCGTTTTTTGACTTAAAATAATCAGGAGAATCGAAAATTCGTTAGGTGTTGTTTGCTTTGAAAAATATCTAAAAAAACAAAAACTATAAAATTGAGACTGCTAAACAAACTTGACCCTAAAAGACATTCACCATAAAAATCTGTCTTGGGGAGAGCAACCCTCTCATTGTCTGGTTTGCATGTGCGAGAGAGTGACCCGCACCCTAGGATAGAGCCATATCTAAACCCCTTTCAGACTACAGCTTCTGGGCCAGTCGTTCTCCAGTGAGGATCGCTCCGGTCTCCGGTATAGCGGGCCACGATATCCTTAACAGAGCGAGCCGATCGGGTAGCCGGTAAACGATCCACTGCTTGTACTGGCTGGGAAAGATATAGTTCGGGATCGGGATAGTCTCCTTGGGGAGTCGGATTCCCAACAGGTCACGTAACTGCTCTGCTATCCTGACTTGATCACCTAATAAAATTGACAAGATAATTGACCGAACTCTTACGGTCTTCAGCTCGTGTTGAGTAGGTGAATTCGGGGTTTGTATTGCTCATCTTGGTTGTTTCCAGATCCCATCCGCCTGACTCGCCAGATCAAGATGATGGCAGGAGGTCTCTTAGGCAGCCTCTAGCTGCACCGCTTTTCAGCACTCCAGCACGTTCATCTAGGTTGGTTCACGAGAGCCGAGACCCGCTCTTGAACCCGAGTTCGATTCCACCTTGTTTCGCCTTGACCACCCTTCTACCAGTCCAGAGATACCAGTGCCAGATGCTAGACATCAGAAAGATGATTTATCGGCACCTGAGTTTGGGCCTTTTGACTTTGTAGAGACCATGGCCGGCAGCAGCGACGACTGCACCGGAGGTCCTCGACCAGAGCAGACATATGTCCTGGACCAGGGTACGATCAACAACACCCTGATCGCCTCTCTCGAGAAAGTGCAGCAGCAGCTTAGGGATCAGGGTGCATTCATGATTGAGATGAGGAGAGAGATGGAGCAGATGAGAGCCGACCGCGACCAGCGCGGGCCCGGAGACGGACCGAGGAGACCCGACAATGCAGCCGCAGCAGCTGTAGTCGCAGCAGCAGCCGCTGCAGCAGCATCACCACCAGATCAGCCGAGACCGATGCGAGAGATGCACAACCCCGGATCGACACTGATGCATCGTTGGGTGGTTCTACCAGTGATCGTGGGGGACTTCAAGTTCCCCCCAAACACACTTCAGCTCCTACCCCGTTTTCATGGGCTCGCCACAGAGGAGCCCCATCTACATCTCCAGGAGTTCTTGATGATCTGCAGCATCGTCCACGACCGTCAGGTGGACGAGGACACTATTCGGATGATTGCCTTCCCCTTTTCACTGGCAGATAGAGCAGCCACCTAGCTGAAGTACTTGGAGAAGTTCGTGTACACCTGGGAGCAGCTCCGCACCGAGTACTTGAACAAGTACTATCCACTCGGGCAGATGAATGCAGCAAGGGCCCTGATCAGCAACTTCTCCATGCTCCCCAACGAGCAGTTTCACGAGGCATGGGAGAGGTTCAGAGAGCTTACCGATAGATGCCCGCACCACGCTATCACGAAGCCGAACCTAGTTTAGAGCTTCTTCTACGGGTTGACACCAGAGCTGTAGGGCTTGGTGAATGCTTCATGTGGCGGGTCCTACTTCGCCAAGGATGAGGATCAGGTCTGGGCCATCTATGAGGAGATGGTCAAGAACTATACTGTGATGTCCCAGACCCGACTCTACACTCAGGGATGCCCCCAGCCCTAGTCTGTGCAGTACCAGAGGATAGCACAGGTCGATGTCGGTCCTTCTACTTCGTCTGCGGCAGCCTCACAATCTGAGTCTACAGCCGCAGACATGGGGATCATCAGCAAGAAGCTGGACCGGATCGAATTGATCGAGAAGAAGCAGTGCTAGGGTATCATGCAGATGGATCAGATGGCACAGACGCTGAGTGACCTTAAGACACAGATCATGTGTCTCCAGGAGGTACAGACGGCTTCTCAGCCCCGTCTTTAGTCACGAGGAGATCCGAGTGGTAGTGGCAGCTCGTCCCAGCACTCCAGCTCCAGTCAGCCTAGACAGGTCCACCTTGTACAGGCGGAGCCGTAACTCCGCCGCAGCCTTACTACCAGTCACCACCATCCCCAGACACTCAGATGGTGGTTTACCAGATGGATCAGCCCCTGGCAGTACTCCCTCAACCCACCTACGAGCAGGAGCCATTGATAGATGTCAACGGGATCTGGTACGACCGATCCCAGCCTGGTATCCGACGAGACCATCCCGGATTCCGTTGGTCAGCCGGAGGTGCCAGTTCCTAGCAACAGCCTCTAGTTCAGGGTGGCCAGTACGGCCATCAGCGAGAGCACCAGCAACCCCAGCCCCTAGTACACCAGCAGCAGCAGTCATCCCGTCCACAGCACCAGCAGTATGGTCCTCGTCCCTATCAGCAGGGACAGTCTTAGAGGCGAGAGCAGCCTCAGCCGCAGTATCATCCCCAGCAGTACCCCTCTCACCCGCACCAGTCACAGCAGCAGCCTCACTACTAGAGAGGTCACCCGTCAGGTTCTCATGGGCTGACCTATGAGAACCATGCCTTAGACGATCTAGCCCGCCTCAGGACAGAGCAACAAGCTACCTTCAGACGGGAGATGGATGAGTTCTGCCAGGAGATGCGGGAGATTGTGAGAGGGAAGGCCGTCATACCTGCTCAGAGTGAGCCGAACCCGAACAACTTGAAGAGGAAGTCTGAGCAGGTAGATTTCATAGAGTATGCCACTCCTAGTGATTCGTTTGGTGATATGTCCGCATATCTATTTGATACTGACTTTGTCACACTTAGGAGCGGTAGGATGCCAGCAGGCGGTGCCTCATCTGAGCGACGTCCCCAGGCCACTTCCAGAGCGCCAGGCGAGGAGGAGCGTGGTACTGAAGCCGCGATAGATGATGACGGTGGTGCTTATACCACCATGGATGCTGATCCCACCGACGGTACTAAGGCTGTCGCTTCACCAGATGGAGGAGGTGGTACTGATGCCACCATAGTTGCCGAGCCAGAGCGCAGTGCTGATGCCGCGAGTCGACATGCCGAGGGTGGTACTGACGCCACTGTTTCTACTTCTGCTAGTCCTGTAGTCATTCCATTTGTACATGTATCTCAGGACTTATCTGGAAATAAAGGAAAGGGTTTATTTTATTTTGATCCACCTGTGGTGCATGATGATGTATGTGTGGATTCTGCCGTGATTGAGCAGCCGAGACCCTCTCCTAGTCCTTCATCTGAGAAGGACCCCATAGTGCCCTTTCCTAGAGCACTCCATTTGGGTAAGGGGCAGAAAAAAGAAAATACCAAAAAGAACCAGCAGCTAGAGTTCAGCCAGCAGATGATCGGCAGATTCCATATCCAGCTGACTCTCCAAGAGGCCTTGGAGCACATCCCTCTACTCCAGAGATCACTGAGAGACAGGACCACAGTTAGGAGGAAGAGGAGGAACCATCAGTCTGAGATCCATGTGCTTACTCGAGCCACTTGTTTTGCGATTCGGAACCGTCTGCCGGCCAAGAGGCCAGATTCAGGAGCCCCGTATGTCAGATGCCACATCCATGAGCAGAGGTTCGACCACACTCTATTAGACAGTGGTTCTTCGATCAACCTACTTCCGGCAGCCCTTCTCGACTGCTTCGAGTTTGGCACTCTACGACAGAGACGGATGGTCCTATAGTTTGCTGATCGATCTGTCAAGAGGCCGAAGGGGTTACTGAGGGACGTTGTCATCACGATTCAGGGCCTGCAATTCCCTGTGGACTTCGTTGTGTTGGACATGGAGATCCCTGAGTCTATGACCGATACCCCCATCATTCTAGGTCGCCCGTTCTTGGCCACAGCCAAGGCAGTGACCGACCATGATAGCGGGAAGGTATACTTTTGCATCGAGGGCAAGAGTGTACAAATAGAGATGGTCGAGGACATCAGAGCCAGAGATTCAGCTTGCTCAGAGCCGACCACAGATTCAGAGCAGATGACAGAGGCAGGGCGAGACATCCACCAGGACTGCGATTTTGTGATCACAGATGACGAGGCAGTTTAGGCAGATCCAGTCGCACAGGCCATCCTCTCACCTTCAGAGTTCACTGATGCAGAGACGCCAGCAGAGGAGAGCTTGGAGAGCGCATTCCTGGTCCAGGATACTTTTCAGTCGGCAGAGCCGGTTCTTGACCACGAGACAGAGTTTTTCTGTGAGTCTGATACAGATCCCTCGGAGTTAGATGTTGATTGGGCAGAGTTCGATGATTTTCTACTATGTCTGGCTTCCACTGAGCCTGCAACTAGGGAGGAGGTAGATGTCATGCAGAGCAGAGACAGTCCAGTAGAGCAGCATTTTCCAGATACTGATTGTGAGTGAGAGTTTCCGTTCTCCCATACAGATTTGACAGCATTCACTCAGAGCTTTCAGAGGCCAGATCCGCCAACACCTACTTGTCTAGAGCTGAAGCCACTTCCTGCGTCGCTGAAGTATAGGTTCCTCGCGGGTGAGCATGAGATGTACCCAGTCATTATCTCAGCAGATTTGACTGGAGAGCAAGAATCCCTTCTGATGGGTGTTCTTGAAAAGAACCGCAAGGCGATAGGATGGAGTGTAGCCGATCTCAAGGGGATAAGTCCGGCCCTGTGCTCCCACCATATCTATCTCGAGGATGAGGCGAAGCCGTCACGTGAGTTCCAACGGCGGCTGAACTCGAATTTTCGGGAGGTCGTCATGAAGGAGATCTCAAAATGACGGAGCGCCGATTTTATCTACCCCATCTCTGACTCCAAGTGGGTCAGTCCGTTGCATGTGGTTCCCAAGAAGACGGGCATCACTACAGCTGTCAGCGAGTCTGGAGAGGAGATTGCTCCCCGGGTACCCACTTCTTGGCGGGTCTGCGTGGATTACAGACGACTCAACCAGGCCACCAAAAAGGATCATTTCCCACTATCCTGTATAGATCAGATCATTGAGAGACTGGCAGGGAAGAGCCATTACTGTTTTCTAGATGGGTACTCCGGCTACAATCAGGTGGCCATCGTGCCCGAGGACTAGGACAAGACCACCTTCACCTGTCCCTTCGGGACATATGCCTTCAGACGCATGCCATTCAGGCTATGCAACGCCCCTGTGGCTTTTTAGAGATGCATGCTGTCTATATTTTCGGACATGGTGGGGGAGTGCTTGGAGGTCTTCATGGATGACTTCTCGGTCTACGGCGACGGATTCAACTCCTGTCTTGATTGCCTAGACCGAGTCCTTCAGCGATGCATTGAGGTTCACCTTGTTTTGTCTTGGGAGAAGAGTCACTTCATGGTGACTCAGGGGACGGTGCTTGGCCATATCATCTCCAACAGGGGCATGGAGGTTGATCCGGCCAAGGTGGATGTCATTAGAAAACTCGTACCACCGTCCAACCTGCGGCAGTTACGGTCTTTTCTAGGGCACGTCGGTTTCTACCGACGCTTCATTCATGATTTCACTAGGATTGCCCGACTGTTGACTGATCTGCTGATGAAAGACCCTGAGTTCCGTATCGATGACAAGTGTCTTTCGTCATTTGAGACTCTCAAGAGATGTGTTGTAGAGGATCATGTTCTCCAGTCGCCTGATTGGTCTCTCCCATTTGAGATCATGACGGATGCCTCCGATTTTGCCGTAGGGGTTGTGCTGGGACAGAGGATGGATGGAGTCCCATTTGCCATTCACTACGCTAGTCGTACATTGGATCCCGTGCAGCGGAACTACACAGTCACTGAAAAGGAGATGCTAGCCGTAGTCTTCGCCCTAGATAAGTTCAGATCTTACATCATTGGATCTAGCGTGACCATCTATACTAACCATACCACCATCAGGTACCTCATGGAAAAGAAGGATGCCAAAGCTAGATTGACCAGATGGATCCTTCTACTCCAGGACTTTGACATAGAGATTAAGGATAAGCCTGGAGTCAAGAATGTGGTGGCGGATCATCTCTCCCGATTAGAGCATCTTGAGGATTCTGAGCAGACTGAGCCTATTCGTGAGACCTTCCCAGATGAGGCGATCCTTGCTATCGCCTCTCTCCCTTGGTACGCCGATATTGTGAACTTTCTTGTTGCTAAGAAAGTTCCACAAGATTGGCCCAGGCAAATACTTGAGACCTTCCTTGCGAAGGCCATGTTCTATCACTGGGAGGATCCCATCCTTTACTATGAAGGAGGGGATAGCGTCTGGCGTAGGTGCATTCCTCAGGGGGAGCACCACAGCGTCCTCACTTATTGCCACAAGCTTGAGGCAGAAGGACATCACTCTGGGAGAAGAACGGCACAGAAAGTGCTCCAATCTAGCCTATGGTGGCCTACCCTCTTGAAGGACTCTGACGAGTTCGTGAAGAGGTGTACTGATTGTCAGAGGATGGGCACTTGTGGACAGCGTGATATGATGTCATGTAGCCCATTCACTTCTGTGAGGTTTTTGAAGCATGGGGCATCGATTTCACGGGTCCATTCCCTAGGAGTCAGGGATTTGAGTACAGTCTATTGGCCGCGGATTATGTTAGTCATTGGGTTGAGGTCATCCCTGCCCGAACAGCAGATGCTAGGACTGTTTGCCGATTTTTGAGGAAGCATGTCATTTCACGGTTCGGGGTACCTCGAGTGTTGATATCTGACGGGGGGTCTCATTTCGTCAATGACAAGGTAAAGGCCCTTGCTAGCGAGTTTAGGATAGACCATCGAGTTGCCACTCCATACCACCCTCAGATGAATGGTCTTGCTGAAGTGTCGAACAGGGAGATCAAGACTATATTGCAGAAAGTCGTCCGCCTTGACCGAAAGGATTGGTCACAGCTTTTGGACTCGGTCTTGTGGGCATATAGGACATCTTTCAAGACTCCTTTAGGTACGTCTCCCTTTCGCCTCGTTTATGGCAAGCCGTGCCATTTACCTGTTGAGCTGAGACATAGGTCACTTTGGGCTGTCACTGAGATACTTTTGGATCCAGAGAATGTAGGAGATCAGGAGAGAGTGAAGGAGTGGCATGATTCTCATATTAGCCACAAGCATTTTGAGCCCGGTCAGAGAGTATGGTTGTTTGATGCTAGGCTTCGTCTATTTCCAGGGAAGCTACAGAGCAAAATGGAAGGGACCATATTTGGTAAGAAAGGTACACGACAATGGGAGTATCGACATATCTGAATTGTCTTCTGAGAGTACCTTTCGAGTGAACGGCCAGCGGCTCAAGCCATATCTAGATCATGAGCCGCAGGTCGTTGATGTTGCCCCGATTCACTTTGCGTAAGATGTGGTCTCTTGACTCACATCTATTGCATCTCATGCCTGATTATCACTGTTCTTCCGACTTGTATAGATCTAGTTGTCCATATCACTCTATTCTTTAGTCCCACATCCCTTTTCGCATCTTATGATTATGCTATACTTAGGGTGTACTTTACCCTAAGTATAGGAGGGATGTAGGACTCTCGGGTATTCTTTTAATTCATTTCTACCTTTGTTTTGCTGCCTATACTTAGGGATATTTTACCCTATGTATAGGGGGGTAGACCCTGTACATTCTCACTCGGCTTTCCCTTCGTGTACAACCTGCTATACTTAGGATTAGTTGATCCTAAGTATAGGTGGAAATGTCGAGATCCTCTTGCATTTCTATTCTTTCATTCGTCTTTGTATATAGCCTTCCATTTCACTTCCCTATACTAAGCACGAGTTATGTCTTCTTCATCGCTCTTGACTCTAAGGACATCGTTCGAGCTAAGTATAAGGGGGTGTATATATATTTTATATATACTTTAGCCATAATTCGTACTTTGTGTGAGTGTGTGTTAATAAATAAAAATGGCTAAAAACACAAAAATCCATAAAAATTAAAAAATTTTCCATTCTTTTATTGCACATACATAGCTATTGTACAAATTATTTTTGTAAAAATGTTTACAAAAACTTTTTGTGTAAATAGTTTGTAAATATTTTCATATCAAAATTATGTATATAGTACAAAATTTTTCCAAAATATTTTGAAAATCAAAGGTTTGCAAAAACCTCGTGTAAATTTGTGTACATATTTTGCAAAACTTGCATTCATGCATACATTCATGGTTTCAAAACACTTTTCAAAAATTTTGCACATGTGTAAATAGTTGTAAAATTGCATCTTTGTAAATATTTGTATAGTTTTTCCTGGATTATAGTTGACATTTAAACTATCCTAGAATTAAAGTGGAAAATGGAGCTTGGTTAAGATCTTAATCCACCTAATTATAAGAGGAACCTTATAAGGCTTAGGGTTGAGGCTTTTCAGGTCCATGGTGACTTAATTCTTTGAGTCCACTAGGCTATGATCATATGTCATCTCAATGAGCCTAAGTAGAGCACTTAACAACACACACATTACTCATATAGACAATGGCTTGACTTGGACCCGCACATTACACCGAGCTCTCTACGGATGAGGTGGTGAGGAGGCAGTCTTCCTTGACTTGGGATACCATATGAGGGTAGTACTTCTAGGTGGAACCTCTCTTCTTCTTATAGTGAAGGAAGTGCGTCTCAACTTGGTCTGGTTGCCATGAGGTCTAACGACAGGAGTTGTGGGTTGCAATAATGCTTCAAAAGAGGGATAGTCTACTGGCTCAAGAGGAAAAACTCCTTATGTACATATGTTGCACCATGTAAATATGTTGTACAGATGCACTTGAAAAAAAATGCAAAAAGAAAATAACTCCAAAAAAGTGGTGGGTCTGAGAGAAAATGATAATCCCACCGGAGTATGTATATAGTGCAATAAGCAAAGCTTGAGACTCATGTTCCATCTTATGTAGCTTGCAGCAGGGAGACTTAGCTACACTGGTTGAGCTCCCAAGGATACATGGCTACACTGGCCATGGTCCATTCTCTTCTTCCCCCTCTTCTTGAGCCGGTTGAACTTGAACTTAGAAGGGAATACCCCGCTCCTCGAGGAAAGAGTGGCCAGACTAGGGTCATAGAGTTACCTTGTTGGGGAGGGTTGTCATTTTGCTACTTCTGAGGAGGAGAGCTATACCTCACTTACACTGTACAAGGAAAGATTCATGGTCTTCAGGGTTTGTGTATGTAGACTTGTTCTGATATGGATTATTGAGGAGTCTTAACTATAGATTAGTGGATCTTAGAGGCTGTTAAGTTTAAACCTATGTCTAAATAAGGTTCCGACACATTAATAATCCAAAGATCTGATCGAGCTCCATATTTCAATTTAATGAAGGCAAGTTTAATAATCAGCATTGATCCATGCATTTTCTCCTCTTTTTCTTTCTCCTTTTCTTTTTCACTTCTTTTTCAAATAAGTGTTTGCTAAGGGACTAGCAAAGTTTAGTATAGGGGGGTGATGAATACCCATTCATCACTCTTTATTCTTTTATTTTAGCTACAAAACCCTTGCAAAACATCATGTATATATGTGTAAAATGAACACTTTATCAAATTGCATGCATCTTGTAAATATGCATAATTAGCATGTTTTTGTGCATAAATAAAAGAATAAAAAAATAAAAGAAAAGGAGGGAGATATTTAGAATAAATATTGACCGACCTAATCCCAAGGGAGGGCTCAGCATGGGCCTGACCGCAAAAGAATCAAAGTAGAGAGAGATAGGGAAGCTCAGTCGTGTGTACATATACCTATGTATATAAATAAAATTTTTCTCCTCAAAATAAAAATAAAAAGTGTTTTGTCCATAAAACTAAAAGAAAAATCGAAAAACAAAAGAAAAATAAAATAAATAAAATCTGTCTCATCATCGCATATAGACCATGTATATAGAATAACCTATCTATTTATTTTCTCCTTGTAAATAAATAATTAAAATCTAATAAAAATACTTCCATATTCCATATTTTATGGTGTAAAAAAAATAAAAATCAGGAAAATTAAAATAAAATAAAAAGAAAAATAATAAAAATCAAAATCCACCTTGTACATATACCATGTAAATATGTAGATAAAAAAATTTATTTAACCTATGTAAATAAATAATAAAAATAAAAAAATACCCTTTTATTCTAAATTTTATGTTATAAATAAGTAAAATATAAAATGGGAATAAATGTATAAAAATAAACAATTAAAATAAAATTCAAAAATACACTTATGTATATACCTATATATAATAATAATATAATGTAAATACATAAATTATATTTCAAAAAAATAAATAAAAATCACTAAAAAATACTTTGAAAATAAATAAACATTTTTTATGTTTTAACTTTTTTGAAATAAAATCATTATCGTATTTATTTTGAATTTCCAAATTAATTTCCAATGGACGCCTCCCATTGGTCCATGGGGGATGTTGACCCCCGGTCAACTCCCACCCGGACCTTTTCGCCCGCGGATCTCGCTCCAGACCCGACTTCACCTAATTTGCTAATCCAGATCCGATCACCGTTTACCCAAACCCCAGGCTCTAATTAACCTCCGCTAATCCGAAACCTTCGCCCGACCATCTGCCTAGGGGTCCGTGCTTCACCAAGCCGGACCCAACTCCTTCTTCTCGGACTTGCACCACTATATAGATCCACCTCCGCTGCACATTACCCGCCATCTTTGGCTCTGCTCCTTCGTCCCAGGACCTCTACCCTGATCCCTAGTGTGACAGCTACCGATTGGTGTGTTGCAGAGAGGAGGAGGAGGTCACCAGCCACTGATCCGACGACCCTTGTCGCCGTGCACCGCTGCGAGGTGCGCCAGAGCCTTGGGACCCGACAACCCTTCGAGGCGAAGACCCGGAGCTCCGCAAGATCGTCCCCAGTTGACTCCATTCACTAGGTAAACTTGAATCCCTTTAGTTTCGCTTAATTTTCCATTACGCCCAAATCGTCCCTCCGCCGTCGCCGATCGATTCCCACCGCTACGTCCACCCATTCGATCATCGGTCCATCCCATCACCCTTGTGAGACTTCTCCTCACGTTTTTCACCAACTCACTCCCCAAGGTTCGCCCCGGAACCAAGGCTCGACCTCCACTGTCGTCGCCTCACCGGAGGTCATCGCTCCGTCGCACCCCACCACCCTTACCACCACCTGACGTGTCGAGGCAGTTTGCCCTCGACCCAGGAGTTCTTCTGTGCCCTTTTTCAGGTCAAAGGGGCCTCATCTGGAGGTCCAAAGTTCGTGCACAGGAGCTTCCCTCCTCCGCCATCGTCAGGCCGCTCTGGTGGTCCCCGGCCTCATCGGAGGCATCTAGCTACTGCGGAACACCTTGGCGATCATTTCCACCATCTCAGCAGCCCCAGAGGAGGTCCAGTGCGCTCGTGGTGCTCCGGCGAAGTTCGCCGGAGCTGAGTTCATCCAGGATCCTTCTCTGTCGTCCGATCAGCCTCTCTGCTCCAGATCTGACCAGAGCCGTCCATTTACGAGGAGCAACCATCGTTCGATCCACCGAAGAGCTGATCTGAATCGTTCACTCAGACGAAGAAGCACCCTATATCCAGCACCGTCCGATCTACACGTGGCCTCTTCATCACCGTCGATCCAGCGAGGTTTTAGCCACAGTCAGTCACCGTCAGATCCTCCACGTGGCAAGCTCTCCGCCGTCCACTTTTAATAAGGGGTAAATATCCCTTAGGCCCCGGCTCCTTTGCTTCTGTTAGTCCTGTAAATATTTAATTCAATTGTTTTTGTTTTGGTTATTTTGCATTGAGGACCCCTATGTTTCTGTGTTTTGCATTTTAGTCCTTATATATGTGGGCCACGTGCACCGACACGTGAGGACCTGGAACTTTTGCATGCTCTATCCTATATTTCTTGGGTGTTATGGTTTGATATTTTAGAAATAGGAATTACAATTAGGTCCCTCCGTGCCTGATTCATGTGCGTTGCGCGTGACCTGTTGGACTTTTTGCACGAGGGGCCCTGGGTTTTATTTACCTATTATTGATGAGCCCCTGGAAATAGTTTTTCTTGCATGTAGGTCCCTATGCACTGTGAGCCTTTATTTTATATAAATAAAATATCAAATTAAATCCAAATTGCATGAAATTTGGAAACGTGGCTCCTGCCACTACGTAAGAATTTCACTAAAAATTTGTTACATTTTTTAGGCTTTTTGATATTTTTAATAATTCAAAAACAATAGTTTTGTGACTGTCTGGTTTAGAAAAACAAATAAAAATATTAAAACTCATTAAAAATTCTAAAAAAATTAGGATTTGTTAGTTTTCATGTGTTTGAATTTCTGTGAAATTTTGGTAATTTTTGGATATATAAAACCTTAAAAATTAAAAAACCCTAAAAATATTATAAAAATTTTAAAAAAAATTTATAAAAATAAAAAAAATATAAACTCTTTTTTTGAATTTTAGTTTTTGTTTATATTTTTCATAAAAATTACCTCCAGACTTTTATAAGTCCATTTTATATAATTTATAGACCTTTGAAGTCTGGCTGGACAGTAGCTTACTGTTTTGGTCTTTCTTGATTTTTAGAAAATTATATAAAACTGAAAATTCTGAAAAATTAACCAAAAACACTAAAAACATAAAAAAACATTTAAAAAAACATAAAAGTAATTTTCTTTGAATTTTTGGAGTGTTTTTGGGTGTTTTTATTATTTGTTGAGTGTGCTTGATTTTGCCTTTTTCCTATTTTCCCTCATAATGAAAAATCCAAAAAAATATAAAAATAATTAAAAATCTACCAAAAATACTTGTGTTTATTTTATTTTATTTTTAGACTACTTCGTAGGCCGTGAGGCCAATTCGTGCTCCCTGAGACCGACCCTAGGTGCTAAACCATGTTAATCTTTTAGCCGGGACCGCTATTTATGTTTTCATTGATTTTGTCTTCTCTTCGATTGGTGGTTCCTCTTTCTTTTTCTTGATTGAGCTGATTGTCTTGAGATCCGGGTCACAATGACCCTTGTCTTATTACCTTCACCCGGGTCTTGGGGATTTTTCGGCTCATCACTCGCCGCTGGAGGAAGGTGGCGGCAGCGGAAGAGGGCGGCGTCGGCGCGGCTGCTTGGCAATGGAGGAAGGGGGGCGGCGGGCCGTGGCCCGCTGCTCCTCTTTTTTTTATTTTTTGATTTCTTATTTAATTTCTGTTGTCTTTAGTTTTAGTTTTATTTTTTACTTTTTTTATAAATAGGAACAAATATGTATGCAAAAGGGGAAGCTGATTAGTTGGTGGTGATGTGATAAAGATATAAACAAATGAAGGATTTTTGGGTGGTGAAATGATGTGCTAAAAAAATTGTAAAAATGACAAGATAAAAAAAGAGAAGAAAATTACCTACGATGGAGACGGTCGCTATGGTGTGCTCACGAGAGCACGGTCTTCGCTCAAATCGTCGGCGAGCGATGAGCTCGAGCAATGCACGGATGTGGCTGCGATGTTGGCCGAAAGCCAACAGATCTCACCGGAGAGAGGACTGTCGTCGCTCGACTGCTATTGCGTCGCTGTCACCGATTCAACTCTGGAAACTAGGCTCTCCTCACATAAAGATGGATCAAGTGCAAATTGAGGATGATGGGATGTATATAAAGAGGATGAAATGAGAGGTTATTAAAGTGGTGGGAGGTTATATTATTAATGGGGTTGAATGTGAGGTTTAAAAAATGGTGGGGTTGAATGGAGGTTGGTGGTAGAATGGAGTTGAATGGTGGTTATTGTAGAGAATGTAAAATAAATAATAAAATAAATAATGATATAAAGTAGGCTACTTTAAATACAACAAAAATAAAGAAGGAAAAAATAGTGGTGAATTTACAAGTAAATACATACAACATATACACTTTTTTGTTTGCTTTTCTAATATGTAATTTTTTGTCTTTTCAATAAGAGATATTTACAACAGAAAAATACAATAAATACTATAATCAAAATATAGCACAAGCATGATTTTTTTGTATTTTTAGTAATTAAGAAATATAAAATAAAAAATGAAGAAAGAATGAATATATACATGATATACAATTTACATCTAGGTCCCAAAATCCAACTTTTGCAAATGAGCTCCGATTTTAATGGAACCAATTCCGTTGGATAGATAATTTTCTAACTTGAACTTTAAAAGTGATTTAATGAATTCAGAGTTCATATGGAGCGGGAATTTGGCTTGGAAGTTGGACTTTACAGCCTTTTGTCTTTGGGATCAAGGAGCACTTATTTGAGGTAAAATTTATTTTATATTTTTGTATTTTTATATACATTTTTAAAAACAAATTATAGAAAGAATTAGCCAAAAAGGAGTTGAAATAAAATTATTAAAAATCCATGAAGTTTTGGGCTATTTACAGGTGAAAAACTCCTTTAATTTGCAGCTTTTTAGTGTTAATTTATTTTGTATAATCTAATATACAATAATTAATGTATTTTATTTACAAGAGTCATTTTGTTAATTTATGGATTTTATGTACATTTATTTGGGATTTTAGTCAGGGATTTTGCTAGGATCAAGGTATTGAGATGATGAATAGCGGATTCATCAGGCTCCAACCGAGCAAAAGAATAGAAGTGTGAAAAGAAGTGTAAAGAAAAGGCATACGGATGCGATGTTTTTTATCTTGATGAAAATATTAATAACCAATCAAAATTCAATACAAGGATGAATTCACTTACTCAACAGAATGAGTCATGAATGTTCAACAATTATCTTGTACTTTTTATTGGTTTTCAAGAAATATTTTCAAATTTTGTCCTTAGCAGTTATCCCTATAGGTGAGTGAGTCCTACCATAGAATCATCATGTACTTCCCACTTTCTTTGTAACCAATAGCATGTACTTTTTATGGTCCTTATTATTAGGTCTGGATCCACTACTCAACCAAAGAATTGTGGAGGAAGCTGATAGGGGGAAACCACTACTTTAGAACCCAGTCTACAATTAAATAAGGCCCTAATTAGATGCAGAACGATGAGACAGACACCCTTGCGATGCGATGGCCTATGCTCAATACATCAGACTTGGTCTGCAAGTAGACAAAGCCCTACTCGCCCAACTATGATAGAAGCGACAATACTTCATGAATCCAGTCAATAAACAAGGCAGTACCCAGGCTCGGATTTGGGCTCTATTCCTTAAGGGACGTGCATCACTTGATCTATAGAGTACCTGGAAACAATGAGAGTATTGCTCACCCAATATATTGAATGTTCAATTAACTGATTTTATTTTGGTCAAGTTTTCTTTAGAAATCCAATTTTTTTTATTTTCTCTTTCTTTAGTTATTTTTATGCAAAGACCTATCAAATATATCAATTCTTAGTTTGACCTATTGATGGATCTCCATTTCATCATCTTTATTCTATCATTTTAGCCTTAAAAACCCTAGCTAATGCATGTATAAAGCATTATTTTATACAAATTAACATTCATTATTTCTTCCATTTATTGTGCATAAAATACAATTTTTAGTGCCAAAAATATAGAATAAAGGAAAGAAAAGAAAAAGAATAAAATACAAAAGTTATTTTATGAATTTAATCCCTGAGACCAAGTCAATAATTGACTTGGTCGATAAGGAATAAAATAGGGGGAGATAAGGTCCAAAAATGAAATAAAAAGCCTATTTATTTATTCACCAATAAAGCATTTTTGGGACCCATTTTATTCTTTATTATTTATACCAAAAATAAATAAACTTTGTACATGAAAGTTGTAGATAAAAATACATAGAAAAATAAAAAATTGAGTTTAAACAAAAATAATGCACAATGTACATGTTAAGCTCAGAATAAATATTAAAACCCCCAAACATTCCAGACCCATATCTCCTAAATAAAAACTCAAAAATATATAAAAATCACTCTATATAACTTTTAATAAGCTATTGAATGAAGGTGGTTTCTTTTTTTTGTAGGTAGGTGTGAAAGTTAAGTTTTGGACCCCTATTGTACCATATACCAGAATAAAATATTCATTTTATTTATTCTTTATTATTTTTCTAATTTTATATTTTTATAATTTTGAAAATTTTATTTATAATATATGTACACATTTAGAATAGAAGAAAACCATAAATAAAACATAAAAATAAATTATTATACAAAAATACATAGATTAGTATACAATACTTATACCTATAAAATACATACACCTATTTGTTTAACTGTATATAATACATCAAAAAATTAAAATAAAAATATATTTGTGTGTATAACAATATGTTGAAAATATATAAAATAAGAGAATCAAACAATAAAATCAAAATAATAAAATAAAAATAAAATGTATAAAACATAGATGGATATACCTATAAATATACCCTTAAAATTAACTTGTAATAAATAAACTCATAAAAATAATCATATTAGAATACTACATAATAAAATAAAGATTTTTTATACTTGAAATTTAATAAAATCATTTACTGTTTTAGAATAAAAATACTATTTTGTTGTGGCTTGATCCTACATAGACCAATCACATCGCGAGGATAGTTGACCTTTAGTCAACTACCTCCTAGCATGTCTGGACTTTACGCAAGTGTCGGTTCCTCACTTTTCCACCATTTTTCATGGGCGTTCCATCAAGGACGTGGACCAATCACATTAGCCTAGTTTCTTCCTAAATCACTGGTTAATAACGGTGCTTGTCATGTTCATAAATAAAACCTCTCTTCTTTTTCAAAATTCGTCATGTTCCACGACCTAAAGCTAGCCACCCTCAGTCTAGAGTGAATCCTGGTGACTGGGGGAGATCCCCTGAGGTGTTGGCATGGCTGAAGGAGGAGGGAGGTGCACCCATGGTGGTCCTCCGACTGCCCTGCTCCCTGGCCCTCCGGCCAGGTATAAGAGTTGCGTAATTTCCCTTTTCTGGGTAAGTTTCCTTTCTGCATTTTGATTCCACTTTGAATTCATTGTTTAATGCTTTAATTTAGCATAGATTCCAATTAGTGCGTACATCATAGCCACTAGGGATCCGGTCATTCCATGGCATTTCTGACCTGCTCTGACCTTGCTGGCCACATCCACATCGTCCCCAATGCCTTCTCCATCTTCTTGACCCATTTGACAAACCGGAACCGTTGTGGATTTGCGAATCGAGGTCCACCACCTTCGCCTTCATCAGACACACTGTCACCCTCCATCCCACTTTGATTCCACCCAATAAAGACCTAGATCCCTTCGCTTTCGTATCGCCTTTCTCTATAGCACTTTTACAAGATCGGAAGGTGGTGTTTGAGCCCAATCGAAGCCCTTGAACCACCTCAAGGTAGCAGAGAGCTCCAGGACTCCACCGATGAGGCACGGGTGCTTTTGAGCCTACCAGCAGCCACGAATCAGTCACATGATCATAAGGAGCACTTCAGCAACAGGATTGGAGGTTGGAGGAGACATAATCAACTAATCGAAGTTCATCAGAGGCATGTTCTTCACTGTTAGATTCCTCCAGGCGATTTAATCCGAGATGTTCAGCCCCGAACCGTTATCATGCATCGAGGAAGCACCATACGTCTAGGTGAAATGATATAAGCCTTCCCTCGCACGCATATAGGTGGTAAATTGCATATCTTCCCCCACATTTTTAGATTTGTTTATTAGTCATATAATTACATTTTGTAGTTTAAATAAATGTGAATATTTTGCATAAAGGCCCTTGAACTTATTGTATATTGTAAATGAGTCCAGTCCAGCTCAGCTCACGTGTCGTCCCACGTGAGCTAGGCAAATTGCATGTATACCCTTATAGGATTTTATATTTATGTTTAGTACAATAAATTTAAATATTAGTTGTATTTTTTTGGAAAATTTGCACACGAGCCCCGAACTATAATTTTAATTAAAAAATACCCTTCTTAGTTCATGTATTTTCGGTGCTTTAATTTCATTTATTTAAAAGAACACCTGTGCTAAAAAATTATGCAAAAATAGGGTTAGATGATTGCTAACACTTGCTTTAATGCTATTTTTTGCATTTTGGGCATTTTAAATATTTGTTAAAATTCAAGTGAGCACGCTTTTATCCCTACCTAAATTAGAATTACCAAAAAATATTATAACATTTTGAAATTATATTTTCTTATTATTATATTTTCTAACTCCAAACCAAAAATACTAAAAAAGAAAAAGCATAAAATTTAAAAATCCCCAAAATCCAGTAAAAATAGAATAAATCGCCAAAAATCCCAAAAATATTTATTTTTGCCTCTCAATTTTCTTTATATTATTATCTATCTAATAAGTTGATTTGGAGAATTTTTGTCTTTATTTGCTATTTATAATCTTTTATTCAATTCACTCTATTTATTTAATCCTTTTCTGGGATATTTTTTATTTTAGAATTATATATGAATATGCAAAAATTATAGAAAAATAAAAAAATATTAAAAACATATATAAAACTAAAAAAAATCATTTCTGTATTTTATATTTTTTATTAGTATTTATAATTATATTAGCCTTTATTATATATAGCCTTATATAAGCTTATATTATATATTAAAAAAGAAAAAGAAAATAAAAATTATAGAATTTAAAACGAAAAATATAAAAAAACATAAGAAAATATAAAATAAAAAACCCACACAAAATAGAATAAATGGACTAGAGAAAAGAACATGTTTTTAGCATTATTGCCCAATCTACCGTTTAGCTCCCATAGTTCGACCTCAACACATGCTTGCACACTTTACATATTTGTTGTAGAGTTATAATAAATTTGAAATCCACATTTTTGCTTTTGCATTGTATATTCATTTGTGCGTTAATTATTTTTTTAAGTTAGGTTTTGTGAGCGGTCACCTCAGTGATAATTTGTCTTCGCTTCTTGTTTAGTGAGGATATTTTTAGACCCTCCACAAATTCCTCTTCAACAAATGGCGTCGTTGCCAGGGGCAATGCCACATAGATTGGATTCATTTATTTGTTTCTCTACTATTATCTATACATGTTTCTTTGTTTATTTATTTTCATGATTATTTATCATTATCTGTGACTTGCCTAATCACTCCTCCTTGTTGATTTTTTTGCGAGGGACCGCTATGCGAAGGAGGGCTTCTTGGGAGGACCTGTGCACCAAAGCAAGGGAGAGCCAACTTTCGGACCTAGTTGATAGGAGAGGCAACAAATGAAAACCTAGAGGAATTTTTGAAGACAATCTCTTCATTTTTTTATTTTAGCTTATTTTTATTTTTATTTTTATTCTGTAATTAAAGAGGGAGAGATAGAGATAGAAATATTTGTAGTAACTTGGACTCTCCCAGACACTGCTACTTCATGATGTCCATTACCTAAGCGATTGTTCGCTTGGGGCCTCATCGATTTTGTCGTGTTTTCATAGCTTTCTTTTTCTTTGTTTTTCACATTATTTTTATTTGTTTTGTGTTATTGAGCCCTAGCTTTGAAGTTGCTTGCTCGATAGATTAAGGTCCAAAGCCCGAATATATTTGCATGTACGTATAGATTCGCTTTTGGACTTGGTCAAATTGTAATTGCTTGCTATTAGGACTTTAGACCGCGTACCAAGAGTGGCCGCATACAAAGTTGGCATGACCCATTGTGGCGGACACCGAGTGGCATCGAAGATCGGACTTAGGTCCCATATCTAGATAGTTAGCATATGGTGCTTCACGCTAATAATAATTACTATTTTAGGGCGATTTCATCAGTTTGCATGTTATATAGTATAGCTTTCAATTCTGTTATACACCTTGCATCGAAAGAGTTGGGAAGCACTGTAAGTCGTCTGACTATGCATGCATCATCATTTTCTGACTTGCATTGCCTTTCCAACCTTCTCCCTCTGATTTTGATCACCTAAGATATTAATAGAAGTGGAAACTCATTAGGTGGTTGCATTGAAAATTGCCAAAAAAAAGTGATAACAAAAAATAAAAAGGGACTGCTAACTCTACGTGATTCCTAAAATAAACGTAATGGATTCATTTTCTTGGGGATAGCAATCCTCTCATTGTATGCGCATTTTATTCTCACATACACACAAAGGATTAGTACACAAATCCTAGGCCTACCTACGTATTTATACAACTTTTTGAAGCTCACCTAACTCTAAAATAGAAAAGATAAATGACCACCATCTCGGTCTTCACTGTGTTGGGTAGGTGAACATGGGGTTTGCTTTGTAAAATGATTGTGATTTTGGGTCAATTCACGTTCATCATTCTTTGGGTTGGTAGTTCAAAGTTTCTTTAAGTTCTTCATTTTATCGAGTCCTTCTCCCTTTCTTTGTCCATATTATTTATCTTCTTAATTAAGCCGTGATATTGGGTGTTGATATTCACTTTTTGAAGCCGGATTATGTGGTTATCTCTTTGCCCATATCACCCTATCTCTGGTCCAGTTCAATAAGACTCTCTTCTTGGACCACAATTTTGTCTTCGTTTCACCATTCTCGCCCATACTCCTCGTTCCCTTCAGTATCATCCCTTCTTTCACCCGGGAGTTTTGTGCGATTAGATGAGGCCCACATCGAGGTTTTGATCGTGGAAATTAATTAAGTAAGCTGGGCAAACATGAGGATATTGAGATTGATGTGCTATTTTTTGTATCTAACATTCATATATGCATAGATTCTTTATTGAGGACTCTGATTTTGGCATGTTTACAGGTGTGATTCTTTATTGAGGATTTTTTATCTCGTACACTGGATTGAGGATGTTATTGATTCCCGATGATTTGATTACGATTAAATGAGCTACGAGTTGTATGATCTCTTATTAGGTTCCGCCCATCTCGATTCAGACGCTTGATGTACTATCTCTATACATGCTTAAAAGTGACGGTGTTCGGAACCAACGCGATTTTATTTATATTCTTGGTTGATCCATCCTCCATCTCTTGACCTCCTATCCCAATTTAGCACTTCGAGGATCTCTTTCTGACATCTTGATCCATCTCAACCGATTTGATTGATTTGAAGGACTACACTACGATTGCCCTGATCATTTCTTATTCCTCCCATAAGCCTTTTGACCTCCTACTAATGATTGATTGATTATTTTTGAGGATCTGAGACTTGAGGCCACCATTTACCAGATTTCATTGACTTAGTTTGCATTACTCCATGGGGACTATCTATGGGAGAATGCAATGTTTTCTTTACGATCGGTTTCACTCATTGCTTGTGTGTCCATCTTGATGGAGCACGAAACAGAGTCGTCAAATATGATCTATCGGTCATTATTCCCCGCCTAGTTCATAGTACTCCATGAGGGTTATCTATGAGAGATTGTGATAATTTCTCGATCATTCAGTCTCTTCTGGTGCGTAGTCGATATGTCTCCTAACGAGACTGCTTCCGTTGATTTATCTGATGGATCTAACTCCTTTGACTCTACTATCCTTGATGCCCCTCGCAAAGATGAGTTCTATTTTGTTTATTCATTTCTTAGCATGTATTGCTCCCCGAGGGTTATCTACGGGAGGATACATCATTTTGTGGGTACTTGGCTTCACACCTGGTGTCTCCGATCTGGTGGAGCACAATCCCGAGTCTTTTGATTTGTGTACTTGGTCTCATCTCCAGTTGTGTCTCCAATCTGGTCGAGCATGAGACCAAGTCTTCTGATTTTTCTGAGATCTCTGACCCATCTGAGTTTGCTCTTGTTGATGACCCTTGCATGGTTGAGCCGGGTCTTGTGATATTCAGTGTGCTCCTGATCTTTCATCGATATGTCCATCAGATATTGAGATGCGTAAAGAGTCTCCTATTCTTTACTTTTCTACCTTACTAAGACTATGATTGACCTGGAGGAATCGGTCCTTCTCATTCCTCCTCCATGTCTTACGATATCGACTTTGATCATTCACTCTTTTCTTATGAATTTATGTTCTGCTTCTCGCTACCGGATCCTGGCTTAGTTTTCGTTCTGTTTTTCCCTTTAGATGACACCCACCTTATTGCATATTAGGGCGTCTTTATCTTTTGACTGCATCACCGTTTTCATAGGGAGACGATGACGAATGTACGGTATTCGATTGACAGATACCATCTTGCACTTCACCAATCTTTACTCCTATATATATCTGTTGTCTTTTCATTCCTTCTTTTCTCCTGAATGACATGTGTGCCCCAGATCATTTACCATATCTATGTGTCTATACATAGGACATACTTTGTCCAAAGTATAGGGGGTGCACCTATCATGTTGTTCTTTCTCTGTTCAGTTTCATCACTTCTGTTGTTGCCTATACTTAGGGATCTTTTTCCCTAAGTATGGGGGTGATGTGTTCATGCTCCCAATGATTTTATCTTTTTATCTATTCTTTTATCGATCACCTCCATTGTCTCCTCTGTTGTTGATATTTTTATTTATACTTAGGGATATCTTACCATAAGATAGGGGGAGACAGATCGAGCTATGATTTCTTTAGTCCCACCCTCAACCCTCCCTGCTTATAGATATAGCCTACTATACTTAGGATTATTTGATCCTATGTATAGGGGGGAAGGTCGATTTATCATTCATTTATTTCTTCATTCTTTCATTCCTTATTCGGTCATTGTAATATAGGCTTTTCTATACTCAGTACAAGTTATGTCGTCTCATTTTCTTTTCGATCTATGAGGACATAGTTCAAGCTGAGTATAGGGGGTCGTATATACTTTGTATATACTTTAGCCATAACTCTTACTTTCATATTTTTGAATAATATGGCTAAAATACTATATATATACATATTCAATTCAATAAATCAATTAATATAAAGAGGCGTATTATTCCCCAAATTCTTTTTGTATATACTGATTAATAAATTAGGGAAAAATGTTTCGTAAAATTTTTGGAGAATAGTTTGAAATTCTAATTGAAAAACCCTTTGAAAACTATTTGAAAAATATTTTGTAAAAGTATTTTGTTTGTAAATTTTCTTTTCTTGGTGTGAAATAAATATTTTGAAAACCTATTTGCAAATGGTTTTGAAAAATGGTTACAAAAATATTTTGAAAAATCTCTACATACTATTTGAAAAAACTTTGCAAAATGATTTTAAATTATTTGTAAATATTCGTAAATTATTTGAAAAAAATATTTTGTACTATAGCTTTAAAAATTGTTTGTAAAATTAATTTCAAATAAGTTTGAGGGATATATACATCACACATAAATTCTTTACTAATTGTATATGTGTATGTGTGTATATATAATAAATAAAATCACATACCTTGTGTAAATTCTTAAAAACCCGACTCTTGTAAATATAAGAAACATGCTCGTGTAAATATTTGTACATACTTCTTTGCCTAAATCTTTTTTTTTGAACAAAAATCTCGAAAACATTTGCAAAACCTTTTTAAAAAAATTGCATAAAAATTTCAAAAATCTATAAAAAATTTCAAAATTTTGAAAATTGCATCATAAATTTTTTTTTGCATTGTACATATCATTCACATTATTTTGGATTGAGTTTAGCAATTAAACTATTTGAGTAAAGTCGAAGATTGGAGCTTGGTTGGGCCTTAATGCACTAACTTCACCTAGAACCTTATAGGAACTATATTTGATGTACTTTAGGTCTATTCCTACTTAATTCTTTGAGACTTGGGGTTGGGTTCAAGACACATCAACTGTTAAACTAGAAATTTTCGAGACGCACGCATGATTCTTTTCGGCCAGGACCTAACTTGGACATTCACACCTTTCACTTTGCTCAACTCATTTTGGTTGGTGAGGGTATTAGATTTGTCAGTATGAGACGCACATAACTAGAAACATTCGTCCTCGTCTAGGGAGGTAAGTTCACCCCAACCCGTCCAGTCGCGTAGACATCTAAAGACAAGAGAGTGTGGGTAGAAATAATGCTTCAAAAGAGGGATAGTCTTTTTACTCAATAGGAAAACCTCCTTATGTAAATGTTGTTGTATATAGTATATTAAAAAAATGTTGAAATAAAGACTCAAAAAAGTGGACAGGCCTGATTGAAAAACAAATACCTGCCAGAATATGTATATATTTGAAATAAGCAAGCTTGAGCTTCAAAAGTCAAAAATCATGTGAGCTTGCAGCTGGATCACTTGACTACACTTGTCATGCATCTCCGAGTTGGTACCTACGCTGGCTACCGTCTATTCTTGTCTTCACCCCATCCTCTTGAGTCAGATTCACATGAACTTAGAAGGGAATACCCCACTCCTTGAGGAAAGAGTTGTTGGATTGGGGAATTTATTGGGTTATCATATTGGAGAAGTCAGTTCTTTTGTCATTTCAGTTGGGAGGAGTGAATATCACTTACACTCTACAAGTCAGCTTCATAGTCAAAGGGGTTTGCGTATGATGTAGACTAGTTCTGACATGGATATTGAGGCGGTTTGAACAGATTTCTACTTCTCTCGAAGGTTGTTGTGTTTTAAATCCATTCCCTGTCAGGTTCCACACACATTCTCACACCAAGATCTGACTTGAGCTCCAACCTTTGATTTTATGAAGATAAGTTTGAAAATTAAATTTAATCCATTTTCTTTTTTTTCTTTTCTTTGTTGTTTATATTTTTGCACTCATGGCACAAGTGTTTACTAGGGACTAGAAAAGGCAAGTATAGGGGGGTGATGAATCTCCATTTCATCACCTTTTTTTCTATCATTTTTGCCTTATAAACCTAGCTAATGCATGTATATAGCATATTTTGCACAAATTAACATTCTTTATTTGTTCCATTTATTGTGTATAAAATACAGTTTGTAATGCCAAAATTATATAATAAATGAAAAAAAATAAAAATAATAAATACCAAAGGCATTTTATGACCCTAAAACCCGAGACCAAATCAAGAATTGATTTGGTCGACAAGGAATAGAGTAGGGGGGATAAGGTCCAAAAATACAATAAAAAGCCTACATATTTATTCACCAATAAAGCATTTTGGGCCCATTTTAATCTTTATTATTTATACCTCAAATAAATAGAATTTGTACATGAACGTTGTAGACAAAAATAAATAACAAAAATAAAAAATTGAGTTTACATAAAAATAATGCACATACATTTTTATGCTTAGAAAAATAGCCAAAACCCGAAATCCCCAGACCCGTATCTCCTACATAAAAATACGAAATGTATCAAAATCACTCTAATTGTATATAACTTTTAATAAGCTATTTAATGAAGGTAATTTCATATTTTTGGAGGTAAGTTGTAAAAAAACTATGTTTTGGACCCCTATTCTACCATATACCAGAATAAAATATTCATTTTATTTCATCTTTTATTTTAATTTTATATTTTTTATAATTTTGTAAATATTATTTATATTATATGTACATATTTATAATAGAAGAAAAACTTAAATAAAACATACAATAATTACTATACATAAATACATAGATGAATATACAATACTTATACCTATATAAAATATACCCCTATTTATTTAGGTATATATAATACATTAGAAAAAAATATTTACGTGTATAAAAATAAGTTGTAAGTGTATAAAATATGAGAATAAAATAATAAAATCAAAAATACAAAATAAAAATAAAATGTACAAAACATAGATGAATATACCTATAAATATACCCTTAAAAATTAACTTGCAATAAATAAAATCATAAAAACAAAAAAATCATATAAAATACTACATAAAATAATAAACATTTATATTATACTCAAAATTTAATAAAATCCATTACTATTTTAACTCATTTATTTTTGAATAAAAATATTGTTTTGTCATGACTTGGTCGTGCGTGGACTAATCACATCGCGAGGATAGTTGACCTCAGGTCAACTACCTCTGGCATCTTTGGACTTGACACAAGTGTCCGCTTCCCCACTTTTCCACCATTTTTCTTGGCATTCCACCAAGCATTTGTGTCGATTCTTCATGCCATGATCAACTTCAATCAGCGATCATCAACGCCCATGCTCTAGATCCTTTGTACATAGCCTCATTTTTCCTAAACCGTTGGTTAATAAGGGTGCTCGTCATGTTCATAAATAAAACCCTCTTCTTCTTTTTCAAAAATGGTCATGTTTCCAAGCCCTAAAGCTAGCCACCCTCGATTTAGAGTGAATACCGGTGACAGGGGGAGATCCCCTTAAGTGTTGGTGCGGCTGAAGGAGAAGGGAGGTGCACCCATGGCGTCCTCCAGCCACCCTGCTCCAAGGTCCTCCTGTCAGGTATAAGAGCTTCGTAATTCCCGTTCCTAATTAAGTTCATTCCTGCATTTATTTCTGCTTTAATTTGTCGTTTAATGCTTTTATTTAGCGTAGATTCTAATTAGTGCATACGCTAGAGCAACTAGGCTCCGATCACTCCACACATTTCCATCCTGCTCCGACCTCACTAACCATCTCCACAACATCCCCATCGCCTTCCCTATCTCCCAAACCCATTTGACCAACCGAAACCGTCTTGTTTTCGCTAATCTAGGTCCATTGCCTCTGCCTTCATCGGATATCGTCGCCACCCTCTATCCCACTTCGATACCACCCAAAAAGACCCAGATCCCTTTGTTTTCATTTCGCCATGATTTTCAGCACTTTTAGAGGACCGAAAGTGGGTGTCTAAGCCCCAGTCGAAGCCCTTGAATCACCTCCAGCTAGCAGAGAGTTTCAAGCCTCCACTGATGACGCCTAGACGCATTTGAGCCTTTCACCATCCATGGATCAGTCCTGAGATCGTCACGAGCACTTCAGCAACGAGATTGGAGGTAGGAGGAGATAGATTCAGCTGATCGAAGTTTGTCAGAGGTGTCTTCTCAGGTGTTCATCCTAGAGCCTCGACGGTCGTCCGATCAACCCCTGCTCGTCGTGCGTAGCAATTAACATCGGATCTGATCAAGCCTTCTCCATTTGATCCCTCTAGGGGATTTACTCCGAGACATTCAGCCCCGAACCGTCATCGCGTGTCGAGGAAGTGCCTTGCGTCCAAGTGTAACGATTCAAGTCGTTTCCTCGTGCACATATGGGGGTAAATTGCATATCTTCACTTGCACTTTTGGATTTATTTATTAGTCTTGTAATTTAATTTGTAGTTTAATAAATGTGAATATTTTGCATAGAGGCCCCTGAACTTATTGTATATTGCAAATGGGTCCAGTCCAAAACAGCTCACGTGACGTCCCACATTAGCTGGGCAAATTGCATGTATACTTTTACGGGATTTTTTATTTATGTTTAGTCTAATAAATTTAAATATTAGTTGTATAATTTTGGCAAATTTAAACATGAGCCCCTGACTTTAATTTTAATTGCAAATATGCCCTTCCTAATTCATGTATTTTATTTCTTGAGTTTCATTTATTTAAAATAGCACCCGTACACCAACAATTATGCAAAAATAGGGTTAGATTCCTACTAACATGTACTTTAATGCTATATTTTTATTTTTGCATTTTGAGCATTTTAAATATTACTAACATTCAAGTGAGCATATTTTTATCCCTTTTTAAATTACAAAATACCAAAAAAAATATTAAAATGTTTTGAAAAATTCTCCAAAGATATATATATTTTACTTATTATTATTTTTTCTAACTCCAGACCAAAAACCCTTATAAACTAGAAAAAAAGCATAAAAATTAAAAAGCTTCAAAATCCAGTAAAAAATAAGGAAAATCCCCTAAAATGTTTACTTTGTCTCTGAATTTTCTTTATATATTTATATATCTAATAAAAATGATTCGGAAATTTTGGACTTTATTTTCCATTTTTAATCTTCAATTCAATTTGACTTATTTATTTAATCCCAGTTTTGAAATATTTTTTACTTTAAAAATACATAAGAATATGTAATTTACAGAAAAATCACAAACATTAGAAAAATATATAAAACCCAAACACATTTTATTCCCCAGTATTTTATTTATTTATATTATTATTTATAAATATATTAGCCTATATTATATATATAGCCTTATATAAGCTTATATTATGAAGTTAAAAACAAAAAGAAAATAAAAATCAGAATATATTAAAAGAAAATAAAAAATAAAAAATAAGAAATCATTAAAAAAAATAAAATTAAAAACCCACACAAAAATAGAATAAATGGACAAGAGAAAAGAGCAAGTTTTTTAGCATTATTACCCAATCTACCATTTTCTCCCTAAGTTCGACCTCTACACATGCTTGCACACTATACACATTTGTTGTGGAGTTATAATAAATTTTAACTCCACATTTTTGCATTTGCATTGCTATATTCATTAGTGGGTCAATTGTTGTTTGAAGTTGGGTTTCATGAGCAGTCGCCTCAACGACAACTTTTTTTCGATTCTTGTAATTGAAGAATATTTTTAGACCTTCGCGCACATTCCTTTTCATCACCTATGTAATTGAAATTAAAGGGAGAGTACGGAAAGCAATGCAAGTCGAATAAATAGTGATGTGATGCTCAGTTAGAATGCTCGCCTTTCTTCCGAGCTCTCTCCATGCGAGATGCTAGATAGAATTAATTTACACTAATTGAGTGCAATGATGAAATCTCCCTAAGATATGAGCTTCTATTGTCGTAAAGAACTTATTCGATTTTACTAAGTCCAAATATGGAACTATTGGCACATGAATGATATATGGATTTTGACCTAATTAGGAGATCATACTCTCCTAGTATCTATGGGTCAATCAACGAAGATGTAAAATGAAAAATAATGCATAAAACACAAATCATGGGGATCAAATAAAAATAAGACAAAATAGGGAGAATAGAAGCAGAAGGTGAAGAAAATCATGAAAAACTACATAGGCCCCCAAGTGAACAAACACTTGGAAATTTAGGCTTGAGGAGTCTAAGTTTCCTTGACATGTATTATTATAAATTAAGCAAATGAATCACTCTTTCACAAAAACATTACACTAATTCTACACTAATATACTCTAAACAATTTCTTGTCTTCTTTTGTGACTCTCCTGCTGGTGGGTATGAAATCACTAACCTCCACATTTCTCGGGTGTATGAGCATCTGTTGAACAACTATTATCCGGGTTTTTATTTATTAGAATTAATCACAATGTGAAACTATCATCGGAACCTAAAGAAGCATCAAAATAATTTATTTATTTCTCATGCCAAAAAGAATAAAGAAATGTCACCAAGAGAATTTTGCTATTTTATTCACCTAGTTAGTGTACAAGATCGAACTCAGAATCCTATAAAAATCCCAAGGGTTATGGAATTCAATGAAAACTCTATGAAATAAAATCATGAATTCTATGCACACTACTCTTGGTTTTTGTGGAATTTTTTACTATTTAATTTTTTATGAGTTTTAAATTTCTATATTTTTATGCTTTTCTGATTTTATGTTTTTATTTATTTTAAATTTTGCAAACTTTTTATATTTTTAAAAATAAAAAATAAAATAAAAGTAAATAAAAGAATTAAGATGATGCAAACTTTTGGTATTTTTCAAATATATGAAATTTGTACAGAAAATTAAAATATTTTTTTATTTTTGGATTTTTTTTGATGTTTTCCTGTTTTTTAAAGATTTTTTAGATTTTTTGGATTTTTAAATAAATCAAAAATAGTAAAATGATAAATAGAAAACAATGCAGATGTTTTTGGCTTTTTGAAATAAGAAATTAATTCAACAATGGTTGAAATATGCATGAACATAAAGAGAAATTTTTATATTTTCCACAAAGCAATTTTATATTTTTTTTGGGGATTTCTCTGAATTTTTATGAATCTTTAAGTGTTTTTAGAGTTGTTTTGTTTTTTGGTTTTTATAAGGAATTAGAAAATGAAATTTGGTCAAAAATAAATAAAATATAAACATGCACACACTACTTTTTCAGATTTTTTCAAAATGTTTTTTCTATTTTTTATTTATTTTTATGCAAACTTTTTATATTTTTGAAAATAAAAAAATAAAATAAAAGTAAATAAAAGAATTCAGATAAATGAAACGAATGCAAAGTTTTGGTATTATTCAAATTTATGAAATTTGTACAGAAAATTAAAATATTTTTTTTATTTTTGGAATTTTTTTGATGTTTTCCTGTTTTTTAAAGAATTTTTAGATTTTTTAGATTTTTGAATAAATCAAAAATAGTAAAATGATAAACAGAAAACAATGCCGTTGTTTTTGGATTTTTGAAATAAGAAATTAATTCAACAATGGTTGAAATATGCATGAACATAAAGAGAAATTTTTATATTTTCCATAAAGCAATTTTATAATTTTTTTGGGATTTTTCTGAATTTTTTTATGAATCTTTAAGTGTTTTTAGAGTTTTTTTTTTGGTTTTTATAAGGAATTAGAAAATGAAATTTGGTAAGAAATAAATAAAATATAAACATGCACACACTATTTTTTCAGATTTTTCAAAATGTTTTTCTAATTTTTATTTATTTTTTATGCAAACATGAGATATTTTTGGGGGGTTTCTTATTCTTAAAATAAGAGAAATAATTAAAATGCAAAATCGAAATCACTGTGAACAATAGAGATTAACAAGAGGTTAAGATAATTTCTACGAATCTTTAATAATGTTTTGATATTTATTAATCGAAATTAATATGTAAAATTAAATGCAGATACACCTGGGTATAAATGAAAGAAAAATTTAACTCCTGGACCAAATGATTAACAGAACGTTGGACCAGTTGTACAATTTACCCAAAATTACATGTGCCAGCGCACGTGAGTCACGTTGGCACAGATATAAATGCAAATATTTTATTTTCATGAACTAAATGATAACATTAAAAAGTAGGTCTTCTATTGCAAAATACCTAAGAAATCATGTGCAATGCATAGTCTTTAGTTCAGACAAGACCAAAAAGTAAATAAAATAAACAACAAGGTAAAAAATGCAAATGATCAATTAAACAACAGTTTGACAGATGTCGCAAAGGGACTTATTTGCAAAATTAAACTTACAGGGGATGGAGCATAAATGTTCTACCATTCCATGTAGCACATCATACGATTGAAATGTGTTGAAGCTCTGATCGAACGGCTGAGATTGAGGCACGTGTGGACAGATCTGATTTGGATGCGCAATCCATGACTAGCTTTTGGGGATTTTTCAACAGATGAGATGTAATTTGGAACCCTTCTTTCTTGATCGAACGATGACGAAGGGCACTGGAAGAACACATATGAATGCTGAATTCGACGAGGTTCGATTGAGAAGACCTTTCTTGTTCCTTACCAGAGTCTTCTCCTGATGGTATCTCCAGAACTAGGAGATTCTTTCACATCAAATGTATATCTCCTTGAAGCTTAAAAGCATGTAAAGGAAGATCTGGAGGTCGAATTACTCGTCTACTGCAAAAGAGCTCCGGATCATTCTTCTGGAGTCCTAGCACTCATCTGCCTCCTGTAAAAGTTTGCTGTTACTCGGAGGGTTTCCTCGATGATATTATTAGCACATAAATAAAGGAATGGAGGTGGATGTTCCGACTCTGGTGGAGATGATCAGAGTAAGTCAAAATCTCTTGTCCTAATGGATATGGTGATCATGTTTTGAATAGAAGAGCCAAGAAAGTTGTGTGGTGGATAAGTGATGGTTTGATGATCGATTTGTTGATCGGATCACCTTGGATCAAGCATATCAGAGGTAGATGGTAGAGGATCTTATCTAGATAAATAGAGAATTAAAACATAAAATTGAAAGAAAAAAAGGGAAACCACCTAAGGATACATGAGGATGGAATGAAGAAGGGGATCGCCTTATCTTCTGTGTAGAACATAGAGTCAGAATGCGACGACGAAGCTCCGGCCATGTGCTAGATCATACTTTTCCTGTTTTATCTCGTGCTCTCAGTCGTGCAGGTGGCCTTGTTGTTACCAGGGCTCACAACAGGAAACGGATCATCTGGAGAAGGTGGTGATTTGGATTTATAAATAGGGAAGTGCTCCAATGAGATTTTGAATTCAAATGCACACAATCTGAGGCATTATTGAAGGCACGAGTGATCTGGCGAAGGGGAGAATAATCAGGGCTAACGAATTGGTGAAGTAAGAGGACGGAGTTATGGACAGAAGCGTGCGAGAAAATTCTTAGAAGGATGACAAACATGTGAAAGGAACAGGAGATGTGGGAGGACTGGGGATTTGACCTCAATAAACAGAACTGAGATCAGCCAATCAACGCACATAGAATAAGACAAAAATCATTAAATAACATAATAACAAGAAAATAAAAGATATATCAAAATAAAATAGAAAGTGAATTCAAAATAAAAAATTTTGAAAACAAAATATGTTAGAAATTAAATTTCTCTAATTTATGGTGATTTTTAATGAAGTAAATAAAATATATGTGTGTGTAAAAATAATAAATTATGTTATTCATATGTATATATGCCTATTTATACATCACCTTCATTTTTAATATATTATTTTTACAAATAATAGTAATTTAATCATTTATAATTTTACAATATTTTACATGGATTTTAAAGATATTTTTTTATTTTTATGAGATGATTTATTAGGGTAGATAAATAGTTATATTTTACAATTTACATATAATTATTTTTGCATCTTTTTTATTTTGTGATGTTTGTTTATGTTTTATATAAGTTAAATACAATATATAAATTTTTCTAAATACAAATTATACAAAATTACAATGAAAATACATATTTACAAATAATAAACAATATGTGTAGTATACAATAGCACCTCAAAAAGCCACATTTCACCTCTTGACTCCAATTTTTCTGAAACTATTTCCATTTTAAGATCATTTAATTTGGAATCAATGAAAGTGAGTTTTGTTAATTTTGAGTTTTGGTGGAGAAGATATTGATGTAATAAGTTGAGGCTTGTAACTTTTTCAGAGTGTTGTTACTTAAACAGTGTACATTGATTGTTATTGCAATTATTTTTATTATTTACAAAATATTTTTGTGTTATACAGTGATGTACAAGTAATGAATATACATAAGTGGACATTGAATTTTTATATATTAGGCCATATCTCCCCCTACTTTATTCCTTGTCGATCAGGTCATGTCTTGACCTAATGTCGGTGTCAGAGTTAGCCTGTATCTATTACATATATAGTCTTTTGTTTTCATTATTTTTCATTTCTTTCTTTTTTTATTTATTTTAGCTTAAAATAGTGATAAATATACAATATTTACACAAGAATAATGGCCAGTAAAATGAGAGAACTATTACTATTTACAAGTGTTCTATAAGGGATTTTAAGCTAAAATAAATGAATAAAGATGATGAAATGCAGATTCGTCTTCTCCCTATGCTTTACCTTTTCTAGTCCCTTAGCAAACACTTATTTGAAGAATAAGAGACTAAAAGAAAAAGAATAACGGAAAAATAAAAAACTTAGAACAATATTGATTATTAAACTTTTCTTCATAAAATCAGAATATGGACCTCGGTCAGACCTTTGGATTATTATTTTGGTGGGAACCTTATTGGTCATAGGATTTAAGACCCAATAGCCCTTAAGTTCCACAATTCTATGTTCAGTTTGTCTCAATAGTCAGGTTAGAATAAGTCTACATACACAAACTCTTGCGACCATGAATATTTACTTGTACGGTGTAAGTGCAATATAGCTCCCTACTTCAGAAATGACAAAGCAACATCCTCCTCTAATAAGGTAACTCTAATTTCCTGGTCTAGATACTCTTTCCTCGAGGAGCAGGGTATTCCTTTCTAAGTTCGAGTACAACTAGCTCAAGAAAAGGGGGTAGAGAAGAGAATGGACTGTAGCCGGTGTAGCCACATATCCTTGGAGCTTGGCCAGTGTAGCCAAGTCTCCAGCAGCACGCTTCCTTGATATGAGACTTTGAGGCATATTCCTTGCTTATGAGATTTTTTTAATATATACAAAGGTGTAGCATGTACATAAGGAGTTTTTATTCTTGAGTGAGTAGACTATCCCTTTTTTGAAGCTTTATTGCAACCCACAACATCATATCTTTAGATGTCATTGCCACTAGACTAGGTTGGTCAATTATTGTGACTGTGAATGTTTTCACTCGCACGTTTCCCCAAGGTAAAGAATTCTGCCTCCTCACCACCTCATCCGTATTGAGCTAAGTGCAGAGTGCTTGCTAAGTTAAGTCACTATCTAAAAGGGTCATGCATGTGTTGTTAAATATTCTACATAAACCAGTTAAGATGACATGTGAACATAGCCTTATCAACTCAAAGAATTATATCACTTGACGTGAAGAGACCTAATTCCATTTCCTATAAGGTTTCTTTGAATTTAAGTGGATTAAGGTCTTAACCAAGCTCCATTTTTCGGTTTTATTCCAGACTAGTTTAACTGTCAGCATCGTTCTGAAAAATGCACATGTAAATGCAAGAAATATATACAAAATATTTTTTTAAGAAAATAAAAGAAAAAAATTTTAGAAATATTTTCGAAATTTTTATCGATTTTAATCATTTTGATATATTTTTTTGGAAAAGAAAAGTGTTAGTGTATCGAATATATTTATAAGGATTTTATACAAATATAAATATAAGGATTATACAAGTTTTATACAAATTTTATTTTACAGAAGGATTTTATGTATAGGTTTTAAAAATAAATTTTATAGGAGAATTTTATACACAATAAATATTTTTTTTACATAAATAGAATTAATTACAACTTATACACACATGTGGATTTTACAACAAACATGTATATCCCATAATTTATATCCCACGTGGCAAAAAAATTACAAAAATTTTACAAACCTTTTCAAATAATTTACAAAAACATTTCAAACATTTTTTAAAAAATTAACAAAGATTTTACAAAAGTTTTACAAATGTTTTTGAAAAATATTTTACAAACTTTGTACAAATCATTTTACAAACAATCTTATAAAAAAGGTTTTTCCAATCATTTTGCTTTCAAAAAATTTACAAAGAATTTGTACAATATAGATTATGTGCATACAAAAATAATTTACAAATCATTTTGCAAACAAAATAAATTTACAAAGATTTTGTACGAAATAAATTTACAAAGATTTTTACAAACAATTTTACGAAAGTTCTTACAAAATATTTTACAAAATATTTTTCCAAAAAAGTTTACAAAAGATTTTTGCAAATCATTTGACAAATCATTTTTCAGATCATTTTTTTGAGTAGTAGAAATATTATTAATAAACAAAAGTACGAGTTATTGCTAAAGTATATATATAATGTATAGCTCAAACTATATCCTCATAGTGATCAAAGAGAGACAAAGGAAGACATAACTCATGCTACGTATAGAAAAGTGAAAAGAATCTATACAACAATGACTCAAAGAATGAAAAGCAAAGAAAAGAAGTCAGTGATCCCCCTATACTTTGGATTAAAGTATAAAAGACTGTACAAACGGGGAAAATCGAGGAAAAGAATGAACAAACTCAGCAACTCGACTTGTCCTCCCATATACTTATTGTAAAAGATCCCTAAGTATAGAAAAAACAGCAACAAGTTGATGGACAAGCGAGAGAACAGAAGAAATAAAAAGAAATAAAAACGTGAAAGAAGATGACAAGAATGACATCACTCCTATTATACTTAGGGTAAAGGATCCCTATGTATAAACAACAACATGAGTGATGAAATGGAAGGAAAATGGAAAAACTCAAGTCATTCCCCTCACTATACTTAGGATAAGTACATCCTAAGTATAGCACACACTTACACACACATGGAAAAGAGGTGAACGATAAAAATGGAAGAAGAAAGAATAAAAAGATAGGATGCATACAAGCTAATATCAGTTCATGTATCAGATGCAGAAGATGTCAAAGAATCATAATCTGATACCACATATATTGAAACAACCACGGATAGGAATGTATCCTGATCTAGATATGGTTTCAGCAACTGTCCATTCACAACAAATGGTTGTGCGTCAGATGACAACCCAGATATGACAATACTACCATTGTCACGCACAACTCTAACAATGAAGGATCATGACCATTTGCTTTTATGTTTGTTGGGGAACAACTTCAATTTCCCATCAACCAACCATACTTTCTGATCAGGGGAGAAGGTCTTTCTTCTGATGTGTCTATCATGCCAATGCTTTACTTTCTCCTTATACATGAGTAAACCTCATAAGCGAAATCTTAGAATTCCAACAATCTGTTCAAGTCCACTTTCATACTCTTTCCTGCTTTCTCAGTCCAAATTGCATACATCGAGTGCCCATAAAATTTTGCGAATTAACTCTACTCGCAAGTGGCAAGGCTTTTCAAAAACGATTTTGAAGGGAGACATACCTGATGAATCCATGATTCATCACTTTAAAAATAGAAGATATAGCTTTGTTCCTGAGAAAGTTTTCCATATATTGTGCAGTATTAGCATTCATGCATTTAGAATTAATGTTCGCATTTTAGCATGCATATTGTCATTAAATAAGGAGCCAAATTCACTTGTACATATTCACCTGTATAATAGCCAATTCACCTATTTGTATATTTTTTATACTAACTCCAAATCTAATAAAATGAACTCCATTATGTACATATTACTAACACTAATAAAGGAAAAATATCAAAAAAATACTAACTTGTAAAATTAACCAATAAAACCCGAACCCTAGTTTGAGACTAAGAACCTTAAAATGCATATATCTCTCTCATACAGTGTCAGATTTAGGTTACTCACTTTTAAAGTAATATGCATTCAAAGACCTTCAAAACAAGACTAATTTCATAAAAATCGGAGATTGTATGTGAAACTTGGGTTTTGGGGCCCTATTGTATATTGTACATATTGACTAAAATACCCTTCATTTTATCTTTTTATTTTCCTAATTATTAAAAATTCAAGAAATAGATTAAGTTGTAAATAATTCTGTCATACTATCTCCAATTTTATTTTGATTTTCTCTTGTTTTTTAATGATAAAAAATATTCAAATGATAAAAAATATTGTATTTTATATCTATAAGATAAACCCCAAAAATATTTTTTATACGGATGACTTCTTTTGATTTTCAATCCTTCACGAAAGTTGCAGATCTCGTCGAGACAAACAACTTTCATGTTGACTAATTTTTAGATTTGACGCCTTTTGTTATTTCTTTTTTATTTTTCTTTTGATTTAAATTTTGATTTTTTGGGGAGCGATACGTGGCAATTCCTAGAGCCGACATGTGTCACCCCCTTTTATTTATTTATTTATTTATTTTCATAATTTAGTTATTTTATTATATTTATTCATTTTTAATTATTTATTTAATTATTTATTTTAATTAATTATTATTTATTTATTTTTATAACTTTTTATACTTTTATTTTCTTTTCTCTTCCTTATTTTTAGTAGCCAGCTTATTTTATTTATTTTTATTATTATTTTTACTTCCTCTCTACTCCAACTTCCCACCCAAGTCACCAACTCTGATTCTCCCCTCATTTTCCACCACTCCTCCAACTTCTACCCCACTTCTTTTCCAACTTCCCCTCATCTTCCTCCTCTTCTTATTCCCCTCACCCTCTTCATTTCTCATGATCCTTCATTTCGAGAGAAGAGAGGTCGAGCCCCTTTATCCTCCAAGTGACAACTATAGGAGACGAGTTGAGTGACAACAACCTCAAACTGAGATCCATGGCACCAGTTGCCATGTCGCGAGCTTCCAATCAGGCTCGCTTAGTTTCAAAGGATTCTAACATCCTTCTCGAGGCTACGATCGGAGTTGCAGCATAGATCCGCCAAAATCCGACGAAACACAGGTAAGTTACCCTTCTCCTTCTTCTTATTTTTTTATCTAACGATTTTTCTTTTGTTATTTTACACATCACCACCAATCATTACAACCATTGTTGTTATCATCATCGCCATCTCTTCATTTCATTTTTATTTCTGTTTACAAAAAAATTCAAAAAAAATATAATCAAAATACAAAAAAATAAAAAAAAACTACAGCTCGTCCATTCTACCGCAGCCACATGCGAGCGTCCTCCTCATGCGTCGTTATCTCTTCCAGCATGTAGGCCCTGCCACCTGCGCCCCAGCCATGCCACAGGCATGCGCTGCCACCTGCTGGCTGCCCTTGTGGTCCCACTGGCACCCACCTCCCTCGCAGCCATCATCGTCCCTCCTCATGCGCCACCGCAACCGCTCTCCAGAATAGATCCCTCACCTCCCTCCTCACGGTCGCTCCAACTACGCTCGTTGCACATGCTCGTGCGACTACCGCCGGCCACAGCACCTCTGCGAGCATCTACCACGCCCCCATGCGCAGCCCTCATATGTGCCGACTCCTCCTCCGACCCATGTGGCCTCTGCCCTAACAACCCGCACCAGCTGCATCCTGCGGCTTGCACGCATAGGCCGCCCCGGTCCCGTCAAACCATGCGAGCAGCCGTTGCCTACTCCCACCGCGTACATTTATCCTTCCATTCGCACGCATGGTGAAGGATATGGGAAGATCCTCAAGCGCATCATGGAAGCGTGATGATTGCATCGTATGCTATCGAGAGTGACTAGTCGCACTAGTTGCTCGATGAAGCGGAATTTAAATTTTAATGTGTTGAAACCACATGATCCCAGAACCTTTCTCTGATCATTTCATCTAAACCACAACTCGGTAATAGGGTTACCTCTTGAAGAGTGGTTGCGATCGAGTCTCTAAACGAAGAGACCTCCTGTCTCAAGTCTGATCTGACGGAGGAGATGCTTGCGAGCGCTTTGATGAGACATGTTCTTCTAGCAATCCGTGTTGATGATCTAAGGGTGAATCTCCTGATCTCGTCACACGAGATCTGATTTCTTCTTTATGAGCGAGGCGCACTGAAGGAGACCGAGATCCACGAGCAAATACTCCAACAGCATAACGACGATGCTGTGGCGATGGCGACTCTCTCAAGGGCTCCATGGTGGACGACCACACAAGAGTGAGAGGGAGAGAACACTTGGCGTATAGAGAGAGAGGGAGAGAGCAATTGATTTCATGTCAATCTTGAACTCGAAAATCAAGGGGTGCCTCTTCTTATATAGGATTTTGAGATCCATGGATCTCAATCCGTGGGCAACACTAAATCAATGGATGAGATTGATTTGTGTTTCTTTCAATGGTCATGATCTTGTTATAAAAATACAACAACAATTAATTTAGTTTAATTTAATATATATCGATAAATCAATATGATTAATTTCAAATCAAATTAATTAATTGATCTTGGAGATAGTAAGAAGATTGACCTTATCCCCTAAACCAAGGGGAGAATGGGTATAACTCCTTAATATCTCATGAGATCTCATTATGTCATGATATCTCCAAGATTTACAACAACACTTGTTGTAAATTATTTCACAAAAATTATCTTGCGAATATTGCAATCATGCCATTAGAAAAATGTGAATCACATTCACATACCAAAACAAAATGTAAATTATATTTTCAATTAATCATCCAATGTGATTCCAATTCACAACAATAATCAACTAACAAATATAAATCATAATATGCTCTCTTTAATATATTATAAATCACATTTATAATATACCCGATTAATATGGATAGTGTTATCCACATTATTCATATCCATGATAATTAAATCACATTTAATAATCTTGGATCTCTATTCTCATGTGCCCAAATAACATGAATCACATTCACATTATTCATATCTTTTGATAATTAAATCACATTTGATTATCTCAGATAACTCTCCTTATAATATGAATCAAATTCATATTATTCATAATAATTAAATCACATTTAGTTATCCATTTTCTCAATGCTCGAATACATATATCAACAATGAAATTATCCATGAACTCTTTCAAGGATAATGTGCTTTCTCTGCAGATACTTGGAGATAAGGACATGGCGATTATATTGTTCTACGTATAGTGGCTTGGATATTTAGAGCACATCTCAAATCCAGATCTTGCGGACCTCCCATAGATGCTTGATAAATCAAGACCACAAATCTAATCTTCTCATTACATCTGAATCACATTCAGATTAATGTCCATCAGTTGCACTAAGATCCAGACAAGTTTCATTACTCCTTTGGAATGAAAGCGTCATGGTTATACAATCGTTTATGATCACATCACCCTCAGGTATTCCTAATACCTATATATCCTGCATATTGGAAGACCCAGAACAAATCCGAAGTTTTGATCTCTTTTAGACTGTCTCCTTCAGGATTTATCATTAAGGTTCTCATTCGATCATTGGGAGTCGGTGTCGATCATATATTTTCCAAAAGCATATATCATATATAGGTGTTGATCATTTACTTTCCAAAAGCATATATCAAACCTTACAAATTCATTCAAGCTTCCAAAGAGAGATGACCACGCATGGAATTTGATTCTTCCCAATATCTCATGAGTGAGCTCTTGTCTTTCGATTCAACAATGAACCTGTGTGATCCCTTTGAGAGATCGTATTTCTCATATGACCTTGCATGTACACCAGCGCGCTAGTGTATAGACCTTGGTTAGGTCATCAACCTATTGGTCTGCCAAATGTACATACTCAAACATATAGTAACACATCTATCTCCGATCAGAGGATGTGTTCCTATATCGTGACGGCATACGACATAGGTTTTTGATTATCCCGATCTCATTAAATCAACTCGTTGACCTAACTAATCTGACACCTCTGAATCTCTATTCCGATGCAGAGGACCTACATCAAGAGGTCAGTCAGATATCAGACAATTGAAAAGGATTTCCATCTCTTACTCGGGCTGGAAATCATCTCTTAACAAACATTTGACGGTGCTTAATGAGTCCTCAACCTAACTCTTTAGATATTCATCCAAGCACCAACCTCTATGATTCAATAATTGAATCAACAGTTGTATGATTATTAAGATGGCCATGGTACATAATCCTAATTGTATTAAGGGACCTATTATGCAAATTAGTTATTCTTCATTTCAGATCAGGGAATGATATTTTGCAATAACATTTATTGCATAATGGCTTGCCGTGGGCTCGCATGTCCAACAATCTCCCACTATCCCAAAGAGTCATTAATGGGCTAATTATTAGAACCCGCACTCATGTGACAATCATAGGCTATTCAGAATAATAGCTAGCTAAACTGATCAGTCACTCTATTCCCAAGAGACTACGCCAAGTCCTTTTACGACCCTTGCATATCCCCAGTAACAGTGCTCGCATCCAATGTGAATGTTGCATCTTATGTAACCAATACTCAGTTTTGTTAGTTATAGTGTCCTTGACACTACATCTCAATAATTATCATAACCAGTATTTTCATTTCTATTATCCATATCAGAATACCCTTATTCCCGGAGATCTCTATCTCCTTAGGTATCCGTAGTTAAGACATTTTAGATCACATCTATAAAGTATTAATCATTTGAAGATAAGACTTTTGAGATCATTATCTCTAAGTCTTGTCATCTATGAAGATATTGTTATTACTAAAATCAAGTGTTTTATCACCATAGAAGGATTAGTAACACTTTACCACTCCCACAGCATGGCAGATATTAGTCTTTTGTACACATTTAGCATACACTTGGCTTCTCGTAACTGATGCACTAGGGCAAGCATTTTTAGCATTCACTTCCTCAACTCTTTGAGGTGCTATCCCTTCAGATAGGTCAGTACCACATCTTAAGGAAAAGAAGCCTTTCTTGGAACTTTCCAGAAAATGGAATATGTCCAAGGTGTAGCACTAATGCGATGGTTCCAATACCCTCTTCTCTTTGCTTCTGAACACTTTCAGAACTAAGATCTTAAGAGGTATCCATGAGATCATATCTCAAGGTATGGAATAGTCAGTCTATAAAACACTTATTATTATCCTTATATCATTCCAGATGATTAGGATTTTATCTACATTTAGCACGATGAACACAATAGCAATCCCACTAAGCTTCGCATGGTTCATCGAGAAATCATAACATTTATGATTTCATCAAATCCGATGTTCCAACTACAAGAAGCTTATTTGAGTCCACTGATGGAGTTATTCAGCTTGCACAGCTTGCTTTCCTCAACTATGAAGCCCTGGGGCTACTTCCTATGATTATCCTCAAAGAGGTATTCATAGAGAAATGCAATATTGACTCACATATTGAAGATGTCATAGTCAATCTGTGTAGCCATAGTTAGCAATATTCTAATGGGTTTAAGAAAGGTCGCTGAAGAGCAAGTCTCATCGCAAGTGATGTCTTCTCTTTGGTGTGTAGCTTATGTCTACGAGCCATGCTTTGAAGGTCCCTACCTTCTCATCAGGTTTCCTCTTTCTCTTGAAGATCCATTTACACCTTAACAGGTCCTACCCTTATAGGTGGATCGTCGAGGGTCCATATACAACACTTGTATATGAAGTATACTTTAGACTTAATTGCTAACTTCCATCTTTCCATGTCATGACCTTCAGAAGCTTCAACACATATAGTTCAATCATTGTCAGATTTCTCTAACACATGGACTCCATACTCAAACTCATTTGAAAAGGTATGAGTGTTTCATCTTTAATTATCCTTTTAGTTTCTGATTAGGAGCCCCATTATCTTGTTAAGATCAAATGAGTTCCTTTACTTCATTTTCATCTTGATTCTCAAGAGAGACATCCTTTAAGAATCACATCCTTAGAGATGAGATCTTTTAAGAATCTCAAGGTCATAAAGTAGGTATCCAACACCATCCTTTATTTTCCTATTTAAGTGGCACTCTCTTGTGCTAGATTCCATCTTACTTGCATGGAACCTTATTAAGGATATATAGTGTATTCTCTACTACATATATGCCTTGGAAACTAAGAGGTAATTATGCTAATATTCATCATTGATCAAATCATGTCACACATGATCCAATTGTATCTCCCTACAACTCTATTGAGTTTTGGTGTATTAGGAGGATTGGATTGAGATAGGAATGAAAAATCATTTCTCCATAAGGTATTCCTTTAACAGGTACATGCTACCTTGATTAGATCAAATTCATTTTCATCTTCCTTCAAACTTTGGTTCTAAATCAAAATTGTGAAATCTTTGAACATTTCAAAGCTTTCTGAGGTGAAGAGAAGAAATCTTATATAACAAATAATCATAGAATGATATCACATATCATTAATGTTTACTTTGATATAGATGATCCACATACATCAATATGTATGAGATCTTGAATACCTCGACGTCTAACACCATTCCCAAAGAACGGTGCATTGGACATTTTCACTTTTGAATACAATATTCACTAGCATGTAAGTTTTGAAATTTCAGAAAATCTACATCTCTTACTAGTCTATTGATCTCATCAATAGACATATGTCCAAGATTTGATGCCAGATCATTGTCAAATGATCTTCATCCTCCTATTGATATTTTTAAGGTTCAATTTTCAGTATTAGAAATTTTAATGAACTATTCATTAATTTTCTGATTTAGTAGAGTCCTCAAGATATCAGAATACCATCTGAAATATATCCATTATAACTCTTTATGATAGTCTATTCCAGAATTTATGTTTATTTGCAACATTTAGAAATAAACAGTGAGTGTATTCTAATATCCAGGTCAGGGAGACATTCTCTAAGACTAAGGGCTCTACCACTGAAAATATGGTCTATTTATCCAACAGAGATTGTTGCAATAATTGCATCAAGGTCCATGTGGATAACTATTAAACCTTAAGATCAAATTTCTCGAATTTTCTAAAAACATATGCAACCTCAATTGTTACTAGAAAAATGAGATACAATTACTAGACTTTTAATCTTATCCAATAAGAAGGTTAATTTCAGTGATTAAATGTAGATTATTCCGATGCACTATCCGAGTCCTTCTCTAAGGATCCTCGAAAGACTTGATAGTCATACTATCAACACATCAACTCATTACAGGTGTGGCATTTATCCGACCATTTGGATGTCATATGCGTGTGGAAACCATAGAAGTACAACCAACTCTTTGACTTTCCTTCTAACCTGGGTCCGACCCATGCTTCCATTGTGCTCCTTTCATCTCTAAACAACCATTGCTTAAGACAAAGGATCTCTTTTGTTGAATTCGAAAGATTTCAATATAAGAGTATTTCGACATTTATACATGCTTCATTTAATTCATACGATATGAATATTCTGAAGCTTCATGAATGACTAGAGTATAGATAGTAGAATGATGACATTCATCATATCTATATACATCTTAACTCTTAAAGACTTAAGTTTAGTAGGTACTCAAACATTTTGAATACATCATCTCTTATAGAGCTACCATTCTGCATGATGTAGTGAACCATGTCATTCATGATTAAATGTCAAGAGCACATATGTATGCCACAACATCTTCTTAGATTTTATAAGGATTAATTGACAATCACGATCATCATCGACATGTCACTTCCAAAGTACATACGATGAGAGATCAAGACTATAGAGACCTACAAACCCTAGGGTTGTAGACCTATTGTCTATTTAATTGTCATTCCTCATTATTATGAGGAAACTTGCATATTGCAACTGCATACATTATGTGTCCAACTGCAAGTATAATATCTTGATCATGGATCCAATCCATGATGTTTTACTGGTTATTATTGAGTATAGTATTGAGTGAGCTTAATAAAGTATTATCTGAAATAAGAAATTTACATAAACATATACAAATCTATATATACACATTTTACTTTTATTTAGGAATTTTTATATAAAAGTTGTCTTGCCTTGTCAACACTGAAAGTTCATTCCCTTAATCACTTTCAATGTAAGAGATGTGCTTACCATTATATCTTTAGCAAGATCTGGGATCTCCATTCTTATCTTTGTCACATCCCAATAATATGAGAACCTGTAACTCAGATAAAAAGAAGCGAGAACACATTCTGCCTTGCAAGTCCAACTTGCATCTCCCAATTCTGTCTTTAACACCCGAGCCCACCACCCCTAATGTGATGTTGATCTGTCATTAATTGAACTAACTGTCAACAGGAATACAACTCGCTATGCGCAATCCAATATCACCCCAATATTATGAGGACCCGATATTGGGGTCACTACACATACATCTTTACTCTTTTGAGAAGCAAATAGCCCATTCCAAATGGCTTGTATGCAGGAGCTGTCACTTCGGACAGGTGTCTCCGACATACAATCTCTAGCGACGGAACCCTTTTCCTTGACGGGAGACCATGGATGTCACTTATGTGATCCTCCATATCATGTTCAAATTTTAATTAGTTATTGTGAATCATATTCACATAATTAATTCTTCCAAGGGAAATAACAACTATAATTATAATAGAGTGTTTTAGGTTTAATTAGAATCCAATTAATCTAATCATAATAAATTAATGATCCAATTAATATTCAACAAACATTTTATTGTTACTTGAAAATATGGTATTATCTCAAATACGTATTATTTCGAATTTTAATAATTAGAAAAATACATCATGACCTCTCAAGCATTATCTGTTCCCTACCCGCTGTCATGGCCAGTACCGACGGGAGTGGGGCAGACCATACACGATGCAACCTACCCCAACGCTCCCCGACTAGACACCATATCTGTCTCGTAAAAAGGTAATACCAAGTTAATCACTTTGTACTTGAGATGATAATAGGTTTTTCAACCGAAGTTATATCCAAAACCATTTTGATTAACATTATAAGGAGATTTTCTAAACAAATCCCCAAACCTATTCAAGCAACATGTTTGTTGGAAAGTGTATGATGTAACCAATTTGTGATCTAGATCATATCTAATCAATTATTGGTTAAGGAAATGTCATTTAATGAAATAATTACCATCTTTAAATATTTCACAAATATGTATCAATAATTAACTCATGAAATTAACCATTAATTTCTACAAAAAATAAACGACAATCACAAGGTTCTCGATTAAGTATGCAATTTCCAGCAGTGACCCTCACTTACTAAAATTATCATATCTCATTCATTTTAAATCCAAATCATGCAAATCAGTTTCTAAAGTTTGTTAATGTGATTTAAAACAGAACCTAAGTAATAATAACGCATTTATAGGCGTGTCAAAACATTAACCAACTCATTAATTACGTTATGATTCGCCATCCCTGAAACAGTGGATATAGGTTCATTAGAATGATCATATCTTGAGTTATCAGATTTAAAATCATACAAACTCAAATCCTACTGTTCCTTAATTAATGGGGAACATTATCCAATTTAAAATTTCGTGTTTAAACGTTTTAAACAGGGCACAAATGTATCACAAAATAGGGCTGCGAAAATTATAACGCGATAAAACTTTCACAATCCCTAATGAGCCCAAGTCTTCCTAGGTTCATGGATCATATCCAAAACCTCAAAACTGGCTCTGATACCACTTTAAGTATATGGGAAGATCCTCAAGTGCATCATGGAAGCGTGATTATCGCATCGTATGCGATCGGGAGCGACTAGTTGCACTAGTGGCTCGATGCAGCGGAATTTAAAAATTTTAATGTGATGAAACCACATGATCCAAGAACTTTCTCGGATAGTTTCACCTAAACCACAACTAGGTATTAGGGTTACCTCTTGAAGCGTAGTTGCGATCGAATCTCTAAATGAAGAGACCTCCTGTCTCAAGTTCGATCCGACGGAGGAGATGCTTGCGAGCGCGTTGATGGGATGTGTCCTTCTCGCAATTCATGTTGATGATCTAAGGGCGAATCTACTGATCTCGTCACATGAGATCTGACGTCTTCTTCATGAGCGAGGTGCACCGAAGGAGACGGAGATCCACGAGCAAATACTCCAGCAGCATAACGACGATGCTGCGGCGATGGCGACTCTCTCAAGGGCTCCATGGTGGACAGCCACACAAGAGAGATAGGGATTGAACTCTTGGTGTGTAGAGAGAGAGGGAGAGAGGAATTGATTTCATGTCAATCTTAAACTCGAAGAGCAAGGGGTGCCTCTTCTTATATAGGGGTTTTGAGATCCATGGATCTCAATCCATGGACAACACTAAATCAATGGATGAGAATGATTTGTGTTTCTTTCAATGGTCATGATCTCGTTGTAAAAATACAACAAAAATTAATTTAATTTAAATTAATATATATCGATAAATCAATATAATTAATTTCAAATCATATTAATTAATTAATCTTGGAGATAATGAGAAGATTGACCTTATCCCCTAAACAAAGGGGAGAATGGGTCTAACTCCTCATTATCTCATGAGATCTCATTATCTCATGATGTCTCCAAGATTTACAACAACACTTGTTGTAAATTATTTCACAAAAAATATCTTGTGAATATTGCAATCATGCCATTGGAAAAATGTGAAACATCCTTAACCAGATAAGATAGCTCTTTATCCCACTTAGTAGCTCCAATATTCTTCGGCCACCACCACCTTGATTTTCTTAAAATAGAAGAAGCATATATAGAATAAGCGCTTGTTGGGCTCACATTCACATACAAAACAAAATGTATCATCCAATAAGAATCCAATTCACATCAATAATTAATTAACAAATATAAATCACAACATGTTCTTTTTAATATATTATAAATCACATGTATAATATACCGATTAATATGTATAGTGCTTTCCACATTATTCACATCCATGATAATTAAATCACATTTAATCATACTGGATCTCTATTCTCATATGTCCAAATAACATGATTCATATTAACATTATCCATATCTTTTGATAATTAAATCACATTTGATTATCTCAGATAACTCTCCGTATAATTTGAATCAAATTCATATTACTCATGATAATTAAATCACATTTAATTATATGTTTTCTCAATGCTCGGATACATATATCAACAATGAAATTATCCATGAACTCTTTCAAGGATAATGTGCTTTCTCTGTGGATACTTAGAGATAAGGACAGGGCGATTGTATTATTCCACGTATAGTAACTTGGATATTGAGATCACATCTCAAATCCAGATATTGCCAACCTCCCATAGATGCTTGACAAATCAAGACCGCAATTCTAATCTTCTCATTACATCTGAATCACATTCAGATCAATGTCCATCAGTTGGACTAAGATCAGATTACTTCTCTATGAGAGGAGTCACTAAAATCCAGACCTGTTTCATCACTCACTCGGAATAAAAGCGTCATGGTTATACAATCGTCTATGATCACATCACCCTCAGGTGTTCCTAATACCTATACATCCTGCATACTGGAAGACCCAGAACAAATCTGAAGTTTTAGATCTCTTTTAGGTCGTCTCCTTCAGGATTTTATCGTTAAGGTTCTCATTCGAGCATTAGGAGTCGGTATCGATCATATACTTTCCAGAAGCATATATCATACCTAGGTGTTGATCATATACTTTCCAAAAGCATAACCAAACCTTACAAATTCAGTCAAGCTTCCAAAGTAAGACGACCACGCGTGGAATTTGATTCTTCCCAATATCTCATGAGTGAGCTCATGTCTTCCAATTCAACAATGAACATGTATGATCTCTTTGACAGATCATATTACTCATATGCCCTTGCATGTACACCAGCGCGCTGGTGTATAGACTTTGGGTAGGTCATCAACCTATTGGTCTTCCAAATGTACATACTCAAACATATAGTAACACATCCATCTCCAGTCAGAGGATGTGTGCCTATATCGTGACAGCATACAACATAGTTGTTTAGTTATCTCGATCTCGTTAAGTCAACTCTTTGACCTAACTAATCTAACGCCTCCGAGTCTCTATTCCCATGTAGAGGACCTACATCAAGAGGTTGGTTAGATATCATCCAAATGAGAAAGTTTTGCCATCTCTTACTCAGGTTGGAGATCATCTCTTAACAATCATTTGATGGTTCTTGATGAGTCCTCAATCTAACTCTTTAGATATTCATCCAAGCACCAACCTCTATGATTCAATAATTGAATCAACAACTGTATGATCATTAAGATGGCCATGGTACATAATCCTAATTGTACTAAGGGACCTATTATGCAAATTAGTTATTCTTCATTTCAGATCGGGGAATGATATTTTGAAATAACATTTATTGCATAATGGCTCGCTGTGGGCTCGCATGACCAACACGTGGCGGCTCAGCCCGTACCTACGCGCAGCTCTCATCCTGCGCGACCGTCGCGCTCTAGGCCCCCCCTCCGCACGTAGCACGTCATGTGCCACACTGCCCCCTTATGTCCTTGCCTGTCACCCACGTCGCACTTATAGAGCCCTGGGGAAAAGTGGGTTCAATTTTTGGAACCCACGTTCTTCAAAGGTCTAATTTTTTATTTTTTTGTAAAAATTGCAATTTGTTTACCACAAGTTTATTTAATTGCAAAAATACCCTTAGGCATACTTTATTTATCTATTTTAATTTATGTATTGTAAAGACACCCCTGCATTTGTGTATTATTATGCGCATAAATTTGATATCATTTCTTGGATTTAAAAATAACATTTTGTTGATGAATTATTTCTGTTCCTTTTTGCAATTATTTAGATTTTTGTGAGCGTTGGGTGAATAATTAAAATTATTTTTGTGAAAAATTACATATTTTACCCATTTCGTGGTCATAAGTTCATATTTAATTAATACTTGCTCCAAAAATTGTGAAACAAACTAGAGATGATGTGTATGAATGTGTTTTAATTACTATCTAAATTTCATCAAAAATGAATGTTTCTTTTTCCTAAAATAAATTGTTGAGTTGCTTCTGTTATTAATTTTTTTATTAAATCCATAAAAATAATTTTTGCAGAATTTCAAGTCTCCTGGATTGCTCACTATAATATCTATTTGAGATAACTTTTCTTCTGATAAATTGATTTTGTGGATTAATTAGTATTTAAATACTCACAATTACTCTGTTTTCAGTAAAATAATCATAAAATATCATATATTGCCAGAAAATTCTAAAAATATAATTATCTTATTTCATCATGTTTAAGTTCCAGTAAAAATTTCATAATTGTTGCACTCTATTTGTGTGAAAAATGCATAAATACCTCTAAAAGTTTGCATTTTTCATTGTTGCATTTTAAACCCAAAAATTCAAAAAAATACATTTTGCATTCATCATTGGATTAGGTTTCTAGGAAAAATATAACTTGGCTAATTTGGATTAATTTCAGATTGAAATTAATTTAGTTAAGTTGCTTATTTTATTAATAACATAATCCATCCGCATTTTTTCATTTGCATTTCTTTTGTATAAAAAAATTACAAAAAAATCCGCTTGGAAAATCAAGAGCTAATTCGTCTAATTTGATCCGATGTTGTTCCTTTGCCTCCTTAAGTCGATCCTAGGGCTTGCCCGCGTTAATAATACATAAAACCGCGGTTACATTTTTATCGATCCTGATTACCCGACTACAACAACGCGACAAAATTAACATAGGGTATTTACGGGTCCATCAAATGGTGATGTTGCCGGGGAGGCAAACGGCTTAGGAGCATTTTAGAAAAAATAGATTTAGGTTTTCCATTCACTCGGGTAGTCTGACCCTCAAACCACCTTGTACGAGGGTCTGTTTATTTTTTGATATCTCTCTCTGACATAAATTTTATCTTTTTGTACGAGGGTCTAGTGGACTTAGAGTGGCTTTCTTGAAGTCGGCGCATCTCAAAGTGCATCGTATGAATGCTGAGGGGGGGCGCGCAACACTAAGTAATCCAAGCCAACCCATTGGAATTCTCTTCCTATCGTTCATGGCCTGATTCTCGCCTAGCCTGAATTGCCAGCGACAGGTCTTGCCTTCATTCCCTTCCTTATATAGATAGACTAGAATACTGCCCTTAAAGGAAGACCTCGGACTTCCGGGTGCAATTAGTCCTAATGCGCTTATGGATAGGGAAGTTCGGCGGCGGAGGACTACATATTCTTTACCGGAGTCCAACGATTCATGGATCGAGTCGGCTATTGAGATGCCAAGAAGATTTTCGAAAAGAGATTTTAGTTTTTATTTATTAATTTTTTTAAAAAAAATAATTTGTAATAATTGCTTGATTACTAGAAGATTCCGTTTGGAATCTCGCATGTGTACTCAGACCCTTAACATTGGATCTTTCGTGGTCGTGTGGTTGATTGACGTAGATTAGGACCTGCACTCGTGGCTCTGAGAGCAATTTTTTTACTTGTGCTCATACTATATTGGACCACAAATCACACTTAACGAGATGCACTTAGATAGCAGAGCTATTAGTCAAAATTAAATTGTTCATCAGTTGCTAATAGAACTGCATGTCTAGGAACGGTTTTCTCGTTTACATTCCATATAGTGTAAAATTTCAATTCTGTATTGCATCCTGCATGTAGAGAGCTATAAGCACTGTAAGTCTTCTTAATCAAGCATTCATCATCGTTTTCTTGATTACATCAGCTTTTTCCAATTCCCACTCTCAATTTTTCTATCCTATGATAAAGGAATTGGGATTGGACGGTAGACGTAATTGTTTGTGTAGATTAATTACAGTGACAACTAATCTCTAAAATCAGGACTGCTAATTGAATTGGACAAAAAATTGACTAAAATTAACCCTTGTTTTCGAGAGAGCAACCCCATCATTGTCTGATCTACTTGCAAGTGAGAGAGACAACACTAGGATAGAGCCAAGCCAGGATTTTCATATAGACTGCTGATTCAAAAAAATAATTAGCCACTTTTTAATGAGGATCTATGGGTAGCCGATAAATGGTACGGATTTCCTTAGCATAGTGGGAGGTTTAGAGGATGCCATAAAAGGCTTTGTCCTCAAGAAATGGGTACCCATATTTATACGCTCTGCACTTACTCATATACTGGCTGAAAGTGGGTGCAACTATTCGTAAGTTAATCTTTCATGACTTGCATTTATCATTAACTAAAACTGACAAGATAATTTGGTCAAACCTTTGCGGCCCTCACGCATAGAGTTGGTGAACTTGGGGTTTGCTCTTGCATTTGTTTTGTGTCTATCTGTATGTGTTGTTCTTTGTACTTGCACGTTTTCTATATCAATCCGCTTACATTCATCCACCTCTCTTCAAGATGTCGGGATATTGGTCCCCATGCCCAAATCACCCTGGTCACTCCTCCTCAACCATAATTCGATCATCTTCACCTTCTTAATCCTCCTCATACCCCCATCCAGACCGCGAAGTCAGAACTTTGACTGACTTCACTTCTCCACATTTCTCACCTACTCCACATTCCAGCACTCAGGATCCACTTCCATCTTGGGCTGACTCACCATATTCTCGAGAGCTGGCTTGAATTAAAAAACCATTCAATATGCAAGCCACGTTTGAGATGAATAACTGGCATAATTACCTAACCCCACATACTTTATCTCCTTTTCTATGAATGATGAGACAAGTCAACAAATCACACATACACATCCTGACTTGACTTTAGGGTACAACTTGGTCGATCGAACAATCCGAATGGAAAGGCCAGCACGTCATGATTTCACGGACTTGATTGACTTTAGTGATCAAGCTTACATTAACCAGCCCTCATACCGGCCATTCAGAGAGCCTACACAGACAGGGGATTGGACTCATGAATTCAATCCACGAGCCCTTCTTTATTAACTTCACCATATGAGGCTCCGACCAATATCTGCTAATCGAATGGTCCATACTCGACCCATTGTTACATATAGGAGTCAAGGCACGTTGAGTGTGAGATTTCAATATCTCAGCAATATCCTCCAATTGAGCAGAAACTCTCCCATGATTCATTATGAGATTTTTTGGAGGATGACATTTCTAGACTTATCAAAAAATGAATCATTTGGTAACAAGTTGAGAGATGTCACTGAAATATTGCACTCAATTTCTATCAGTTTGGGAATGAAAGTGGAAAAGGAGATAATTAGATTTGATGTTGAAAATCAAGAGAACACTAGGGGACCCACACACTCTATACAGCTGGAGTCCATTCTACCTCCCTCTTCTACTAACCACTTGCCCTCCAATCTCGAATCTGCATTTTCTCCCTTCCCTCCTTCACATATCAAAAATACCAAAAAAATCGAAATTTCCAAAAAGGCCAAAAAAATTGAAAAACCAAAAAATCATATAAAAATTGAAAATGAAAATGATGTAAAAAATGGATCCTGCTCTAAGGGAAGCACTCGATGAGGAATATATTTTTAATCTTCCCTAAATAAAGGCCATAGATGACTTCCTAGACCTCAAACGATTTGTGAGAATTAAATTGAAGCCTAAAAGGTCAGGAAATAAAAGGACAAGGACTGAGAAGCATCTAGTGTCTATGGCCACCTCCTTAGTGATGGGGGAGAACGACCAAGAGCAGTAGAGTGAAGCGGTTGCCTAGGGTTGAATGTGAAATCAAAGACACTACCTTTACACATGTAAGAATCGATGATGACTCACCGATAAATATCCTCACGACCTCTATTTTTGACAAGCTCAAACTTGAGCCAATCAAAAAGTCGAGAGTGATCGTTCAGTTCGCTGATCGATCTATCAAACGGCCAAGAGGAACCATTTCGATCATCATTACTTTCGAAGGTGCTCTACTCGAGATCGACTTCATGGTCGTTGACATTGAGCACCACGGGGAGTTTACCCAGCCTCCCGTTATTCTTGGGAAGCCATTCTTAGCCTTGACAAAGGCGAATATAGATTGTGAGACTCTGGAGATCGATTTTACAACATTGGGAGCACTCCGACCTCACCCATTCTTTGGCACACTCTACTCTAAGATAACCCACAAAGCTGCTGACAGTTGTGACCATCGAGAGGTAAATGAGTCCCACCTCTCTGCTACACATGAGATACCGACTATCGAGTCGACCGTTAGTTTAGAGACTCCCCACACATCCCTGACTCCCGATGCTTGCATCACCACTATTGTGTCAGCTTCAATAAAAGATTCACAACCCAAAGTTGTCAATGAGTCAGACACGACCTTTTGCTATTTATCTTGACCATTTCGATGATCTGACATCCGTGACTAAATGTCAAGCCAAATGAGATCAATAGCACCTTCTTGAGACATGCGCTGACCCTTCAGGAATATTATAATATATATGGAGACTCATCTGATGAGGAACCCATAGTCAGCTCTGTACCACATCCCAAACCTACAACAAAAGAGACAACCAGGATTGAATTGACCTCACCTAACAACATGGTTGTCACTTCCTCTAGTCGGTTATCCATTGAGAAGAAGTTGAGAATTGATTCCTTGAGGTGTTCCCCCCAACCCCTCAAGGCGCATTACTCTCCTCTCCCTCTCAATGATTCGGTTTCTAGAAAATCGACTAAGAAAGTTTACTTCAACATACCAGAGAAGGAATTTTCGTAGGAATCCTCATAGAGTCTGGATGAGGTGGTTTATATGAGTGATCTCAGTTCGGTTGTTCTTAAACAATACCTGAGCAAGCAATCATGTGCCAAACTCGTTGGATGATCCCTTCACCTCACTATTATTCATCTTAGGATGATTCAAACAACGACAGATATGTATATTACCCACCCCCTCGCTCTCGCAAGAAGGTTCGTCACAGAACTTCTTGATCATAGTAAATTCTTACCCCTCCTTGTATAGATTTTCTTTCTTTTATTCCCTCCCCTCCCTAGTGATTCATGTCACTCGCCCCGACACCATATCGTTTCATTTTATGGTTATACTTAGGATGACCAAATCCTAAGTATAGGGGGGAGAGTGACCCGAGTCTTCTTCACCATTCTTTGTATATTCTCTAGATCTCATTGGTTCTCACATTCACTCATGTCCTATAATTAGGCTAACCAGAGCCTAAGTATAGGGGGGATCGATGCCTGCTCTATATAGTTATTCATCCATTTCTCCTCTTGACCTCGTCCACCTCATTTTTTTGTTTTTCTTCTACACTTAGGCTGCCAGAGCCTAAGTATGAGGGGGAAGATCGACTTCTATACATTTTGTTATTTTAGCTCTCCTACGCTTAGCACGAGCTATGTTTTTTTACTTGCTTCCCATGCTCTGAGGACATAGCACATGCTAAGTGTATTGGGGCTTGTATTTATTACATATATACTTTACCCATAGCTCGTGCTTTCACGTACTCTTGTATATATTGTGCAATAATTATGGGGTGGGTAAATTTTGTAATTTTTTTGATAAATTTAGAAAAAAACTTTTTGTAAAATTTATGTATACTTGTATAGCATTTTTATTTTACAATTTGTGTAATACTTATAAAATTCTTCTAAAAACATAATCTTGTAAAATTTATTGTAAAATAGGAGGTGTACCCAAAAAACAAAAAAAACAACAAAAAATAAAAAGGCCTCTTATTTACTGTTGCATATCATCCTTGCATTTAAAAAAATGTGTCTTGCACTTCATTTATTGCATGTCATCTGCATTTCATATGCATATCTAGCATATGCAAAGTGAAAAGTTAGTGTGTTCTGAACCAAGTTATAAATAGAAGTCGAGGATGGATTTTATTTGACCTTAATCTACCTAATTTCAGAGGAACCATATAAGAACTGGAGTTAAGATTTTTCAGGTCGAGCAACTTAATTCCTTAAGTCCGCAAGTCTATGTTTACATGTCATCTTGATTGGTCTAAGTAAAATATCTCATACACACGCATGATTCTTTTAGACGGTGACCTAACTTGGACAAGCACCATGCACGTATATCTTCGTTGATGAGGTGGTGAGGAGGTAAAATCCTTTGGCTTAGAGTAGCACACGATGGAAACATCCATCGTCCTCTAACGAGGGTAGTGCATCTCAACCTAGTCTAGTGGTGTTGACGTCTAACGATGGAATGTTGTGGCTTGAGATAGTGCTTCAAAAGAGGGATAGTCTATTGGCTCAAGAAGAAAAACACCTGATCTACATGATGCACCTTGTATATAGTTCAAAAAAAGATAAAAAAAGAGAACTCCAAAAAAGTAGACATGACTGATTGAAAATAAAATGCTAGCTGGAGTGTATATTTGCAAGGCATTTGCTTCAAAGTCTCATACCAAGGAAGCCTGCAGTTTGAGATTTGGCTACACTGGTCAAGCTCTACAGATATGTGACTACATTGGTCACTATACATTCTCTTCTCTACCCCTTCTTCTTGAGCTGGTCGTACTTGAACTGAGAAGGGAATACCCCACTCCTTGAGAAAAAGTTGCTAGACCGGGGAATTAGAGTTACCCTATTAGAGGAGGCTATTTCTTTGTTATTTCTGATGTGGAGAGCTATATTTCACTTACGCAGTACAAGTAAGATTCATACTCATCAAAATTTGTGTATGAGGATTTGTTCTGACCTGACTGTTGAGGCGTCTTGAATAGAAGACTTGTGGAATTTAAAGGCATTTAGGTCTTAAAATCAATTCCCAATATGGTTACACCATATTATTAGACCGCGCCCAATCTCCCAAATTCTTATAGTATTAGATATCAGATTAGAGGTCACCTTAACAACGACATACTTGAAAAAGCATGTCACTTTTCGTCCTGTACGTAGTTCTTCAACCGCGCGGAGGCGGATCTTTCACTTGAAATGCGAAGGTCCCACCAGCTTTTGATTAGTATTTGTTCCTCGACTCGAAAGGTGCGGGTCTAAAGGTCGAGTCAAGCTCCATTTTCACCTTTTGTTCATGACCTTGGTATGGAATCCAAAATCATTTCACTCTTGCATTTCATTTTAGTTGCTCAGGGACGAGCAAGGTTTAAGTATAGGGGGTTGATGAATATGTGATTCATCACTTTAAAAATTGAAAATAGAGCTTTGTTCCCAAGAAATTAGCTGCATATTTCCATTTATTGTGCATTATTAGCATTCATGCATTTAGATTTAAAGTTCGCATTTTAGCATGCATATTTGCATTAAATAAGGAGCCAAATTCACTTACACATATTCACATGTATACTAGCCAATTTCACTCATTTGTACCTATTTTATACTAACTCCAAATCTAATGAAACCAACTCCATTGTGCACATATTACTAACATTAATAAAGGAATATAAAAAATACTAACTTGTTAAATTGTCCAATGAAACCCAAGACCTAGTTTGAGACTAAGAACCTTAAAATGCACATATCTCTCTCATAAGATGTCTGATTTAGGTATACTCACTTTTAAAGTAATATACATTCAAAGATCTTCAAAATAAGACTAATTTCATAAAAATAGGAGATTGTATGTGAAACATGGGTTTTGGGCCCCTATTGTATATTGTACATATTAACTAAAATACCATTCATTTTATCTTTCTATTTTCTTAATTATTAAAAATTCAAAATAATGGATTAAGTTGTAAATATTCCTTTCATATTTTCTCTAACTTTATTTTGATTTTTCTCCTTTTAAAAAAATGACAAAAAATATGTAAATGATAAAAATACACTATTTTATATCTATAAGATACCCGTAAAAATATTTTTTGTACAAATGACTTCTTTTGATTTTTGGTCCTTCACAAAACTTGTAGATCTCGTCGAGACAAGCAACTTTTGTGTTGACCACTTTTTGATACGGCTTACAGAGGCAATTCCTGGAGCCGTCACGTGTCACCCCCTTTTATTTATGCATTCATTTATTTATTTTATTTATTTATTATTATGTATTTAATTATTTATTTTATTTATTTATTATCTATTTAATTTTTATATCTTTTCTACTTTTATTTTCTTCTCTCTTCATTATTTTTAGTAGCCTACTTATTTTATTTATTATTATTATTATTTTTACTTCCTCTCTACTCCAACTTCCCACCCAAGTCACCAACTCCCATTCTCCCCTCATTTTCCACCACTCCTCCAACTTCTACCCCACTTCTTTTCCAACTTCCCGTCATCTTCCTCCTCTTTTTATTCCCCTCACCCTCTTCATTTCTCATGATCTGCCATTTCGAGAGAAGAGAGGTCGAGCGGGTGACAGCTGTAGGAGATGAGTTGAGCAACAAAAACCTCAAAGGCAAGATCCGTGACACCCGGTTGTCGTGTCGCGAGCTTCCAATCAGGCTTGCTTAGCTTCAAAGTATTCAGCCATCCTTCTCGAGGCCACGATCGGAGTTGCAACATAGTTCCTCCAAAATCCGTCGAATCATAAGTAAGTCATCCTTCTCCTTCTTCTTATTTTTTTATCAAACAATTTTTCTTTTGTTATTTTACACATCACCAGCAATCATCACAACCACTATTGTTATCATCATCACCATCTCTTCATTCATTTTTATTTCTGTTTATAAAAAATTTCAAAAAAATATAAAATCAAAATTAAAAAAAATAAAAAGCCATAGCTCGTCCGTTCTGCCGCAGCCACCAGTGAGCGTCCTCCTCACGCGTCACCATCTCTTCTAGTGTGCAGGCCTTGCCACCTGTGGCCCAGCCACACCGCAGTCGCACGCTGCCACCTCAGGGCTACCCCCGTGGGCCCCCTGGACCCACCTCCCTTGCAGCCATTGTTGTCCCTCCTCGTGCGCCAACGTAACTGCTCTCTAGAACAGATCCCTCGCCTCCCACCTCGCAACTGCTCCAGCTGTGCTTATTGCATACGCTCCCTCAGCTCCCGCCAACCACCGTACCTCTGCGAGCCGCCTATCGCGCCCCCATGTGCGACCATCCCGTGCACCATCTCCTCCTCCGATCCGTGTGGCCTCCGCCCTCTCCAGATGCACCAGTCGCCTCAAGCGGCCCGCGCGCATAGGCTGCCCCGATCCCGTCCAGCCGTGCGAGTAGTCACTACCCGCTCCCACCGCATGGCACCGCCTCAGCTCGTATGCGGCTCTCACCCCGCATGACCACCGTGCTCCAGGCCCCTCCTCCGCGCACCGTGTGCCATGTCACCCCTCTACGTCCTTGCATGTCGCCCACGCCACGTCTACAGAGCCCAAGGGGGAAGTTGGTTCCATTTTTGGAACCCACTTTCTTCAAAGGTCCATTTTTTTATTTTTTTATGAAAATAACAATTTGTTTCCCGTAAGTTTATTTAATTGCAAAAACACCCTTAGGCACATTTTATTTGTTTATTTTAATTCCTATATTGCAAAGAAACATCAACATTTACCTATTATTATGTGCATCAATTTGATATCATTTCTTTGATTAAAAATAGCATTTTGTTGATAAATTAGTTTTGTACCTTTTGGCTTTTTATTTAGATTTTTATGAGCATATGGTAATTACTTCAAATTATTTTCGTGAAAAATTACATATTTTACCCAATTCGTCGTCTTAAATTCATATTTAAATAACACTTTCTCCAAAAATTGTGAAAAACATTAGATACGATGCGCATGAATTAAAACACTATCCAAATTTAATCAAAAATAGATGTGTCTTTTGCCTAAAATAAAATATTGAGTGATTTTTGTAATTGATTTTATTAGATCCATGAATATTATTTTTACAAAATTTCAAGTCTTCTTGATTGCTCATTAAAATATCTATTTGAGATAATTTTTCTTTTGGATAAATTGGTTTTTCTATTAATTAGGAATTAAATACTCATAAACACTCTATTTTCATTAAAAAATTCATAAAAAAACCATATATTGCTAGAAAATTCCAAAAATATTATTATAGCTTTATTTCATCATTTTTAAGTTCCAGGAAAAATGTCATAATTTTTGCACTCTGTTTGTGAGAAAAATTACATAAAAACCCCTAAAAAGTTTGCATTTTTCATTGTTGCATCTTAAACCAAAAAGTCCAAATAATACATTTTGTATTCATCATTGATAACTTGGATAATTTGGATTAATTTCACATTAAAATTAATTTAGCTTAGTTGCTTGTTTTCTTAACAACCTATTTCATCCGTAATTTTGCATTTGCATTTCTTTTGTATAAAAAAATTACAAAAAAATCTACTTTGAAAAGTGTGAGCTAATTTATCTAATTTGATCTGATGTTGTTCCTTTGCCTTCTTAAGTTGACCCTGGGGCTTGCCCAGGTTAAAAATACATAAAACCACACGTTAATTAATCTGTTAATTCATTGATTCGTGTGATTAATTTTTGATCGATCCTGATTGCCCGACTACAAAAACATGACAAAATAACATATGGCATTTATGGGTCCATCAATACCTAATGGGCACTTGTACGCCATCTAATAAGCCTATAGAAGTGAAGCAAACATCTTGGACCAGTTCTTCCTACCTGGACATACAAATTTCTGAATTATAGTCTTTATCTCCCTGTTTGAAATCTCGACCAAGCCGTTACTCTGTGGGTGGTAAGGAGACACAACTCTTTGCTCAATGGTGTGCTCCTTCACATGTTTCTTGACCTCTCTAATAATGAAATGGATCCCCCTATCTGAAATGAGTGTTTTGGGAATCCCAATCTGTGCAATAATATTATCCTTGAGATAGGAACAAAAAGTATGACTATCAGCAACTCAAGTGGGGAAAGCCTCCACCCAACAACTAATATAATCCACGGCAAGCAAAATGTACAGAAATCCCTAACTAACAAGAAATGGGCCCATGAACTGTATGCCCTAAGCATCAAAAACACCTGAAATCTGGATATATCTCATGGGCATGGTTTCTTTGGAACTGACGATTCCTCCCATTTTCTGACAATCAGTACAACCACAAACATAATCTGTAGAAGTCTTAAACATAGTTGGCCACCATAGGCTGCTTTGTAGAACTTTAGTAATCATGTTTTTCCCCGAATGATGCCCACCAGACTCTAGCTTATAACAATGTTCAAGCACACTGGTGTTTTCCTCCTGAGGAATGCACCTCCTCCAGATACAATATGCACCCTCACAAAATAGGTACGGATCCTCCCTCTGGTAAAAATGAATATCTGACAGGAATCTATCTGCCTTATTCTTCAACCAATCTTGTGGAAATTTCTGGAGTCAAGATAGTTCACCACATCAACATACCCATAGGAGTGAGGCCACAAACAAAATGGTCTCATCTAGAAAGGTCTTAGAAACAAGAAGTATCGACTGCTCAGAGGACTCTACATATGTGACATGGGAAAGGTGATCTACCACATCATTCTTTACTCCAGGTTTATCTCGAATCTCTAAATCAAATTCATGGAGAAGAAGGATCCATCTGATAAGGTGTGGTATGGCATCCTTCTTTGATTGTAAGTATTATATGGAAGTGTGATCTATGTAAACAATGATGTGTGAACCAAGTAGGTATGAACGAAACTTCTCTAAAGCAAACATGACTGCTAGCATCTCCTTCTTTATAACTGTATAATTTCATTGTGCTTTATCTGGAGTCTTGTTATCATAGTGCATGGAAAATGATATCCCATCCCTCTCAGCCCTAAAAAAGCTCCAACTACATAGTCTGACGCATCCGTCATGATCATCAAATAGGAGAGACCAATCAGGTGATTGTAGGACAGGAGCACTAGTAACAAACTAGTGAAATGCAAGGACATTCTCATCAATTATAAACCCACTCTCCTTACACAGAAGCTCAGTCAAAGGTCTTGCGATCATGCTAAAGTCCTTAATGAATCACATATAAAATACGACGTGACCAAGGAACGACCTCAACTACTTCATATTCTTCAGCGGCTCTATTTGGATATCACATCAATCTTAGTTGGGTCAACCTCCCTACCATGTTTGGAGATGATGTAGCCCAATACAATTCCATTAGTTACCATAATATGTCTTCTCCCATGAGAGCACTAAGTTCATTTCACAACAATGCTGAAGTACTCAGTCTAAATGATTAAGACATAAGTCGTAACTATCCCCGTAGATCGAGAAATCATCCATTAAGACTTCAAGGATACTACCTACCATGTTGGCAAAAATGGACAACATACACCTTTAGAATGTAGCGGGGGTGTTAAACAATCCAAAGGGTATCCCTCTAAAGGAGTATGTACCAAACGAACAAGTAAAAGTAGTTTTCTCTTGATCCTCAAGAGTGATTACAACATGGTTATATCCTGAGTACCCATCCAATAAACAAAAGAACTCCTTCCTTGCCAACCTCTCAATAATTTGATCAATAAAGGGCAGTGGAAAGTGATGTTTCTTGGTAGCTGAATTCATGCACCGGTAATCTACATAGACACGCCATGAAGTAGGTATACGAGTCAGAATCTCCTCACCATGGTCATTCGTTACAATAGTAATCCTGGATTTCTTTGGGATCACATGCAACGGGATGACCCACGTGAAATCCAAAATGGGATAGATAAAGCCAGCGTCGCACCATTTCTAGATCTCTTTCACGAAAAAATTCTAAAGATTTGGATTTAGATGATGTTGATACTCACGGGTTAGTTTGTTGTCATACTCTAAGTAGATATGGTGCAAGCACAAAGCTGTACTAATCCCATGGAGTTCCGAAATATTCTAGCCTATGGCCTTGCAGTTTCTCTAGAGAACCTCTAGCAAGTGAGATTCCTGATCATCGGTCAATTACGAACTGATGATGATCGGAAATATTTGGGGGGCACCCACAAGGATGGCATACTTTAACGTTGAGGGTAGAACATTAATCTTAGGTGAGGTCTGAATCTGCTCTGTGACAACCTTTGCAACCTCACTGGTAGAAGGTATATGATTTGCACACTATGAACTACCAACCATGGCTAATGTAGGCTCATCATGTAAAATCTCAGAAAGGTCTACAATGAATGATCTCTGCTCCGAAAGAGATGGTTCATTAGGATGTTCAGAATTCTCAACAAGTATCTCAGAAATCTTAGTAAGAGGTATCTCTTCAGTAATCTCATAAAAAATGTATCTCAGGAATCTTAGAATGTACCTCAAAAAACATAGAATGATCCTCAGAAAATAGCTCATACAATCCATCAGCTGACAACTCAGAATGATAAACATGGGATCAAATGTCGACTATACTTTCTAGAGGTTCTTTCTAGGAAAGGAACTCATGGGCATCCATGAAATCTGTGAAAAAATCTGTCTCTCGAAACTCAACAAGAAGATCATAGTTTGCAGACTCTGTTGTAACTGTCTCTTTGTCATCTATTGTTGCTGGTGGGGTGATGGATTTGTATCTAAGATTGTTTCTATCTCAACATTATCAATGAGGGAGTGAAACATTATCTCTCTAGTATCGTAATCAGCAACCGCCTCGGTCGTTCGAAGGAAAGGTCGACCAATTGGAGTATGGAGTAATGGTGTAGAGGTATCCATATTCATAACAACAAAATCAACTGGGAATCTCATTCCTTGCACCATTATGATAACGCCCTCAAGAATACCCCTCGGCCTCTTGATTGATCTATAAGAAAATTGAAGGATCATCCTGGTCGATCTAAGATGTCCCAACCCAAACTCATTGAGTGGGAGGATGGCATGAGATTAATGGAGGATCCGCTATCGAGAAGAGTACAATCAAACTCTTGAGCAAATATATGGAAACGTATGTGACTTGCTCCCTTATCTTTCTTTTTGGGCGGAAGGTTGCTGATGGCATGAATTGTATCCACTGTTAAGATGTGCTTTTCTTTTTTATTTCAGTTATTTTGCTTTGGTTGACGCTTTTGAGTGCATGCTTCATTCATTCCCGTTTTAATTGCAGGGACGTACTCCATGGCCTTAAGGAGTGTCATCTCTAAAATATATTCTGAAGCATGTCTACCACTCCAGGATCAGATAGTGTTGTTTTCAAATTTTGGATTTTTGAGTTTTATTCAAAGCTGAAGGAAATGGAACATAATTAAAAACATCAAACTAGTAATTTCTCTTATTTAAATAAGAATCATTGTGTACATGTGGACAACCAGAATCAGTCTATACAAAGTTATCCAATACAGATATACAAAAAACAAAGGGAAAATAGGACGTGCTGCTTGGTATGCTGGTGCAGAAGAAGACTCCACGACGGGTGTGTTCTCCTTCAAGGATGACTTGACAATGCATCTTTCTTTATTATCTTTTTATCTTTTTTTAATAATAATGGTGATGATGGTGATGGTGAAGAAGTGGACGGTGATGGTGATCCTCCATGCTCTGGCTCTGGTACACTAGATGGTTTCTCAATTGGTGGCGAAGATGATGAAGTTGGTGTAGCTATCTTTGTGGCTCGATCTCCCAATCCCAACTACTGCATGGGTGGATGCAAAATCCTACCACTCCGGAGATGAATGATGTCAAATAAACAAGTAAAATCAAGGGCCATACCTGTCTCAGGGGTGGGTGGGTCATGAGCGACCTGATCCTTGCATCTGAAATTGTTGGGATTGGCTTCGACCTTGACTGGAATTAATGACTTCTTGGTGGTCAGGTCGTCAATCCTTTGAGTAAAATCATTCATATTCTTCATCAGGAGTGCAAACTGATCTAGTGTGGGATTCACTGAAGGTGCCTCTGGATGCTCAACTATGGGCTGTCGCTGAGACTGCTAGTGTGGAGGTTGATGGTACCCAATTATGAGTGATAGTAAGGAGGAGGAGGGTGCAAAAACGGTGCATACTATTGTTGATAATAGGGCTGGTGAAAATATGCAGACTGCATCTGTTGCTGTCCATGTCTCTAATTTTGGAAGTGTCGTGGAGATGGGTAATGAGGTTGTATCTTCTGGTGTTGGGTTGTGGTCTCCCTCCCTGAAAAGGTGGATAGGCCTCTGACTCTGTTGTGAACCCAACTGACCTTGCCTTGATGGACGACACTGGTTGCACTCTCGATCAAACCAAATGTCATTCAACTCCTAAATGAGAGGTGGAGGTGGAGATTGCTTCTCAGGAATATAAAGAGCCTCATGGTTATACGATACGATACATGGTGAAGGTGACTGCTACTGTGGCACCCCTAGGATCTGAGTACTCAGCAACCCAATTCCATGCATATACATTCCACATTCGAATACTTGACATTTGTAACAACAAGAGAAAAATAGCAACATGCACAGAAATTTAAAATTTTGCTTCTCATTCAACCTGTTCACGTTCCATATTCCATTCATTGCATATACCAATTCCATTATATTCCAATCATCATTTCCATGTCCACAAAAAAATATACATGTAAGCATAATATAGGTGTCCACAATTATACATTACATGCCATGTCTCTCAACAAAATACTGCAAGTGAAGAAGGACAGTAAAACTACTACCAACAACGGTACTGCAAAAAGTATCGTGAAGCTGCACAAAAGGATGGTGCCTCCAACTAGTCACTGTTGCAAACCTGCGGATCCACATGTAGGTACATTATGAGCAAAGTTGCTCAATACGATTTAAACAACTATACAATAACAAACAACATATAATTTAAATGTGTGCAAAAGAGAAAGGAACTGGATAACTGATCTCAGATTAATTACATTTTTAAGTATTGTTATTAGATATGGATATGAGTAACCAAGCTTCGTGGATAACAATGCATCCTAACTAAGTTCCCAACACGTCCACATAGCCTCACTTTATCATTGTACTTCTGGTTCACAAGTTAGTTCCCAACCCACAAATCATCGCGACAACCCAATCCTCCTTATGCACAGGAGACTGATATCTCATTCCCAACTTCATTAACTACATTTTCTATAACTCCCCTCTTAGCGCTTCCACTCGGAATACCGACCAATGTGGCCTACATTGGCCCATACACGAGTGTTAACTCTAAGTGACAAGCAAAACACTAGCAACCAACCATGACTACTTGGACCGCGCTCGAGCACCGGGCTAAAGCACGCAAGTGCCGAGGCCAACACCGTCAGATTAGCACATCGGTGTGTCAAGCAACATGTCCCCCAACCATCGCAGCTACAATAGCAGTTGGGATCGCGGTCATCTAGGCTTCTACCCGGGGCCCCAAGGGTGCATGCTCGGTCCCTTGAAGCACCTAATCCATCTACCCATTCATCATAATGTCTTATCCTCTATGAGACATAACAATCAAGAATTATATCCGATTGAATTTCATATGCACAAAAGAAAGGTCTAAAGATATTTGAATACCGATTTTTAGATTCTAGTAGTTGATCGGCCCATTCCAAACATGAATTCTTATTATTGGAGTTGGGGGCACATTGTGAAATTATATGCCAACATGGGATAGATAGATCCATCAACTTCAGAATCTATAACCAACATAAAGCTTGAGAAGATACTCTGTAAAAGATTCGAAGAGAACATAGACCGAGGTTCAATGAGCTCATGAGCTTATGCATTTCAGAAACAGGAAAAATCGCAAAAGATAAAAGAAGCCGGTCACTAGTAGTTGATACATTATTGCAAGTTGGATAAGTCTTATTTTTAAATAGAACATGATCTAAATGGTAGTCTGTAAATTTTATCATAAGATCATTTCAAGATAGTAGATCTTTTCTTCTAACTGCTTGCCCAAAAATCTCAAATTAGACATGAATTTCTAATTCTGAAGATACTCAAGAATCTGAGTTCCATCTGTTATTCTGAGCCTACAATACAAATAGCTATGGTTTCGATCCCTTAGTCATTTCATTGAAGGAAAACTCTGGGCACTGCAAGCTATTATATGCATTAGTAGCTCCAAAGTTAGGATTCCTAAACATGAAAAAGTAAAAAATGTAGCCACGAAATGGCACAAGTATACTGTAGATGCTCTCTAATAGCCACTAGCCACCTCCTGTCATTTTAGGAAGGGGAAATGTACCTATGCCATGGTTCTCACGTTTCAGCCTTTCCATTACATTATATAAATATTAGATTATAGTATGAGGATAGAACTCTGTCTTTAGTTCATCCACCATGGAAGGAATGCACTAGATTTCAAATAAAATTTGATTCAGAACTAAGGAACAACAACGCTCCAATAAATATCTTTTTTTTCAAGGTGTTGGTATCATTTGTAGATACAATGAAACACCCGTTAATCATCAGGGAAATATTACAGAACAATTTAAAATGGACAGACAGGACAACAGTATCCCAAAACTCTTTAATGGGCATTGAAAAATCTGTGCTCGGCTAATTCTGGTACGGAACACATTTTTTTACATAGGTATAATTCTAAAATACATATAGAAGTTCAATTTGCAAATAAGGATAAAAATAGGTAACTATGAGTATTCGGAAATATCAATCAATAAAAGTTAAGGAGACTTGACTCACGACACTAAGATATATTATGATCAATCTCAAAAAAAATATCCCATAGTCGAACAATGAGAGGATGCAGCAGATTCTTGTGAAATTTGCATTCAAGTATGGTATGCAGTATGTAGGTATAAACATGATCCTTGATCCGTCTCTCCATACCTCACTCAACACATACTCTTCTTGTTGAAAAGAGTTAAGGATACAGAGACAATAATCATAAGACTCTAACGGGGAAGACACATGATCGAAACTTGCGTGGAACCACAGCAAGAGGAAGGTGGAGTATCGTACCTCAAGAAGACCCGATTCCTCGGAATCTTCACCCACGAAGAATGGCATGATTAGTACCCTGATGATGATGCAAAACCGTATATGGAGATGTCTTGGAACTTCTGTACGCGGGGATGGTCTCGGATCGTCGATCTGAGACGCTCCGGTGAGCTCCGACGGAGCTCCGACGAGGGAAAATGGGAGGAGGAAGAGGTCTGGTCGAAGGGGAAGGGAGTTGGAGTGTTTTGGACGAGGGGAGGGTTGGGATTTAAGGGTAAAACCTGGATTCGGATCCGGGTTCAGATCTGAATATGACCCGGACCCCTCCTCGCTAAAATGGCCAGAACTCGGGCTCCCGATATCGGATTTTAGCGTTCTTGGACTCGTTGGAAAGATATCGACTAGCACTATGAAATGGACTCACCACTAAAATTTATTGGTCATTGGACAAGTACAGATTTTCCAATAATTCCAGACTCAATCAAGATTTGCATTTTAGTCCATGTTCAGTATTCGGGGTTTTCACATCATAAAAATTTCAAAGGAAGTCTCGTCCACGAGACTTAGGATGATCCTAATCGATTTTATCACCCGAACCCCGTTGTATCCAAGTCTCCCAGAGAAATGAGCACATAAAAATCTCAAAGAGAGTGAAACCCATAAAAATCTCAAAGGGAACTTGACTATGGTTTCAATTCCTTACATGTGAACAGATAAAGGGTATTTCTCCCTCATGTCCGCCTCAGTCTCCCATGTCGCTTCCTCGACCTATTGACTTCACCACAGGACATTGACCAAAGGGATCTCCTTCCGCTTCAGCCTCTTGACTGCGTGGTCCAAAATCTGCACCGGCTTTTCTGGGAAGGAGAGGTTTGGCTCCACCGCTATGTCCTCATAGCTGATCACGTGTCGGGGATCTCGGATGTACTTCCTGAGATTCGACACGTGGAACATGTCATGGATGCCCTCGAGGTGTGCCGTAAGGGTCACCTTGTAGGCCACTTTCCCAACACAGGCCAAAATCTCGAAAGGCCCTACAAAACGCGGTGCTAGCTTGCCCTTTGCACCGAAACATTGTACGTCCCTCATTGAGGACATGTATAAGAACACGAAGTCTCCGACATGTGATCATGAGAGATGCTTAGTCACACAATATTGGCTAAAAGTCGCCCATTAGGACACGAATGCACGACAACATACCTGAAACTTGAGCTCTCTACACCGACGGTCGGCGTAACTCTTCTGACGGCCCTACGCAGTTAACAACTTCCTCCTATCAATTTCCACTACTCTGGAGGTCTCCTCAATGATCTGCGGGGTGAACATGGTATAGTCACCCACCTTCTACCAACACAAAGGTGTGGTTCAATGCCTCCTGTACAATGCCTCAAATGGTGCCTTGCCTATACTGGCATGGTAGCTATTGTTGTATGTAAACTCAATTAATGGGAGGTGATCCTTCCAAGACCCCTTCCACTCAACCGTACATGCTCGGAGTAGATCCTCCAAGGTCTGAATAGTCCTCTCAGACTGCCCATCTGTCTGTGGATCGTAGGCTGAACTCATGCGCAGTTCGGTCCTCAAGGCTCTCATGAATTCTCCCCAGTAGTGTGATGTGAGACGGGAATCTCTGTCTGTCACTACTTCCTTGGGTATCCCATACAATCGAATAATGTGTTAAACATATAACTTGGCTAGTTGCACTAGTGTATATGTCATGTTGATCAGGATAAAATGGGTTGACTTGGTCAACCGGTCAACGATGACCCATGTCGCATCAAGCCCTCCAGGGGTGCGCGACAATGACGTGACAAAATCCATGGAGATGTTCTCCTATTTCTACACTGGGATAGGAAGAGGTTGCAGTAAACCAGGAGGCCTCTGGTGTTCTGCCTTCACCATCTTGCAAGTAAGACATCTGCTAATTTGTTCGGCTATGTCCTTCTTCATGCCTTCCCACCAAAAGTGTTGGAGGAGGTCCATGTACATCTTGGTGCCACATGGATGTATGGAAAGTCTCGAGCTATGCACCTCATCCAGGATCTCCCTCCTCAGGTCCTCGTCATCTGGGACACACACATGGTCCCCCTTTCATATGATGGATTCACAAACTCGAAATCTGTCGAATTCATCCTTTAAGCATCTGTGGTACAAGTCATGGATCCTCTGATCTACCTGTTGCCCTTGAACGATCCTATCCCACAAGCTGCTATACTTGGTTGTGACTGTTACTGCATCGGATGTGCCCTCAAATGAATGCCACTCACTAAGTGCAGTTAGCACATCCAAAGTATGCAACCAGGCTGCCGAACCCTCAGTGTATCGTCACCTACACAAGGCATTTTCTACCACATTCCCCTTACCAGGATGTTAGGAGATGGTACAATCATAATCTTTTAGCAGTTCCATCCACCACATTTGCCTCATATTTAGCTCCTTCTGATCAAAAATGTATCTGAGTCTCTTGTGGTCTGTGAAGATCTCAAATGTCACCCCATACAAATACTGATGCCATATCTTTAACGCAAAGACTACGACCGCCAACTCCAAATCATGAGTGGGGTAGTTACGTTCATGGTTCTTCAGCTGTCATGATGCGTATGACACAACCTATTCACGCTGCACTAACACGACACCCAAGCCCTCCTTGGAAGCATCCGTGTACACGGTGAAATCTAAGGTACCAGAAGGAAGGGTGAGGATGGGCGCAGAAGTCAGTCGCTCCTTAAGCGTTCGGAAGCTCAACTCACATTTGTCACTCCAAGTAAATGGGACATCCTTCTGTGTCAACTGGGTAAGGGGTAGAGCCAACTGAGAGAACCCTCTAACAAACCTCGTGTAGTACATGGCGAGGCCAAGGAAGCTGCGAATCTCCGTAACCGTCTTGGGCCACTCCCAAGACACCACTGTCTCTATCTTGACGGTGTCAACTTATACCCCCATCCCAGAAACCACGTGACCAAGAAAAACAACCTCAGAAAGCCAAAACTCACACTTGTTGTATTTATCATACAACTAGTGCTCTCGGAGCGTCTCTAGTACGGTGCGAAGATGAGACTCATGCTTGTATTCATTATGAGAGTAGACTAGAACATCGTTAATAAACACGATCAAAAATCTATCCAAATGAGGCCGGAAGATCTGGTTCATCAAATCCATTGATGTGGCAGGTGCGTTCGTAAGCCCAAACAGCATCATCAAGAACTCATAGTGGCCATATCTAGTACAGAATGCAGACTTCATTACATCGGCTCCTTGATCCTCAACTGATGATATCCTGACCACGGGTCAATCTTAGAGAACACTGTTGCTCCCTGCATCTGGTCAAATATATCATCTATCCTGGTAAGTTGGTGATGGTTCTTGACAGTTCTCTTATTCAATTGCTTATAGCCTATGCATAGCCTTAGAGATCCATCCTTCTTCTTCACGAAGAGGACTGGTGCTCCCCATGGTGACGTACTGGGGCGGATGAATCCCTTCGCCAATAGCTCCTGCAATTATACCTTGAGCTCCTTGAGCTCAGCTGGTGCCAACCTGTATGGAGGGATAGAAACCAGTTGTGTATCTAGTAATAACGTGATCTCAAACTCTACCTCTCATACTGACGGTAATCCAGGAAGGTCATCTGGAAATACATCAGGGAACTCACGCACAACTCTAACATCCTCTATCATCTGGTCCTGTGCCGCTGAGTCTACTACATAAGCAAGGTAGCCTAGACAACCCTGGGTAAGAAACTGTTGTGCCTTCAAGGCAGATATACACTCAATATCTCCATTCGTTGTGCATCCATCGAACTGAAAGGCAGCACTCCAGGTAAGTGGAAGACCACTGTCTTCCTAAAACAGTCCATGCATGCATGGTGCCTCTCTAACAAGTCCATGCCCAGGATCATGTCAAAATCCTCTAACTGTATCAATAGCAAGAATGTGGGCATCTCATTCCCACCTATATGTACATCCACATCTTCCACTACCTGGCAGATAATGAAAAATTGCCCCCCTGGGCCCTTGATGTAGTACGGAAAAGCAACCTCCATCACTGACTTGCCCAATGTGGGCACTATACGATGTGCAAGGAAGGAATGTGTAGCCCATGAGTCAAACAATGCATGTAAAGAAATCCCATGGGCTGAAATCATACCTCTTACGACCGATACAGAAGCATGAGCCTACTCCTTTGTCACTGCATTCAGCTGCCCTCGTGGCAGGGTGCTAAATGCTGCAGCACTGACCGTCTGTTGTGGGGCTCGCTGGAAGTCACGACCACCTCGACAGAATCCTGATCTCTGAAATTGGCTGGAAGACCCAGCTGGTCTTCCACTCTGCTGCTGTTGTGCGCCTGAGCTACTCGCACGCAAAGGGCATTGGGCCTTGAAGTGGCCCGGCTATTTACAAAGGTAACACGTGTGACTGTCTGCCTGTAACAAGCTCCCACCAGAAACAGAACTGCTGCCCCCAAGTCCATGGCTCTGTGTCTGCGTAGGGGGCAAGAAGGAACTGAACTGCATCATGCCAAGGCATGTCCCAAGGTAGGCGTGAACCGACTGGTAGGTGCTACTATCGTTGTCGGGTGGTAGATACGGTCTCTACAGGACTGAGAGAAGTCCCGCTGCACAACCCTACTAGAATGAGGTAGAGGCAACGGTGACTGACTCCTCTGTAAGTGGCGTTGTGTATCCTCCCACTTTGTTGCTTTCTCCGTGGCCTCCTTAATGGAGGTGAGGTCCAAGGTAGATAGCCACTCCTGCACCTCCTCGCGCATTCCTCGGATGAACTTCTGCAAGTTCTCCTGCAGGTAGGTTGTCGTAGCGGGGGAATGACAAGAGAGCTCTGTGTATCGGATCAAGTACTCTTGGGCCGTCATCGACCGTTGTCTCAACTCAGCAAACTGCCTCCTCTGATCTGCCACCCAATGGTCTGGGTAGAACTCTGCACGGAACTCATCAAAGAAGGTATCCCACGTGATGGGTCCTGTTAAATGCTCATTGGTGGGATTCCACCACTACTCTGCATATCCAGCTAGTGAGTACTCTACAAATGACACCCATGTGTCCTCGGGTGCACGTATCCTCTTCAAAACTTTGGCAACCTGTGATATCCATAGCTCAGCGTCGTCAGGGGGGTGGTACCAAGGAATTGGGGTATGACCGCCCACTGGCAAGCGACGTAAGCGCTCTGATGCTTCTGCAAGGCATCCGCATCCTCTGGCTGCTCAGGCTCTGTCATTGAAGCCGCTGCTCCATCGCCTCTTGGCGATATAGATCCCCTATACCGCATATACAAGAAGAGCCAACTGCTGCGCAACATCTGGATCTACGCGAGGCGACATGGTTCTGCAAAAAGGATCAAGGCATTAATACTTATTTTTCTTAAGAGGGACATTATGAGAGACATGTGGTCATGGATGCAATCATGTTGTTCTCCTGTGGACTCGTGTTGGGTCAGAAGACCTTCACACTATCCAGTATTCGAACACCAATACAGAATGATATGTGTGGAACGGAATGGAGTACCACTGCTATGATATTAAGCTGTGATGCCCCTAGGATCCGAGTATTCGTCAACCCAATTCCACACATACACACTCCACATTCGAAGACTTGACATTTGTAACACCAGGAGAAAAATAGCAACATGCACATGAATTTAAAATTTTGCTTATCATTCAACCTATTCACATTCCATATTCCATTCATTGCATATACCAATTCCATTACATTCCATTGATCGTTTCCATGTCCACAAAAAAAATATACATGTAAGCATAAAATAGGTGTCCACAATTATACATTACATGCCATGTCTCTCAACAAAATACTACAAGTGAAGAAGGATAGTAAAACTACTACCAATAACAGTACTGCAAAAAGGATCATGAAGCTAACAAAAGGATGGTGCCTCCAAGTAGTCACTTCTGCGAACATGCGGATCCATACGTAGGTACATTATGAGCAAAGTTGCTCAATACGATTTAAACAACTATACAATAACAAACAACATATAATTTAAATGTGTGCAAAAGAGAAAGGAACTGGATAACTGATCTCAGATTAATTACATTTTTAAGTATTGTTATTAGATATGGATATGAGTAACCAAGCTTCGTGGATAACAATGCATCCTAACTAAGTTCCCAACACGTCCACATAGCCTCACTTTATCATTGTACTTCTGGTTCACAAGTTAGTTCCCAACCCACAAATCATCGCGACAACCCAATCCTCCTTATGCACAGGAGACTGATATCTCATTCCCAACTTCATTAACTACATTTTCTAGAACTCCCCTCTTAGCGCTTCCACTCGGAATACCGACCAATGTGGCCTACATTGGCTCGTACACGAGTGTTAACTCTAGGTGACAAGCAAAACACTAGCAACCAACCATGACTACTTGGACCGCGCTCGAGCACCGGGCTAAAGCACGCAAGTGCTGAGGCCAACACCGTCAGATTAGCACCTCGGTGTACCAAGCAACATGTCCCTCAACCATCACATCTACAATAGCAGTTGGGATCACGGTCATCTAGGCTTCTACCCGGGGCCCCAAGGGTGCATGTTCGGTCCTTGAAGCACCTACTTCGTCTACCCGTTCATCATAAAGTCTTATCCTCCATGAGACATTACAATCAGGAATTGTATCCGATTGACTTTCATATGCACAAGAGAAAGGTCTAAAGATATTCGAATACCGATTTTTAGATTCTAGTAGTTGATCGGCCCATTCCAAACATGAATTCTTATTATTGGAGTTGGGGCACATTGTGAAATTAAATGCCAACACAGGATAGATAGATCCATCAACATCACAATCTATAGCCAACATAAAGCTTGGGAAGCTACTCTGTAAAAGATTCGAAGAGAACATAGACCGAGGTTCAATGAGCTCATGAGCTTATGCATTTCAGAAACCGAAAAATCGCAAATGATAAAAGAAGCTGGTCACTGGTAGTTGATACATTATTGCAAGTTGGATAAGTCTTATTTGAAATAGAACATGATCTAAATGGTAGTCTGTAAATTTTATCATAAGATCATTTCAAGATAGTAGATCTTTTCCCCCCAATTGCTTGCCCAAAAATCTCAAATTAGACATGAATTTCTAATTCTGAAGATACTCAAGAATCTGAGTTCCATCTATTATTAAGAGCCTACAATACGAATTGCTAGGGTTTCGATCCCTTGGTCATCTCATTTAAGGAAAACTCTGGACACTGCAAGCTATTATACGCATTAGTAGCTCCAAAGTTAGGATTCCTAAATATGAAAAAGTAAAAAAAAGTAGCCATGAAATGGCACAAGTATATTGTAGATGCTCTCTAATAGTCATTAGCCACCTCCTGTCATTTTAGGAAGGGGAAATGTACCTATGCCATGGTTCTCACGTTTCAGCCCTTCCATTACTTTATATAAATATTAGATTATAGTATGAGGATAGAACTATGTCTATAGTTCATCCACCATGGAAGGAATGCACTAGATTTCAAACTGAAATTTGATTCTGAACTAAGGAACAGCAACGCTCCAATAAATATCTTTTTTTCAAGGTGTTGGTATCATTTATAGATACAATGAAACACCCGTTAATCATCAGGGAAATATTACAGAACAATTTAAAATGGACAGACAAGACAACAGTATCCCAAAACTCTTTAATGGGCATTGGAAAAATCTGTGCTCAGCTAATTCTGGTACAGAACACGTTTTTTTTACATATGTATAATTCTAAAATTCATATAGAAGTTCAGTTTGCTTATAAGGATAAAAATAGGTAACTATGAGTATTCGGAAATATCAATCAATAAAAGTGAAGGAGACTGGACATACGACACTACAATACTCTAAAACTGTACAAGATATATTATGATCAATCTCAAATAAAATATCCCATAGTCGAACAATGTGAGGATGCAACAGATTCTTATGAAATTTGCATTCTTGTGTGGCATGCCATATGTAGGCATAACCATGATCCTTGATCCGTCGCTCCATCCCTCACTCAACACATACTCTTCTTGTTAAAAAGGGTTAAGGATACGGAGACAATAATCATAAGACTCTAACGGGGAAGACACATGATCGAAACTTGCGTGGAACCACACCAAAGGAAGGTGGAGTATCGTACCTCAAGAAGATCTGATTCCTCGGAATCTTTACCCATGAATAATGGCACGATCAGCACTCTGATGATGATGCAAAACCGTATATGGAGATGCCTTGGACCTTCTGTACGCGGGGATGGTCTCAGATCGTCGATCTGAGATGCTCCGGTGAGCTCCGACGGAGCTCCGGCGAGGGAAAAGGGGAGGAGAAAGAGGTCTGGTCGAAGGGGAAGGGAGATGGAACATTTTGGACGAGGGGAGTGTTGGGATTTAAGGGTAAAACCCGGATTCGGATCCGGGTTCGGATCCGAATATGACCCGGACCCCTCCTCGCTAAAATGGCCATAACTCGGGCTCCCGTGAAGTCGGATTTTCGCGTTCTTAGACTCGTTGGAAAGCTATCGACGAGCCCTATGCAATGCACTGTACTCAGTCAAGATTTGCATTTTAGTCCATGTTCGGTATTCAGGATTTTCACAGATACTGCACCTTATCCGGATTCTGCATGTAGTAAACGTGCTAAACAGTGGATGGTGCTCCGGTACCTTATTGTGTTGAAGTGGAAGAAGTCTGCTCAAGCGTAGAAGTATCAGTTGTGGCACTTGCACTATGACATGCATTAATCGTACTGACTAGAAGCTCCAGATGCTTCGTAATGTCATCTAGATTATTCAGGTTCTTTATCCTCTGCTCAATCACATATAACTGTTCAAACTCTTTGGATCGTTTTTCTATTATGCCCACTTTAGATAGGCGATTGGCTATAATGGTCAAATATGCATTGTCCATCCTATCCACATCTTGTGATGCCATCATGTTTATAGCCTTGTGGAGTATTGAAGGAGAGGTAACATGATGCTTCTGAAAAGCATGCGAAGACGAAAGATCTATAGAGCTCTCTGCCATCTCCTCAAAAATCTGATAAAAGACATCCTCGTCCTTATTGAAGTGGGACCCCCCACAAGCGGCATCTACAAACTTTTGATTCCCACTGCTCAAAACCCCAAAGAAATTCTGCAAAGGGCATGTCTTTAGTATATCGTGATGGGGGTACTTCTCCATCAGGTCTTTAAATCTTTCTTACGCCTCGTGAATAGGCTCATGGGATATTTGGGAGAAGTTGGCAATCAAGGATCGCATCTAATTCAGTCATCCTAGGGGATAGTACTTGCTTTAGAATGTTGACCTCAATTATTCCCAGGATGTGAAAACCTTCCCTAAATGATTAATCCAGTATTATGCCTTATCCATAAGGTTGAATGGAAAAGTTCTCATCTTCACTACCTCTAACGGAATGTTAGGGTAGTGTATGGTGCAACATATGCGGTCAAACTGCTGGAGGTGTACATAAGGTTCTTCATTAATGTTTCCGTGGAATATTGGAAGTAGAGATAAAATTGTGGGGTTAAGCTCAAAATTCACATGAATCACATGTATTTGTCCTACACTTGGATTATAGGCATCCTTTAGTGTAAGCTTAGCCACTAGCTCTGGTGGATCACCTCCCCCATTCCCACCTCCATTCAACTCCTCCTCTCTCCTATCGTGTTTCTCATTCCTTCGATCAAAGATCATATCTCTTAATCCAGCCTGGATGTTAGCTTGCTCAGTCAGAGGGGGGTTCAGGGGGAAAGGGCAAGTACACTCAATTAGATTTTCCCAATGGGACTTTCTTTTGGAGCAATCTTGTGTGTATCAATGGTCAAGGCCAAATGCAATCACTAGCCAAGGATGAACTCTTTTCGCTGAAATGTCGAAAGTGAAGCAAGTACCTCACTATCTTTTTTGAGGTCATCTTTGACGTATCAGTCTCACATCTGTCTCTGTCCTCCAGGGTCGAGATTCGGAAGTTCCATAGTTTGCATCGTCGGTAAGAGCGATTTGACCCTCCTCTCATTTATGTATAAAGGCTAGTTCAGGTCGATTCCCACTCTCCTCTGCTGATTTCTTCATGGAACCTGCAAATGCTAGGGTATCGAAGTGGTTTTGGCTTCTCATCCCTCTAATCCTTTTTCTTGACTAACTAGATTGGTCACCCCCCTAACCCATGTGACGTGTATGGCAGATCCCCCACTTTTCTTGGAATCAATTGTTCCTGAGTGGTCTGAATAGAAGCTAACATCGTACTTTTGATCTCATTATATTCTGCAATGGTACTCTTGCCCTTCGGTGGCATCAAGTGCTCTGACTTAGTCTCTGAAAATGCATACGACACTTGATTAGTCCTCATAAATGGTGGAGTCTCAAATGACAATGTAAGATTAGTATTAATCTCATACAATGGATTTATTGATGAAAAGATTAGTGATGTAGAGAAAGAGGGATATTCGAAAAGCGAGTCTTCATGAATAGAAGATGATCGAACTGGAGTGTGAAATGAGCTCACAGAGTCCAAACAAGAAATGCTCCAATTTGACATCTTTGATATCAAGAGGAAAGATGCGAGAACACAAATTCAAGTCAAGAATAAATAAAGAAAAATGTGCAAAAGGCATTGAGAGATCTTTACACTAATAAACAAACATAAGACAAATCCTTGATTCACCAACTGAACACAAGTGGAAACCGTAAGAGTTCGATCTTTTATCTTTTCAATTTTAGTTTTAGTGAATCTACAAGAAGTTACCTATTACCAAGCACACAGGGTGAGTCACCGTTATCGTCTAGCGTACGTTCTCAACCCTCCGCAATCAATGGAACTATCTACCTGGGCAGTCAGGTTCAATATCGAGCCCAAAGTGAGAAAGGAGAATGAGCACACCTAAATGATTTTCTCACGTCTGAGGCAAGTGCTTGCATCTCAACCATACACCACAGAGATGTGTACAGGAGCATAGGGCACTTGTCCAGGGATTTGAGATATATCCTTGTGGTTGCATCCTCACCCACTCTGTCTAGATGTAAGTACTTGCAAACATTGAGGGGGTTACTCTCCCCAAAATAATGACGATTTCTCCTTACATTTAGTTTTAGGGTTGAGTGAAAATTAGCTGTCCCTTTTTATGCAATTATCATTTTTTTATTTTTTCAAAGCAATTGATCTAATGAATTTTCCAATTCCTTTATTTTCTAGGTGACAAATACAAGGGAGGAGACCAGATAAGCCGAAGCGAGGGAAATCAATGATGCATGCATGATATTGAAATGCGTACCTTACTCCATCAGTCTACATGCAAAATGATCCTCGCATAAAATAAATACATAAAAACAAACTATCTTAAATGATGCACAAGAAGCAACCTAAGTAATAATTTCTATTAGTTGGCAGGAACCAATTAAGTTGACTAAGTCCAATTCTACAATCTAGTCTACAGGAACAAATATTCTTTTAAGGGCTTTTGACCTAATCGATTACTTGGTCAGCCAAGGAAATAGAACCTATTTCTAAGGGTCCAAGCATATGAAACTGTGAGAAACAAATAAAAATAAAGGCGATGAAAATAAAAATCGATGATGTCCCCCAAGTTCACCGGCACTTGGATAAATATACCTCGCACACACAAGGGTGTATAATGACCTTAGAAAAATAGAAAAATAGGCAATGCACAAAAGAATAATTACAACTTTTTACAAGAATAGTAATGCAAATAAAAGTTAAAAAGAAAATAAAAATTGTATGTCCAAAATTATGCAAAATCTTCCAAGTCTTCTGCTTCGTCCTCCTACGCTCTCCAGCTTCTCGACGAGGAAACAAGCTGCCTTCGCTTTGCTTGGGTGAACCAGCTCTTCTAGAATGTCGTCCTTGCTCATCGAGCCCTCGTAAGAAAGAGAGAAATAAGATAGATGTCTGATCACAATTATTAGAAATATGAACAAAAATAAAATAAGAAATAAAAGCAGATAATATAGAAAAAACGGCAACAAAGACAAACAAGTGGAAATGAGGAAAAATGAGAAGAGAAAATGAAAGAGATCTCAATTGAATACCTAAGTCTGATCTTGGGGAGATTTCGGTGTCCGACAAATCAGATCCTGTAAGCGTTGTGTAAGCTCCCTCACAACACATGAAATTCGAAGTGAGTGTTCAATCCTCAACAAGATGTAGATCCACACAATAATATATACATAAAAATAGATAGAAATAAAATAATAGAAAATATATGCAAGTGATAGATATACAAATAGAAATAATAAGAACAAATAGCAGAAAAGGAATATAAGAATATAAAAATAAAAACAAACATGTATCTACAACCAAGAATAACATGCTATAAGAAGAAAACCCTAGCTACGCTCATCGTGCATCCTCATCAATGGTACCATTTGTTGAACAACTACTCTACGAGTTTTTATTAATGGAATTAATGGCAATGTGAAACTGTCACCGCAATCCAAAGAAGAGTCAAAAAAATTATATATTTCTCAAGCCAAAACGAATAAAGAAATTTTAGCAAGAGAATTTTGTTATTTAAATTACATGTATAGCATACAAGATCAAGCTCAAGGAGGCTACAAAAATCGCGAGGGCTATTTAATTCCACGAAAAATCAATGAAATAAAATAGGGAATTCTATGCATACTACTATTGGTTTTTATGGAATTTTTATCTTTTTAGTTTTATAGGTTTTTATTTATTATATTTTTACGGTTTTTTGATTTTATATTATTTTATTAGTTTTTAATTTTTGCAAACTTTTTATATTTTTGAAAACAAAAAAGAAATAAAAACAAATAAAAGAATTAAGATAAAGGAAAGGAATGTAAGTTTTTCTGTTTTTTTTTTAAATTATGAAAAATGTACATAAAATTAAAATAAAATTGCTTTGTGTTTTTGGTATTTTTGATGTTTTTATAATAATTTTTAGATTTTTTGGATTTTCAAATAAATGAAAAATAGGAAAATGATAAACAGAAAATAATGCGAACATTTTTGGATTTTTAAAATAAAAATGAAATAAAAAATGGATGAAATATGTATGAACAAAAAGATAAATTTTTATTTTTCTTGAAAGTAATTTTATATATTTGAAAGATAAATATGTATGAATTTTTAGGTGTTTTTGGAGTTTTCCTTTTTTGTTTTTTATAAGGAATTAGAAAATGAAATTTGGCCAGAAAATAAATAAAATAAACTGAGCTCACACTATTTTTTTAGAATTTTTCGAAATGTTTTTCTAATTTTTATTGATTTTTTTATGAAAAAAGTAGATATTTTTGGGGTCTTTGATTTATTCAAAATGAGAGAAATAATTAAAATGCAAAATCAAAATTGCTGTGAAAAAATAGATTAGTAGGAGGTTAAGATCATTTTTACGATTTTTAATGACATCTTTATATTCATTAATCCAAATTAACATGTAAAATTAAATGAAGATGCACAGGGGTATAATTTTAAAAAAATCACCTACTGGAACAAATGATTAATAACTAATAAAAATACAGGACCAGTTATGCAATTTACCCCACAATACACGTGACAGCGCTCGTGAGTCATAGTGGCAAGGATATAAATGCAAATATTTTATTTTTGAGGATGAAATGATAGCATATAAATGTAGGAATTTTATTACAAAATACACAAGAAATCACTTGCAATGCACGCTCTCCCATTTAGACATGACTAAAAAGTAAATAAAATAAACAAGGTAACAAATGCAAATATTCAATTAAGTAACAGTTTGACAAGTGTCCCAAGGGGACTTATTTGCAAAATAAAAACTAACATGGATGGAGCATAAATGTCATACCGTTCCATGTGTCGCATCGTACGGCTGAAATGCGTTGAAGCTTTGATCGAACGGTTAATATTTAGGCGTGCGCGGACAAATCTAATATGATATGGAGGCACAATCCACGATTGGAAGAGTGAATTACTACTCTCATTAGAAACTTCAGTTACTAAATTTATTTATATTAATTAGATACTAATTTAAATATTAAATTATGGTATACTGGAAATGAAAGCCCCTTTCTCGCATTTGTCCTCTAGTGCATTGACGGAACACCAATATTGAATTCTGTAATCAAAGAAAGATATTGAAAAATACAACAAAAAATCTTCGTCGTATATGGGCTTTTTATAGCATTTTATTTCTAAGTATATTTTGGGGATTTTTCAACGGATGCTATGCACTCTAGAACCCTTCTTTCTTGATCGAATGGTGATGAAGGGCGTTGGACGAACATGTATGAATATTGACGCAGTGAGGTTCAATTGAGAAGATCACGCTTGTTCCTCACTAGAGGCTACTCCTGATGGTCAATGGAGATCCACAAGATTCTTCTGGATCTAATGGATATGGTTTTGAAGCTAAATAACCTACAAATGATGATCGGGATGTCGATCTACTCGTATGTTGCAGAAGAGTTCCATATCATTCTTCTTGGGTCCCGACACTTACCTACCACCTACAAAAGTTTGCTGCTACTTGGAGGGTCTCCCCGGCGACGTTATTAGCACAGAAATAAGGGAATGGAGGTGGATGTTTTGACTTCGGTGAAATGATCGGAGTTGAGTCGAAATCTCATTTGCTAATGGATCTTGTGATCAGATTATGAATAGAAGAGCGAAGAAAGTTGTGTGGTGAATAGATGATGGTCGGATGAGCGATTAGTTGATTGGACCGCCTTCGATCGAGCAGATCAGAGGTAGATGGTGGAGGATCTGATCTATAAATAGAGGATTAAAACGCAAAATTGAAAGCAGAAACAAAAGGGAAACTACTAAGGATACTCGAGGATAGAATGAATAAGGAGATCGCCTTGATCTACTGCGTAGAACAGAGAGTCAGAACGTAGTGGCAGAGCTCCGACCACATGCTGGATCATGCCTTTTCCCGCTCTTTCTCACTCTCCCAGTCATGTAGGTGGCCTTGTTATTACTAGGGCTCACTACAGGAATCATCTTCCGGTGACATTGAGCATCAAAAAGGGATCAACCAAAGAAGGCGGTGATTCATATGTATAAATAGGCAAGACTTATGACGAGATTTTGAATTCAAAATGTGTGCAATCTTAGGCATTATTGAAGGCATGAGTGATCTAGCGAAGGAGAGGATAATCAGGGCAAATGAATATGCGAAGGAAGAGGAAGGAGATATGGATAGAAGCGTGCTCGAAAATTCCGAGGATGACTGACATGTGAAAGGAATGGGAAATGCAGGAGGACTGTTGACCCGGGTTAGCCAATCAACACACACACAGAATATGAGAAAAAACTCTAAATGACAGAAAAATAAGAAAATAAACGATAAATCAAATGAAAGTAAATTTTGAAAAAAAATGTTAGAAATTAAATTAACTTATTTATGGTGATTTTTAACAAATTAAATATAATATATACACGTGTAAAAATAATAAAATATGTTATTTATAGGTATATATGTCTTATATACATCACCATGATTTTTAATATATTATTTTAAAAATATACAAGTTTAATAATTTATTATTTTACAATATTTTACAAGGATTTTAATGACATTTTTATTTTATTTTTATGAGATGATTTATTAGGGTAGATAAATAGTAATATTTTACAATATACATAGTGATATATATATATAAACACAATATGTACATGATTTTATTTTTGTATCTTTTTTATTTTGTGATTTCTATTTGTATTTTATATAAGTTAAATACAATATGTACAAATATTAAAAAATATAAATTATACAAAAATACAAGTAAAATACATATTTACAAATAATATACAATAGATGTAATATGCAATAGCACCCCAAAAAGGCACATTTCACATGTTGACTCCAGTTTTTCTGAAACCACTTCCATTTCAAAGACAATTTAATTTGTAGTACAATGAAAGTAAGTTTGTTTAATTTTGAGTTCTGGTGGAGAAGATATTGATCTTACAAGTTGAGCTTTGCAACTTTTTTAGAATGTTGTTATTTACACAATGTATATTGATTTTTCTTGCAATTATTTTTATTATTTACAAAATATTTTTATATACAAGTTCCAAGAAGGAAATATTTTTATTTTAGATGAATTTGGTTATAAAAAAATTAGTGTAAGTAATACATATTATATACAGTGAAATGTACAAGTAATTAATATGAACAAGTGGACATTGATTTTTTGGATATTAGGACTTATCTCCCCCTACTTTATTCCATGTAGATCAGGTCAAGTCTTGACCTCATCTCAAGGTCAGAGTTAGCTTGTATCTATTACATATATAGTCTTTTATTTCCTTTATTTTTCCTTTATTTATTTATTTATTCATTTTATGGTTAAAATAGTGATAAATATACAATATTTACACAAGAACAAGGGTTAATAAATTAGAGATTTATTGGTATTTACATGTGTTTTATAATGGATTTTAAGCTAAAAATAAATGAATAAAGATGATGAAATGCAGATTCATCAGCCTCCAAAGAAGCTCTCACTTGATAAGCAAACCCTCACAACTAATTCAATCAAGAAATATGGTCAGAATAGATTATAGAGAAAATAGAGCAAAGAGAGAAGATATAACAATACAACAAATAATAAAAACAAGACTAAGTTGACCACTCCACTCTGTTAAACCATTGCTCCCCAGCTACAGTACCATTTGGAGAATCACAATTGGTATGGTTCCTAACATCAGATCTTGGAGGGCCTGCGATGTCCGACAAGTCGGATCCAACAATCATTGTGGCAGTCGCTCTCATGGCACTTGTTACCCGATCAATATGAAATAGTCAACAATCAATCCATAATGTATGATAAATCAATGCAAATGTATGAGTCGAAATTTATTTTTATTTTAACCTGTACAAAATATGTGTACAATGTATACGTATGTAGAGTATCGTACGACAAAGAGTAGAGGGGAATAGATAAAAAAGAGTTGCCTACTTAGGTAATTTTTATTTTTTTTCAATTTTTTTGTGGGGTTTCAATTATATGATTTTTCGTATTTTTAAATTTGCAATTGTTTTAAATTGATTTTTGATTTTAATAACAGGGATATATATGCAAATGTATAAAATAAAAGAAATTTGACCATTTCAAAAGTTTAAAATATCAAATAAAGACAAAATTTTAAAAATAAAATATTTTTTATCTTATTTGTTTTTGGTTATTTTTGGGGGATTTTGAGAATTTATGGATTTTTAAAAATAGAAATACTAAAATAGGAAAAAAAACAAAAAAAATCAAGAGATTAAAATGGGCCTAATAAATATTGGGATATTTACACCCATAACCCTGAGTAATATGGTAATTACCCCAGAAACCCTCTATAAACACTAATTATCCTCAGGACCCTGAATAACAATTAACTCTTACGCTCGTAACCTTGTGTTATCTTCCATCCATTTGACCGTTAACTATTGACGGTATCCGTTATGTATTTTATATTTATACCCTTTAAGTTTATATTATTTACAAAAAAAGTTCATTTATCACCTTCCTCCTCCACCTTGTCCTCTTCCTCCTCCAACCAGCACCCACCTCCTCCTCCTCCAAGCAGTAAGCTCCTCCGACAACCTCCTCCTCCCCTTCGTCCTCCAAGCAGCACCCTGCCCCCGCGCGACTCCGCATGCAGCCCCCCCTCCACTGCGCGACTCCGCCTACAGCCCCCCTCCCCCGCGCGACTCCGCCTGCAGCCCCCCCACCCCCGCGCGACTCCGCCTGTAGCCCCCCTCCCCCGCACGCCTCCTCCGCCTGCAGCCCCCCTACCCCGCGCGCCTCCTCCGCCTGCTGCCCCCTCCCCCGCACGCCTCCTCCCCCTGCAGCCCCCCCTCCCCCGCGCGCCTCCTCCCCCTGCAGGCCCCCCTCCCCCGCGTGCCTCCTCCGCCTGCAGCACCCCTCCCACGCGCGCCTCCTCCTCCTGCAGCCCCCCTCCCCCGCGTGCCTCCTCCCCCTGCAGCCCCCTCCCCTGTGTGCCTCCTCCGCCTGCAGCCCCCCTACCCCGCATGCCTCCTCCGCCTGTAGCCCCCTACTCCGCACGCCTCCTCCGATTAGTCCACGCTGCTCCGAGGGATCACCCCCTTCCCCATGGCGGATTCCATCACCGCATCGACGATCCTTCACGAACCCCTCAGGGCTTCGCACTCGAAGATCGCCGGATCCGCCAGGCGGCGCGTGCAGTTCGATTTCGCAGGTAAAAATCTCGCTTTTTTGACGAATCCCAGCTCGCGATCAACCGTGATCCGGGCCATGGCGGAGGAGCTGACAAGGGAGGCGTACTTGCCCCGTGATCTACCGTACGCGGTCGGCGACGGTCTCGCTTCCCCCATGCGGCTCTGGCCGCCTTCCAACAAGGCCGACAACCCCGCGCTGCACAACCCCCTCCCCCGCGCGCCTCCTCCCCCTGCAGGCCCCCTCCCTCGCGTGCCTCCTCCGCCTGCAGCACCCCTCCCCCGCGCGCCTCCTCCCCCTGCAGCCCCCTCCCCCGCGCGCCTCCTCCCCCTGCAGCCCCCTCCCCCGCGCGCCTCCTCCCCCTGCAGCCCCCCTCCCCCGCGCGCCTCCCCCTGCAGCCCCCTCTCCCCCGCGCGACTCCGCCTGCAGCCGCCCCTCCCCCGCTGCTCGGCCTCTACCGTGAAAGTTCCCATCGTGCTAGCTCCAGGATGGAACCCACTTCCTCCTTCCTCTTTTCTTTTTTTTTTTTTGATTAACCTCCACCGTAGGATCATGAATTGGGTTAGATTAACTCAACTATCTGGATGAGTTAACGAATGAAACTAACGGAAGGTTATGGGCCTAAAACGGCGTGGTTATTCAGGGTCCTGAGGATATTTAGTGTTTATAGAGGGTTTCTGGGGTAATTACCATATTACTCAGGGTTATGGGTGTAAATATCCATAAATATTTAACAAATTAGATAGGGCCCATGTCAATTTTCTTGTAACTATATAAAATAAAGAAAATTCGGAAGTAAAAACACTGTTTTTGGAAATTTTGATGAATTTCCTGTGATTTTTAAAATTTATTTAATTTGTTGTAATTTTTAGGGTTTTGGTTTTGTGTTTTTGAGTTTTTTTGGATATTAGAATACTGTAAAATATAGCTAGTATTATTTTCGAAATTTTTGGTGATGTTGTGAAATTTTGTAGTTTTTCAAAGTCAAAATAGGGGAATATGAAATGTTTTTTGGATTTCTACAAATATGATAATAATTTTAATTGCTCCAAGAAAAATATGTGTGAAATGTGGTTACGGGCAATTAAGATATTTTTCTATGATTTTCAGATTTGAATTGCTATTTAAAACACACAAAGTACCCTAAAATAAAATAATTCAGTAAATAAAGGACTCAAAAGAAAATTTCCAGGAAGTTAACTTTCTTTTTCATAACATTATTGCACAGTAAATGACCATTCATGCATATAACCCAAATATTTCACATTTAATGTGCACTAACAAAGGTGTTTTTTCAAATAAAATAACTTCCAGTATTTTACATGCAAATTTTTAAAAAAAATTATACTTAATCCATAAGTTTTGGTACCAAATAGAAATAAGGATACTCGAGAAGATCTCCTAACAAATGCCCAATCACCTCACGTTGATAGCCACATGAGGTGACCTAGTAAGGGACCTAAGTGCAAATAACTTAATTACGGGGGTCTAGATACAAATGTTACAAATAAAAATACACCATAAGTATGTTTTAGGGATAAAATAAAATTACAAAAATAAGGGGATAGATATGCAACATACCTCTTCAGAGTTTATCAATGGTTCATGTGTGCACACTTAAACGATAAAACCACAAATGACTGACACAATGGATCAGATCAAATCCTCAGATGGATCTAACGATAGCTGCAGCTTCATATTGAACGACTGAGGTTAAATATGGAGCGAAGTCTTCATTGGACGATCACTACTTCACTACAAGAACACGGGAGATCATCTTCCTACCCGAGCATCAATCCATCGAATCTCCCACGGTGAGAGGTTCCTCGATCAGCTTAAGAGCTAGAGAGCTTCATCGAAGCGTTCCGTGTTAAATGGAGCCCTAGAGTGTGTCTGGATGCCAAAAAGGGGTCTAGAGATCGTGTAAAGATGGAGGCCTGAGGTTTCTTCCTAGCACTTGATTACTCCTTATATGGAGTCATTAAGGCTCGAGACCCGCATGAAATGATTCTGAGGTCGGGGACAAACTACCTTGACCTCATTTGGAGTGGAATAGATGAGGGATGAGATGAAATAGAAGGTCCTCAAGTGAAGATGAAGGAGGGTGGATCACAGGCCTGATATGAGCATAATCAAGAGGATATCAAAGCGTTAGGAGATGGAGAACATGACATGGCAGATAGTGAGGTGGTTTGGGGTTGCAGAAAAAGAAAGTTTGCACAATGAATTGCGCTCCGGCGAGCGGATTTGTATGGGTTTTTGAATTTTAGATGTAATCAAATAAAACTAACTACATGGTTAGAGTAAAAAAATGTGGAGATAAAATGATAATAAATAAGGCATTGCCTGGCTCGGAAGCCAAGGGAGTAAGATCGTTGTAGCTGGCTCCGATGATGGGGTTGAATCGCCTCCAACATCCATTACGCCTTAGATCGACTAGACTTCCTCTAGTCATGAGGGAGATACTCCAGAGTTCAAATCCTAGGGGTTACAACATGATAAGAGGGATTAAACTCGAAAAGTATGGAGGAAGGCTTTATTTATAGATAGAGCGAGAGGGGGTCAAAAGATTAGGGTTTCCTATTGATTGGGCTATGTACAGAGGATCAAAGTCTTATTCATGTATTATGATGTAATTGGTCGGAGTTTGATTAAGGAATAAAGTGAGAAGGAGTGATGGATCAACCAAAAATGGGAGAAGATGGCGTGTGACGGGTTCTGACATGCTAGAGCTGACTAGAAGAGTAGTTGACCTGGAGTCAACAAAAGACCCCACCTCATCGGTCCACGTTAGACATGAGGACAAAATAAAGGGAGATCCCTTATTAATTCAATAATAAATATTAAATGTTTTTTCTAATTAAAACTCATGATATAAAAAATGTTTCTTATTTTATTTACAATTTTAAGCATTTTTTATTTATTTTTACAACCTTATTAGGTGTAATTTATTACAAGTATACTTGCATGTATATTTACCTTTGTTTTGAGTACTTAATTCTTATTTTGTATTTTGTATTTTATTATCATATGTACATATTTTATATATTTATAACATATGTAATATATATTTACATATTTTTATTTTGTTTTCTAGTTTTATTTTCAAAAATAAAAAGGGTTATTTATATTTTAGGTATAACATGCATATATACTTTATCCCATTAATTTTTTAAATGCATTTTAATGGTCTTATTTTCTATTTTTGGTTTTATTATATTTCAAATACTATTTACAAGTAATTAAAAATATAATAATATTAAAAATTAATAAACTATACATAGTATATTGGGGCCCTAGAAAGCCGACTTTTGCATCTTAACTCCATTTTTAATGAAACTGCCCCATTAAATAGACAAATTAAGTTAGATATAGTGGTGAGTTTGGTTCTTTTTGAGTTTATATGGGGGATATATTGATCATTGAAGTTTGATTTACGGCATTTTTCATCCGTGTCTCCTAGTTGCACTGTATTATTTTTATGTGCACTTGTTTTTATCATTTTCTATGTATTTTTATGTACAAGTTTCAGGTAGATCATTTTATTTTTTTTGAAGTTTTTAAACTACAAAATAAAATGGATTAAAAATGACTTAATTGAAGAATGAAATTTAGGGATTTATTTACAACATTTGGCCCTTATGTACCCCTACTTTATTCCTTATCGACCATGTCAATATTGACCTGGTCTCGGGGTTTAGGGTCATTTCGTATCTTTGATACTTCATTTTTTTTCTTTTCTTTATTCTTTTATTTTGGATTTAAATACAAATATTTATACAATATTTATAAACAAATCAAGAATGTTAATTTGTACTAGATAGATTTATTTACATGTGTTTTGATGAGGATTTTAATACAAAATAAAATAATAAAGGTAGATGAATGGATATTCATCACCGGGATCACTCTTGTCTCGAATGGTCTTCCTTCTAAATGGATATAAAGTAACATCCATTCTCATTTCTCTCTCAAATAAAGTTTTGGACAAAATTGACCCTAATTCTAAACTCTTCTCTACATTTGGTGCATATTTTGAGATTGATCAGGGCTTCTTTCCCATTGTAGATCAAGAACTCGATCATGATCTCACTTCACCAGAATATAAAACAAAGATCGCTACTTAGAAATGGATGGGGCAACAGTCTGATCATAATGAAGTCAACAATCAGATGCTAACTTCCATTCATGTGATAAAACAGTCGTTGATAGAGAAAGCAATCTCTCAGGCCACTTGCCAGGAAATGTTAATGAAGAAGAGGAGATATATATAAAAGAGAGAAGGATAAGGAGAGACCCACATGGAGTAGATGAATACCTGGAATGTGAATACCATGGAGAAGAGGATCAGAGAAGAGAGGCATCGAAGCCCACATTGAAGGAAACATATGATCCCAGTACCAGTCAAATAATAGAGTGGATCCGCATCCCACAGATCCACAGACATTTTGAACCCACAGATCTACAGGCATTTTGAACTCAATCACATTGCTCTCCTTGTTGCCAATTTTCCATGGCAACACAAATGATGAACCTTACATTCACTTGCAGTTGTTTAACTACATCTACGGTAACATTTGAAGGCTAGTGTTTAGGCCTTAGCACATCATGGAAGCGTGAAGATCGCATCATATGCAATCAAGAGTGACTAGTCATACTAGTGGTCGGGGCAGTGAAAATTAAAATTTTTAAAGAGATGAAACCAAATGATTTGAGAAAACTTATCGAATTGTTTCATCGAGACCACAAAGAAGATATAGGAATACCTCTTGAAGTGTGTTGCGATCGTTGTCTCTAAAGTAAGAGACATCCTGTCTCAAGTCCAATCCAAAGGAGGAGACGTTGCGAGCGTGTGGGTGAGGCACGTGCTTCTCGCAATCCAAGTCAAAGATCCGAGAAATGAATCTCCTGATCTTATCTCATGAAATATGACGTCTTCTTCATGAGCAAGGGGCACTGAAGAAGATAGAGATCCATGAGCAGTCGACCAGGAAACACGATGGCATAGTGAGGACAGAGATTCTCTCTAAGTCAAGAGGTGGACGACCACTCTTGGAAGAGAGAGAGAGAGAGGCGTGTGATGAGAATCAGGGAAAGAGTTTGCACTTGCAATGATGTTGTAAAAGAAGAGCTAGGCTGCCCTTTCTTTTATAATAAATTGGATGTCCATGGATCCTATACCATGTGCTCACAAAATCGATGGTTGGTATTGTTTTGTGCTTTCAGTAAATGGCCAGGATTTCGTTGAATAAATTTGCAACATTAATTTTTATCAATTTAAATTAAATCAAATATATTGAATAATCTTCAATATAATTTGGTTCCATCAAATCAATAAGTGTAGAATGATTAGGAAGGGGGCCAGTCTCCTTCCAATCATCGAGTGGATGGCCACTTTGATTTAGGACTCAAGGGTGGACATCCAGCCTCCATAATTGGAAGGTGTCTTTCTTCTTTCAATGTGAGATCTTGTATGTCAAACAATCCTTCATTATTTGCAACAACTTTTATTCCAAATTTATTTACAAAAATAATTCTAAATTATTTTTTGATAATTTCAACCATACCATTGATAATTGTCAATCATATTCATACATCGAATATAAAATGTAAATTGTATTTTCAATTAATTATTCATTTCAAATCCAATTCACATCAACATTTAATTCTTAAATACTATTTACAATTAGATCTCTCTAATATCAAAATTATTATATATGATTAATATAGATAGTGATATCCACATTATCCATATCCTTGATAAATTTCATCATATTTAGCTATCTTGGACTCTATTTTCATATATTTAAATAATATGAATCATATTTATATTGTTCAAGATAATTAAATCTTGGATCTCCTACAGAATGGAATCGTCATTGTTATACAATCGTTTACGATCGCATCACCCTCATGTATTCCTAATACCTGTACATCCTTCATACTGGAAGACCTAGAATAAACTCGAAGTTTTAGATCACTTTTAGGCTTTCTTCTTCATGTCACTTTTAGATTGTACTTTTTAGGGTTTTATCGTTAAGTTTCTCATTCATTCATTAGGAGTTGGTAATCATATACTTTCCAAAAGCATATATCATACCTACAAACTCTTGTCATGCTTCTAAAGCAAGACGACCATGCATGGAACTTGATCGGTCCCAATACCTCATGAGTGAGCACATGTCTTCTGATTCAGTAGTGAACTTGTGTGATCCCTTTGAGAGATCATCTTACTCATATGCCTTGTATGCATGCCAGCTCACCAGTCTATAGACTATGACTAGGTCATCAACCTATCAGTATGCCAAGTGAACATACTTAGACATATATCAATACATATTTCTCTGGTAATAGGATGCATGTCTATATCATGACAGTATACGACATAGGTCTTGGTTATCTCGATCTCCTTAAGTTAACTCTTTGACCTAACTTATCTGACACCTCCGGATCTCTATTTCTATGAAGAGGACCTATATCAAGAGTTTAGTTAGATATCAGCCTTTATAGAAGGATTTCTATCTCCTTCTCAAGTTGGAGATCATTCTTGAAATGCTTTTGGCGAGGGTCTAAAATATCCTCACAAGGCGAAGGTATTGTCGCTGTGGCAACCGCTCACTAAAGGCGATTTAAATAACAATTAACCAACAAAATAGTCAAGTAACATGAAGCAGAAATGTGGAGTTAAAAATTATTATAACTCTGCAAATAATGTGTATAGGTGCAAGTATTAAAGAGGTCAAACAAAGGGAGCATGCAAGATAGATTGGAAAATTAATTCCAAAAATATCATTTGAATCTCTTTTTATTATATTTTTATGTGGATTCTTAATTATTTGTATTTTTTGATTTTTTTATATTTTTTATGGACTTTAATTTTATAATTTTATATTTTTCTTATTATATTTTATGATTTTTAATTTTCTTTTTCTTTTTTACTTATTATGATATAAGTATATGTATAATATAGATAGTATATAGAATATAAATAATAAAAATATAAAATGAAATCAAAAGGAGGAAAATACCCTAAGGTACAGTCCTTTTTTCAAAAAGTAATAGAAATATTTTTTGGTATTTTAGATACCTATAATAATTGTTGATAATAATATAAGTAATTATAGCTATATATAGAGAGAGAGATGTAGGCTTGTATATCTATGGATATAGCTATAAATAATCAAAAAATAAAATATTTGTCCTTTTTAGGTTTTTCTTTGTTTTTAATATCTTTCTTTTAGTTTTTGCTATTTTTTGTATTTTTAAATGATTAAAAATGTCAAAACAGTGACTTATGGTAATAGGTTGAATTATTTTGGAATTTAAAAATAGATAAAAGTCTCAAAATTTTTTGAAACTATCTTAAACATATAATAAATTATATAAATAAAAATGAAAAACAAAATTAGATTTTTTTTCATTTTTACAAGATTTTTGAGAATTTTTATTGGGCATTTGGAGCTTTTTAATTTTTAATGTTTTTCTTTGTTATTTTTTGTGAATTTTGGTATGTAGTCATAAAATATGGTAATAAACAAAATATATATTTTTATATAATTTTCAAAACAAATTTATACATTTTATGTATTTTAAAAGGCAATCAGGAATAAAATGTAGAGTTTTGTATTTTAAAAATAGGAAAATCAAACTAAATACCCTAAGAAAAATACATGTGATTTATAATATTGTTGGACCATTGAAATAATTATCGTATAGTTTTTAGATAAAATTTGGTATTTTTAACAATGCAAATAATGAAGACAAAAATAAGTTTCCTGGTAGGGACCTAAGCATAATTATCAAAATCTTTTCCCTATTTCTCGATACTTGGAAGAACTATAAGGGCTAAAGATGCAAATCCAAAATAAATAAATTATTCCACACTAGCAGGGGCATAAGTACAATATTTAAAAATCAGTAAGTCCTTGTAGAAATTTTACCACAAAATAATACATTGGACTTTAAATTTTTTGGACTAAATATAAATACATAAAAATGCACGGTCCCCTGTAAAAAGCATGCCCCTCACATGCACAAGCATGTGAGGTGACGTGGTTGGAGACCTATATGTAAATGAAGGAAGCACAAGGTTTAAAGTGCCAATATTACAAAAAGTTTATAATTGAAGATGAATGTTTGTAGATTAAAAAGTAAATACAAAAAAGTGGGTGTTAAAGCACAAAATACCCACAATAAGGCGATCCGACGGTGCAGATCTTCCATTTACCACACGTCTCTTTGCGATTGTACGATAGCGGTTCTCCATGGATGGTTTGGATTAGATCGCACAACATGATCTGACGGTCGAGGCATTTCACATCCAACGACAACTATTCGATGTGGGGAGCTGACACGATCGGACGATGGAGGGATGGCTTGGAAGAACAGGGAATAACACATGTTCTTCCGAGCTTCGATCAGCTGCAGCTTCGTCCTCTGGCCCTTCTTCCTGCTGCTGAGATTCTCAGGAGTGTCCTCAAGGTAGTTTGCAGCTACCGGGAGCTTTGAAAGAGGTTGGTACCCATTGGTAGGGTCATGGCTACTCGGTGAAGATGGAGGCTCCAGGTATCCTTTGTTTCAGACAAAATCACCTCCCAAGAAGCATTAGGCATACAGACCCTGCACACGAAGCAAAGGCACATAAAAACGAGGGTCCATGTGGTCTTATGGGGTGGGGATGAGTCGGAATGGGTGATGGCAAAGGTGCTCAAAAGAGTGGCGGAGATGAAGCACCTAACTCCTGATCCGGTGATGACCAGGTTGACTAGAAGCGTGGGGGGAGTAGAGAAGGTGTAGGGGAAGAAGATGGAGGCATGTAGCGGGTCGGAATATGGCGGGATCATGATGAAAATAGCGGCTGGAGCAGAGCTCCAACGAGCTACAAGTCCTAGAATCTATGCTAATGCAGTGGATTAAAATGCAAAATAAATGTGAAAAAGCAAAATTAGAATCAAAAGCAACCTAGATTACGTTACCCTATGGCTCAACCTGTCGGAGAGAAGGAGATGGTGGACCACGTGGAGGAGCTTCACTAACAATGGTGGATCAACAACTCCCATGCCTACAGCACGATGCTCTATGGATCTGAGGGGTTCGACGTCAAGAGAGGGAACAAGAAGTGAAGGAGCATCGGCGAAGAGTTATGTATAAGGGAGAGTTTGATCGGGAAGGGTACTTGATGCAGAGGTCTCATATAGAAAAAATCGAGGGTGCGTGAAAGAGCATTGATCGAGGTTTAAAATTCAAAGAGTAATCTCTCCCAAAAAATGAAAGAATCGATGACCAAAAATCGATGAAGTAGGGTGTCTAGGTCTGTCAGACGAGGACCAAGGGAGAAGCGGGGAGTTGACCGAGGTCAACTCTAATCGTGCCTCCTTTGGTCCACGTGTGACAAAAAATGACAATACTGAATGGAGATTCTTTATTAATTTTAAAAAAATAATAATAAATGATTTTATTCATTTTAGGTTAAAACATAAAAAATGTTTTTATTTTATGTAGTATTTTATTATGATTTCTATTTATTTTTACAAGTTAGGTTATTATATTTTTATTTAATCAAGTATATTTATATGTAATATGTATTTTATTTTTGTTTTGCATTTTAAATTTTATTATTTTATATATATAATTTATATAGTTATAACTAATTTAAATGTACATAAATATATTTTTATTTAGTTTTTTTTATATTTTATGTACATTTAATTAATTATATATATTTATTATATGTATACATTATCTATAATTCATTTATGTAATTTGTATATTTATTTATTTTAATGTATTTTTAATGGTTTTATCTTATTCTAATCATGTACATATGTTATAAATAATATTTAAAACTTATAAAAATGCAAAATAATGAAAAATATAAAGAATAAATAAATGATTTTTTTATTCAGGTATATTATACTATAAGCTCCAAAACCTAACTTTTGCATCTTAGTTCTAGATTTATTGAAACCACCTACATTATTATTTTATTTAGGCATTAAATATAGTATTATATACAATATTTACACCATAAATAATTTGTGTTATTTTATGCAACATAATGTTATTCACATGCATTTAGCTGGGGTTTAAAGGACAAAATGAAAGAATAAAGGTCATGAAATGGAGATTCATCAATCATATCATAACAATATTTGATGGCGCTTGATGAGTCCTCAATCTAACTCTTTAGATATCATCCAAGCATCAGTCTCTATGATTCAACCATTGAATCAACAATTGTATGATTTCCAATGAATCCATAGTAGATAACTGTAATTATACTAAGGGACCTTATAAGCGTATTCATTCATTTAATCACAAACATGGTGTGAAATAAACTAATAACCTTTATTGATATATCAAATATTACAATAACATATATTGTAGAAATGGTTCGCCTCGGGCTCGTATGGCAAACAATCTCCCACCATCCCTCAGAACCACTCAGGTGCAATCTTCTATCCCATGATCATTACATGCTGGTCGAAAACCTTTTGTCTCAAATGTTTGGTAAGGGGAACACGGATGTTGTCGGTAGAGGCCACCTTCATGGTGACGATGTCACCATTATTTTGAATATCATGAATGATGTGGTATTTACTTTCCACGTGCTTTCCCTTCTGATGACATCTGGGTTCCTTCTCCTGAGCTATGTCTCCCGTGTTATCGCAAAGTAGCGGGATGGGAGTATCGGAGGAAACTATGCCAAGTTCGAGGTTGAATTCGCGCAACCACACTACCTCCTTTACAGCATCCGATGTAGCAATGTATTCGGCGTCTGTTGTGGAATCAAGCACAGTGTCCTGCTTCTTGCTTTTCCAGCTCACAAAACCACCGTTCAACAAGGACAAAAATCCTAACGTTGACTTGGGGTCATCTATATCAGATTGGAAGTTTGAATCTGTGTATCCTAAGACTTGGAGATCACCATCTCCATAGACCAAGATGTAATCTTGCGTTCGTCTTAGATACTTAAAATTTTTCTTCACTGCATTCTAGTGTTGTTCTCCATAACAGTATTGATAATAGCTTACCACTCCTACTTCCTGGTAGATATATGTCCTTGTTTACATCATGACGTACATTAGACTTCCCACCGTTGATGCGAAGGGGCATCCAACCATGTCTTTCTTATCCTCAACACTTTGAGGGGGCCATCCTTTTAGATCGTTGGATACCATGTCTTAAGGGAAGGAAGCCTTTCTTGGAATTTTCCATATGGAACCTTCCAAGAGCTTCTTAATGTACCCATGTTGTGACAATGACAAAATCCTCTTTTCTCTATTTCTGAATAGCTTCAAACCCAAGATATAAGAGGCTTCTCCAAGGTCTTTCATCTCAAAGGTATGGTATAGCCAGATCATAGAACTACTCATCACCCATGTATCATTCCCAATGATAAGTATGTCATATACGTAAAGCATGATGAACACAATGAGGCTCCCGCTAATCTTCTTGTACACACATGGTTCATCAGGATTCTGAACGAAATCATAACTCTTTATGGTTCCTTAAATATGTTGTTCCAACTACGAGAAGCTTGCTTGAGCCCATAGATGGATTTCTTTATCTTGCATACTTTGCCTTCATCAGTTATGAAGTCACGTGGTTTCTCTATATAGATATCCTCCTCTAGGTATCCATGACAAATGTCATCATGACATCCATCTTCTAGATGTCATACTCAAGTTGTAGTGCCCTGATGGATTTAAGCATAGACACATGAGAGAATGTCTCATCATAGTCGATGCCTTTTATTTGTGTGTAGACCTTGGATACAAGTGATGACTTAAAGGTCTCCTTCTTACTTTCATGTCCCCTCTTTAACTTGAAGATCCATTTAAACCCAATGGGTTTTATCCCACTTGGTTGATCCTCTAGGGTCCATACACCATTCTTGTACATGCAGTCTATTTCAGACTTCATTGCTAGCATCCATCTATCCATGTCATGATCCAAAAGTGCTTCATCAAATGAATAAGGATCATTGTTAATTTCATCTAACACATGGAATTCGTACCTTTTAGGATGTGTAACCACCCACGAACTCCTTCAAAGAGATACTAATGTTTCATATTTATTTGCATCTTCAATTCCTGGTTCAGGAAGCTCAATATCCTCAGGGGATTCAATGAATTCTGTTACTTCATTTTTGTCTTGATTCTTAAGGACGTCATCCTTCAGAAATTTTACATCTCTAGAGACAAAAACCTTTTGAGTCTTAGGGTCGTAAGGTTGGTATCCAATACCGTGCTTGACATATCCAATGAAGTAGCACTCTCGAGTGTGAGATTCTAGCTTACTTGCATCCATGTTCCCCGCATGGATCAAGCAACCCCAAATCCTCAAGTATCTGATACTAGGTTTGGTACCATACCAAAGCTCATGAGGGTGTTTGTGTACAGATTTGCTAAGAATCTTGTTCGTGATATTTATTTCAATCTCTATTGTATATCGCCAGAAACTGAGAGGCAAATTTGATTTACTCACCATTGAATGGACCATGTTTATTTTGGTCTTGTTGCATCTTTCAGCAACACCATTAAGTTAGGGAGTTCCAAGAGGAGTGAGACTGGAGACAATTCCTCTCTCTTTGAAGTATTCCTTAAATTCATCTGAGAGGTACTCGTTACCTTAGTTAGATCGAATCTATTTAATCTTCATGTCAGTTTGGTTCTCAAACAGAGCCATGAACTATTTGAAATTCAAAGGTTTCAGATTTATGATGTAATAGGAAGATAACCCCGTATCGTGAATGGTCATGGATAAATGTCAAATATTATCGATAACCATTACGGGTTGCGGTACTAATGGGACCACATACATGTATGTATTAGGTCAAGAATACCCTCGCATCATGTAACCTTGTTATGGAAAGGCATCTTGGTCATTTTACCTCAAATACAATGTTCACATGTAGGCAAAGTTTGGCCTGCAAAAAATATAAGGGTTACTTTATCAATCTATTGATCCTATCAACAGATAAAGGACCAAGCTTTTTATGCCAAATCATGTTCGAATGATTCCCATACTCTCTATTTTTTTATGTTTTTTATTAGTTGTATTAGTATTCATGACAGATTCATCAATGCATAATTCATAGAGTCCACCAGAGGTTAGAATACCATCCATATTATATTTATCATAATAACTTATGATAAGTTTATTACAGAATAAGAAAAATATCCATTCTTAACTAGCTTAAGTATAAATGTAAGGTTTCTTATAACATTTAGATCATAAAGGCATTCTTTACGTACTAAGACTCTCCCACTAGATAATGATAGTCTGCAAGTCCCGACAGTGATTGTTGCAATAGTTGCATTAGATCCCATTTGGATGCCTTTCTCCCATTCATCATGATTCCTAGTTTCCTGAAATAGATGCAAAAAATAACATACATGAACAGAAGCACCAAAATCGATGATCCAACTACCTTATCGTCCTACGAGAAAATTGGTTTCAATGATAAAAGTAGATTTTATACATGTTGGGGCTTTACTTTTCTTTGCGGTTTTTAGGTATTTTGTGTAGTTACGCTTCTAGTGCCCCAGCTTCTTACAGTGATGAGTAGACATCGATCTTCTTCTATGCTACTAGTTTAGAAGCATTAGACGATGAGCTAATAACTTGACTCTTCTCCTTTTCCTTCTAGGCCAAACCCTTCTGAGCCCCATGCTTCCAACTCTACTACCACTTGACATGTGTAACTATTGCACTGCTAGTGGGATTTTCTTTCTTCATTATATCTTTCTTAAACTTTAATGAAGCCATTAGCTCAACATTAGTCAAGTTTAACTAGTTCATGTGGTACGATACCATATAGTTATTGAAAGACTTGGGTAGAGACAACAGAATGAAGACGGACTGCATTTCTACATCCATCTCAGCCCTGAAAGTTTCCAGTTCAGATAGATAACCAAGCATTTTGATTATGTGCTCTCTAACGGAGGCCCCTTCTTGCATCTTGTAGTGAATAAATTCTTTCGTAACATTATAATGTTGAGTGCGGTTCACATCACCGAACACCTCCTTTAGATTCAACTTTATATCCTGAGTTGGGTCCATGTCCACATGTTTCTTCTGAAGGACATTGTACAAAGACCCCAAAATGTAACATATCGCCAATAAATGATCTTTATTATATTTTTCATTGAAATTTATCTTTTCCAATGTTTGAGGGTTGGTGTGCTTGTTCTTTGAGAGCCAATAAGAAATGTAATCTGCTGAAAGAACAAGATCTAAATTACAGATCCAATCTGGATAATTTGGTCTTATTAACTCGTTAACCGCCAGAAGCCTGCTAAGCGGTTTCATGGATTTCATATCTGAAATTAAGAATGCACTATATTAGAACATATAAACAATTATATATTCAAACTTAAATTCATTGATTAGGATTTTTAATCAAATTAGCCTTGCATTTTCAACTTTGAAAGTCCATTCCCTTATTAAACTTTCAAAGCAAGAGATATATTTACCGCTATATCTCTAGCAAGAACAGGGATCTCCTTTTTACCTTTGTTACGTTCCAATAATATGAGAAATTGTAACTTAGATAAAAAGAAGTTGGGACTCATTCCTCCTTCCAAGTCCAACTTCCATTTCCCAATTCGATCTTTAACACCAGGGCCCACCACTCCCAAGTTTATGTTGATTCGTTGTTAATTAAATCAACTGTCAACATGAATAGAACTCGCTATACATAATCCAATATTGCCCCAATAATATGGGGAACCGATATCCGAGTTACTACGCATACGATCGTAATCTTTTGAGAAGTAAAGAGCTTGATTCATGCATGCTTGTATGCAGGAGTTGTAACTTTGGGTAGACATCTCCTGCATACAATCCATGGCGATGAAACCCTTCGCCTTGATGGGATACCGTGGATGTCATTTACATTATTCTCCATATCTAATTCAAATTTTAATTAATTATTATGAATCATATTTTCATAATTAAATCTCCCAAGGGAATTACATCTCTATTCATAATAGAGTGTTTATTTTAATTAGATCTTATTATTTTAATAATATTAAATTAATCAACAATCTAATTCAGTCAACCAACAACAAATTGTGGTTTTCTTGATATTACCATATAATATAAGTTCAAACAAGAATGTATTATTTTGTATTTTAATAATTAGAGTACAATTTGACTTACTCATATTATTCTTTCGTCAAAAATAGATCTGGAAAGTACACTCAAGTTAAGTTGGGAGGGAGAACTTCTTTGACATGCAAGGTGCTAATTAAGAAACCAAGCCAGCATACCTGGACTAGACACATTCACCATTCTGATTGAGAACAAGACAAAATAATATCCAGCGTACATGGACTAAACAAATTCACCATTCTGATTGAGAACAACACAAAATAATATCAATGTGCATGCTATTTTATGGATCAACTTTGATGACCAGTATTATACTATATAGTAATAACTCGTACGTCTTAGGCATCTTAAAATGATTTTGAGATACTAAATTTCTAGTCATATCAAGTAACCATGTTTTGCATGTAAAAGTTGACCTACAACTATTGTAGGTTAAAGTAGGGTTTTGTCATGAGACATACATTCAATGGTCATTGATGTTTAATCAATTATTTTCATAAATATTAAGCATCAATTTAATCAAGGCAAATTCATAATTTCCATGATTTACATTGAAAGATAAACATATTAAGCAGTAAGACTTGATGATCCAATCATCATCCGACCCATCTCCACTAAATATGGAATATATGGGGCAAACAGAGTCGGAATCGCAAAAAACAATTCAAAGGTTTGTTGATTTAATTATATACTTAATTAGAGTGTTTATTTCTTGTTTCATGGTGGTGAAATTGTAAGAAAAAATATTTTTTTACAGATCCGTGAATACACCCAAAAACAATTATACTCCGGAATCTTTTGGAATTTTAATTCATGTATTTTTGGTGCCAACAATTGGCTACTATTTTGGGGACATATTTAGACATAATTAATATATTTATTATCCAAAAAATAATCCAAATTGTGCACAAACTGGGCGTTTTCATCTTGGGGAGAAATTTTGAAACTTGCATCTCATGCAAAACAACGAGTCCCCGTGCATCCGATATACAAAAACAATTTCATCTATGATTTTGGATCGCATCTAGGACTATTTACCTGGATCTGATACCACTTGAATCGCATCATGTGCAATCAAGAGCGACTTGTCATACTAGTCGCTCGGTGTAGCAAAAATTAAAATTTTTAAAGAGATGAAACTGCACGATTCGAGAATAATTCTCTAATATTTTCATCAAGACCACAAACAAATATAGGAATACTTCTTTAACATTGTTGGGGTCTTTGTCTCTAAAGTAAGAGACCTCCTATCTCAAGTCCAATCTGAAGGATGAGACACTTGCAAGCACGTGGATGAGACGTGTGCTTCTCACAATCCAAGTTGAAGATCCCAGAAATAAATATCCTGATTTCGTCTCATGAAATCCTACTTCTTCATGAGCAAGGCGCACCAACGAAGATGGAGATTCATGAGTAGTCGATCCGACAACATGACGATGTAGCAACGACGACGACACTCTCTAGGTCAAGAGGTGGACAACCACTCTTTAGAGAGAGAGAGAAAGTGGATGTGCGATGAGATTAAGGGAGAGAGTTTGCACTTGAAATTTTGTTGTAAAAAGAAGAGCCTGGGTTGCCCATTCTTTTATAATAAACTGGATGTCCAAGCACAAAATCAATGGTTGAGATTGTTTTGTGCTTTCAATCAATGGCCATAATTTTGTTGCATAAATTTACAATAACTAACTTTTTTAATTTAAATTAAATCAAATATATTGAATAGTTCAATATAATTTTATTCAATCAAATCAATAAGCATAGAAGGATTAGGAAGGAGACAAGCCTCCTTCCAATGATTGAGTGGACGATCACCTTGATTTAGGACTAAAGGGTGACCATCCACCCTTCATAATTAGACAGTATCTTCTTTCTTCCAATTATGTGAGATCTTGTATCTCAAATAACCCTTCATTTTTTTGCAACAACTTTTATTGTAACTTTATTCATGGAATAAATTCAAAATTATTTTGTGATATTTTTTATCATGTCATCGATAATTGTGAATCATATTCACACATCAAGTATAAAATTAAATTATATTTTTAATTAATTGTTCAATGTGAATCAGATTTACATCAAAAATTATTTCGTAAATACTATCTACAATTAGCTCTCTCTAACATATTATAAATCACATTAATAATATATATGATCAATATGGATAATGATATCCACATTATTGATTAGAGCTTGGTACAACTTTGAAATTTTGGATCTCTAAAATCGAGAGTTCTTGAACGGATCAGGTCTTGTATTCACATGCATAATCAGGGGTTAAAGCCAACTTATTCATACTTGAGATGCTCGAGGACAAGCATAGTTTGAGTATAGGGGGATGATGAACCTCATTTTCATCATGATAATTTCAATATATTAATCCCCCAACTTAAAACTGTGTAAATAAAAACCAGAGTAACTGTTGTATATATCTTAGCTTTAATTTATATTAAAAATACAAAATAAATTACAAAATAAAAAATTGCAGTGTTTTTATACCTATAAAAATGCTCTCAAAAATATTTCTACCTTTGTTTGACTTATTTTGGATTTTTGGTCAGCATGAAAGTTGTAAATCTTGTCAAGATCTACAACTTTCATGTTTTATGTTTCTTCCAAATTTGTCCTCCTTCTATTTCTTTTCGAATTTCTTTTATTTTTGTATTCTGAATAATCTCATTGGGCCACGTGGCTCCTTCTGGTTGAGTCATGCGGCCCATTTTCCTCGCACCAAGCACCATCTTCTTCCAGCTGTCTGATCCACTACTGCACGATTCAATCTCCGCCGCTTATTCCATCTTCACCTGTAGCCCTTGATCGTAATTCCATATCGCATCTAGAGCCTCCACGCCTGCTCAATACTCGAAAATTGGATATTTAGATCCAATGGTGCCACGTTCCCAATTGAAGTATGGAGCTCAGTCAGACCTTTGGATTATTAATTTATCGGAACCTTATTGTGAAATAGGTTTAAGACTCAACAGCCTCAAAATTCCACCATTCTATAGTCACGACTCCTCAATAAACCAGATTAGAACAAGTCTATACATGCAAACTCTAATGACTATGCATCTTTCATTGTATGGTGTAAGCGATATGTATTTCCCCGCCTCAGAAATGACAAGCAACAGCCTCCTTCAACAAGGTAACTCTATTTCCATAGTCTAGAAGCACGTTCCTCTAGGTGCGGGGTATTCCCTTCTAAGTTCAAGTTCAACCAGCTCAAGAAGAGTGGAAAGAAGAGAATGGGCCGTAACAAGTGTAGCCACATATCCCTGGGAGCCTAACCAGTGTAGCTAAGTCTCCTGTTACAAGCTTCATGAAATGAGAATGTTTGATACATAAGTTTTGCTTTATTTGATTATATACATTCCGGCAGGCATTTTATTTTCAATCAGGTTTATCCACTTTTTTGGAGTTTTTCTTGATTTTGCACATTTTTTAGTGTGCATATGTACAACATATCTACATGGTGCAACATATACATAAGGAGTTTTTCTCCTTGAGCCAGTAGACTATCCCTCTTTTGAAGCATTATTGAAACCCACAACTCCTATCTTTAGACCTCGATGCTACTAGACCAAGTTGAGATGTGCATCCCTCTCTAAAGGAAGATGAGAAGTTCCTCCTAGAAGTACTACCCTCGTATGCTACCCCAAGCCAAAGAATTATGCCTCCTCGCCACCTCATCTGTGTTGAGCTACGTGTAAGGTGCTAGTCCAAGTAAACCCATTGTCTTTGAGAATCATATGTGCATTGTTAAGTATTCTACTTAGGCTCATCAAGTTGACATGTGAACATAGCTTAGTGGACTCAAAGAATTAAGTCACTAATGGACCTGAAAAGTCTTAACCCCAAATCTTATAAGATTTTTCTGAAGTTAGGTGGATTAAGGTCTTACCAAGCTTCATTTTCCAGTTTAAATCCAGGCTAGATTAAATGTAAACTATGATTCAAAAGAATATACAAATAAATATGTACAAAACCCTTTTTTGTGCAATTTTTCAAAATATGTAGAATTTTATGAATTTGAATGCAAAGAAGGAGAAAAGCTTTTGCAAAATATTTACAAATATTTACAAACAGATTTGGGCAAAGTTTTATTTTTCAAACATTTTTCAAAAATTTTTTACTATATACATTATTTTGGTATAAAAATATTTACAAAATTTTACACACAAAACATTTCTACAAACCTTTATACAAAAAGAGTTTTTATAGAAAGAACTATTTACAAATATATATGTGCAAAAAGAATTTTATATGCAAGAAAAATTTAATTTTTTTGTGATTTTTAATTTTTGATTTTTAGTCATTTTATTTATTAATACACTCACACAAAGTACGAGTTATGGCTAAAGTATATATACAATATATACGACACCCCCCATACTTAACTCGAATGATGTCCTCAAAGTGTTCAAAGAGTTATTAAAGGAACATATATCTCGTGTTGAGTATTGGGAAGTGAATAGAAGGCTATACTACAAAGACAAATAAAAGAATGCAATGAATAAAAATCGGGGATCCCCCTATACTTAGGATCAAGTAATCCTAAGTATATAAGTCTATACACAAGGGGAAAACCAAGGGTTAGGATGTATAGGGTCTACTTCCCCTATACTTAGGGTAAAATATCCCTAAGTATAGGCAGCAAAATAGAGGTAGAAAGAATCAAACGGGTAATCACAAGTCTAACATCCCCCCTATTCTTAGGGTAAAGCACACCCTAAGTACAACATAATCATAAGATGCAGATGGGGTGTTAGACAAAAGAATGTGCGATATGGGCAACTAGATCTATACGGCTGCAGAGGAAAAGTGATAATCAGTCATGAGATGCAAATGATGTGATTCAAAGATCACATCTCATGCAAAATGAATAGGGGTGACGTAAATGATCAGTGGATCATGATCTAGATAAGGCTTCAGGCACTGACCGTTAACTCGAAAGGTGGATTCAGATGACAACTCAGATATATCAATAATTCTGTTGTCATGCACCTTTCAGACAAAGTATAGTCCCTTCCATTTGCTCTGCAACTTCCCTAGAAATAGTCTCAACCTGGCATCGAATTACCATACTCTCTGGTTTGGCTCAAACTGTTTATGGCTGATATGAGAATCAAGCCATATCTTCAGTCTCTCTTTATATTGTAGGCTATCTTTCAACTCTACTTTCTTCTGATCTCATATGCTCTAGGGATCCAATAATAACTCAGTGACTGTCCATAATGACTTATGCTTTATCTCCACAAGTAAATGGTATGGCTTTCCATAAATGAGACGAAAGGGAGATGTGCCCAAAGGTGTCTTGAAGGAAGTACGATAAGCCCACAAGACCGAGTTCAAAAGCTGTGACCAATCCTTTCGGTCTGGGCGGACAACCTTCTGCAAAATATTCTTGATCTCCATGTTTGATACTTCAGCAAGACCATTGGTCTGAGGGTGATATGGAGTGGCAACCCAATGGTCTATGTTGAACTCGTTAGCAAGGGCCTTTACCTTGTTGTTGATAAAGTGAGTTCCCCCATCTGATATCAACACTCGAGGAACCCCGAACCGTGAAATGATATCCTTCCTCCAAAATCCGCAAACAGTCTTAGCATCTATGCTTCATGCGGGGATGGACTCAACCCAATGACTCTCATAATCCACAGGAAGTGGAATGTACTCGAATCCCTGACTCTTAGAGAATGGACCCATGAAATTGATGCCCTATGCCTCTAAAAAACTCATAGAAGTGAATGGGTTGCATCGACATCATATCACGTTGTCCACAGGTGCCCATCCTCAGATAGTCAATACACCTCTTCATGAATTCATTAGAATCCTTGAAGAGGGTAGGCCATCATAGGCCAGATTGGAGCACTTTCTGTGTTGTCCTCCTCCCAGAATGATGTCCTCCTGCCTCAAGCTTGTGGCAGTATGTGAGGACGTTGTGGTGCTCCTCCTGAGGAATGCACCAACACCAGATGTTATCCCTCCTTCATGATAAAAGATGGGATCCTCCACATGGTACGACTTGGCCTTCAAAAGGAAAGTCTCAAGTCGCTGCCTAGGACAACCTTGTGGAATTTCTTGGCGACAAGATAGTTCACAATGTCAGCGTACCATAGGAGCGAGGCAATAGCAAGGATCGCCTCGTCTGGAAAGGTCTCTATAATAGGTGCCATCTGCTTTGATTCCTCAAGGTTCTCTAATCGGGAGAGGTGATCTGCCACCACATTCTTGACTCTAGCCTTATCCTTAATCTCAATGTCAAACTCCTGCAGTAGAAGGATTCACCTGGTAAATCTGGCTTTGGCATCCTTCTTTGCCATGAGGTACCTGATGGCGGTATGATCTGTAAAAACAATCACTATGGATCCAAGAATATAAGATCTGAATTTGTCAAAAGCAAAGACTACTGCTAGCATCTCTTTCTCTGTAATAGTTGTTAGCAATGTGAGCCCGAGGCGAACCATTCCTACAATAAATGTTATTGTAATAAATGATTTATCAATAAAAGTTATTGATGTTTTGTTTCACTCCCTTTCTGATATTGAATGAATGAATGCACTATAAGGTCCCTCTGTACAATAAGGGTTATGTACCATGGCCAACTTGATAATCATACAGCTGTTGATTCAATGATTGAATCATAGAGGCTGATGCTTGGATGAATATCTAAGGAGTTAGATAGAAGACTCATCAAGCATCATCAATGATTAGCAAGTAGTGATCTCCAGTCTGAGTGGGAGATGGCAATCCCATCTCATTAGACTGATATCTGATCGACCTCTTGATGCAGGTCCTCTGCATAGGAATATTGATTCGGAGGTATCAGGTTAGTTGAGTCAATGAGTTGACTTAACGAGATCGAGATAACCAAAGACCTATGATGAATACTGTCACATCACAGGCAAACATCCTCTGACCAGAGATAGATATATTGCTATATGTCTGAGCATGTACATTTGGCAGACCAATAGGTTGATGACCTAATCAAGGTCTATACACCGGCGAGCTGGTGTGCATGTAAGGGCATATGAGTAATATGATCTCTCAAAGGGATCATACAGGTTCACTTATGAACCGGGAGACATGAGCTCACTCATGAGGTATTGGGATTGACCAAATTCCATGCATGGTCATCATGCTTTAGAAGCATGATATGAATTTGAAGGTAAGATATATGCTTTGTGAAAGCATATGATCTGTACCATATCCCAAGGACCAAGATTGAGAAACTTAATGATCGGACTATGAAGATGACAGTGTAAAAGTGATCTTTATCTTCATGATGATCATGAGTCTTCCAGTATGCAGGATGTGCAGGTATTAGGAATACCTGAAGGGTGATTTGATCATAAACGATTGTATAACCATGACGCTTCCATTCCGAGGGAGTGATGAAACAGGTCTGGATTTTAGTGACTCCTCTCATCAGAGAAGTAACCTGATCTTAGTCCATTTATTGGACATTGATCTGAATGAGATTCAGATGCAATGAGAAGATTAGGTTTACGGTCTTGATTTGATCAAGCATCTATGAGAGGTCCATGGGATCTGGATTTGAGATGTGATCTCAATATCCAAGTCACTATACGTGGAACAATACAATCGCCCTGTCCTTATCTCCAAGTATCTGAGGAGAAATAGCATTGTTCTTAAATGGTTTAAGAACAATTCCATGAGATCTAAGCAAAGAGAAGTTGATGATTAAATGTGATTTAATTATCATGATGTATGAGAAATTATCCAATATAATTAAATGTGATTTAATTATTATGGATAAGAATAATGTGGATAGTAATATCCAATTATTCCTAATATATTATAAATGTGATTTATAATGTATTAGAGAGAGTTAAATATAATTTATATTAGTAGATTAATTATTAATGTGTATTGGATACACATTGTCTAATTAATTGAAAATGTAAATTACATTTTGTTTTGGGTTGTGAATGTAATTCACAATTTTTCAATGTCAAGATTGCAATATTCCTAAAATTAATTGAGAATTATTTTTAGTGAATATTGTTGGGAAAATAAGTAGAGAGATTAATTAGGAGTCATGCAAATCCCATGTAATCCATGGGATTGCCTCCCCATAAGGAAGAGGGGGGGCGGCACCCATTCCCTTTAGGACTTGGTGGCCGTCCCCCTCTCCCTAATGGGAAGGTGGCTCCCAATTGTCCCCTTTCTCCTTATTTGATTGGTTTGATTTGGTATTAATATATATTTGATTTATCAAATATATTTAATCAAAATTAAATCATAAGTTGTTGGCTTTTACCAACAACAATCTTGGCCATTGGATCATCATAAATCAATCTCAACCATTGATTTTATGAGGCACATGGATTGAGATCCATGGATCCCAAAACCCTATAAATAGAGAGGCACCCTTGGCTCTCTCTTTACACATGCTATTGTAGCAAAACTCTCTCTCTCTCTTTCTCATACTCGACCCCCCTTCTTGCCTTCTCTTCTTGGTGGCCGTCCACCTTGGTGGAAGAGAAGAGTCGACGCCCGCGCCCTCGTGCTGCCGCTTCGACGCTCTGCGGTTCTTCGTCTACTTGGAGTGCTGCACTCGTGAGGGAGACGTACGATCTCGTGTGTCGAGATCAGGAGCAACCGCGCTTGGATCAACATCTTGGATTGCGAGGACACCGCGGTTCATCCCCGCGCTCGCAAGCGATCTCTCCGACGATCGGACTTGAGACAGGAGGTCTCTTCTCTTAGAGACTCGATCAACCACGCTTCAAGAGGTATTGCATTATACTTGCTGTGGTTATAGATGAAACGATCCGAGAATGGTTCTTGGATCATGTGGTTTCATCGAATAAATTTTTTTAAATTCCGCTGCACCGAACAACTAGTACGACTAGTCGTTCTTCGTCGTATTCGATACGACGCTCACGCTTCCGTGATGCGCTTGAGGATCTCTCTATATCCTTCAAGTGGTATCAGAGCCTTAGGTCGATGGTTTCGAATAGTGATTCGTTAACCAAGGACGACTTGGGTTCGTTTAGGTCGCGAAAGTTTTCATCGCATTTGATTTCGCAGATCTGTTTAGTTAAGAAATTCGGCACTGTTTAAATTGTTTAAACACGAATTTTTTAATTGGATTATGTTCCCCATTAAATAAGGAAACCATAGGATCTGAGTTTGCGTAAATCGGATTTCGTATGCTCGAGATATGGTCGTTTTAATGGACATGTATGCACTGTTGCGAGAACTGTGAATCTGAACGTGATTAAAATGTTAATTACTGTTTAGACTTGCCTCGAAATGCGTGAAACATCACTTAGGTTCTGTCCTAAATCAAATTAGCAAACTTTAGAAATTGACTTTGCTTAATTTGGATTTAATATGATTGAGATATGTCAATTTTAGTAAGTAGGGGTCACTGCTGAAATTGCCTTCCTAATCTAGAACCAAGTGATTGTCAATTAGAGAAATTAATTGTTAATTTCGTGAAATAATCTTGAAAAATATTTGTGAAATATTGAAACATGATTATTTGCCTAATTGACTTGGCCCCAACCAATTAAATGATTAGATTTGATCTAAACCTTAATTGAAACTACAATCATCAAACTTCTTGCTTGAATAGGACTTGGGAATTTGTCTAGCAAATTTCCTTAAAATCAAAATTGTTTTGATTACTATATGGTATAATTTCGGTTGAGAAACCGATGATCATCTCAAGTACAAAGTAATCAATTTGGCATTATCCTTTCCCGAGGTGGATATGGTGTCTAGTCGGGGATCGCTGGATCAGCGGGTTGCAACGTATGTGGTCCGCCCCACTCCCGTCGGTACTGGCCATGACAGCGGGTAGGGCCGGGATAATGTCCGAGGGATTATGATGTATTTTTTCTAATTATTAAAATTCGAATTAATACGTACTTTGAGAATAATATCATATATGTATATTCAAGCATAAAACTAAGTTTGATTGATTAAATTGGATTGATGATTAATTTAATATGATTAAGTTAATTATATCCAATTGAGAATACTCTAATATGATTAGAGTTGATAATTCCCTTGGAAGAATTAATTATATGAATATGATTCATATTAATTAATTAAATTTGAATAAGAGGTGGAGGATCACATAAGTGACATCCATGGTCTCCCGTCAAGGCGAAGGGTTTCCGTCGCCAGGGATTGTATATAGGAGACGCCTGTACGTAGTGACAGCTCCTATATACAAGCGCATCTGGATCGGACTCTTTGCTTCTCGAAAGAGTAAGGCCGTATGCGTAGTGACCCCAATATCGGATCCTCATATTATCGGGGCGATATTGGATTGCGCATAGCGAGTTCTAATCCTGTTGACGGTTGGTTCAATTAATGACAGGTCAACATCACCTTAGGGGTGGTGGGCCTGGGTATTAAAGACCGAATTGGGAATGCAAGTTGGACTTGCAAGGCGGAATGTGTTCCCGCTTCTTTTTATTGGAGTTACAGTTTCTCATATTATTGGGATGTAACAAAGATAAAGAGGAGATCCCAGTTCTTGCTTGAGATATATTGGTAAGTATATCTCCTACTTTGAAAGTGAATAAGGGAATAAACTTTCATAGTTGACATAGCAAGACTAATTTGATTTAAAATGCCTTAATCAAATAAAATTAAATTGAATATATGATTATATGTTCTAATATAGTGCATTCTCAATTTCAGAAAATGAAGGCCATGAACCCACTGAATAGGCTTCTGGAGGTCAACCAATTGACCGGACCGAATTACTCTGATTGGATCCGTAATTTGGAGCTTGTGCTTTCAGCGGAGCGCATCAGTTATGTGCTCCATGATAACAAAATTGAAAACCCTAAATCCAAGGAAGAAAAAGCATATAATGACAAGTATGATGAAGATCATGTCTTGGCTAGATGCTATATCTTGGGTTCTCTCTCCAATGTTCTTCAGAAGCAACATGTGGAGATGAGCACTTGTCAGGATATCATGCAGAATCTGAAGGAAATGTTTGGTGACATTAACCGCACCCAGCGGTACAATGTTATGAAAGATCTTCTTCGCTGTAAGATGCAGGAAGGGACCTCGGTCCGCGATCATGTGCTCAAAATGTTTGGGTACTTGTCAGAGCTTGAGACTCTGGGGGCGACGATGGATGCAGACATGCAAGCTGATTTCATTCTGCTGTCATTGCCTAAATCTTTCAATAACTTTGTAGTGTCATTCCACATGAATAAGCTGGAACTGACAAATGCTGGGCTTCTTGCTGCATTAAAGTCTGCAGAAGACGTAATGAAGAAAGATGGTCCCTCTGGCACTGCAATGGTTGCACAGGTCAAAGGGAAGCGCGGTCGGAAGCAAGGTTCTCGGAAGGGCCCGGCCCAGAAGAGAAAGAAGAAGGGACAAGGTGTTGCCTCATCTTCCAATGCATCCACTTTAATGGCGTCGAAGAAAACCGACGTCTGTCACCACTGCAAGAAGCCGGGGCACTGGAGGCGTAATTGCCCGGATTACCTGAAGTCGGTCGACAAAGGTAAAGCCCCAGCAGGTATGAAATCTACATTCATCATTGAAACCAGCTTTCTCGTTGGACGAGAAGGAAGTTGGGTAGTTGATTCTGGTGCTTCTGTTCATGTATGCAATTTGTTACATTTGTTTCAGGAAACTAGACAGCTTGAGGAAGGGGAGATAGTCATCCAGATGGGATCTGATGCAAGTGTTGCAGCAGTCGCCGTCGGGACCTGCAGACTATCATTATCTAGTGGTAGAGTCCTAGTACTTAAAGAGTGTCTTTATGTACCAGAAGTCAGAAGGAATTTAATATCTGTATCTAAGTTAGTTAGAAGTGGGTATTCATTCCTGTTCTGTAATAAATTAGTCATAAACCGTTATGATAAATATATTGCAGATGGTATTTTGACTTCTGGAGGACTCTATGAGTTGTGCATTGATAATTGTGTTATGAATGTTACAAGCACTAATAAAAACCCTAAAAGATCCAGGGAGAATGAAAATCTCTCAAATGAGATTTGGCATCAAAGGCTTGGTCATTTGTCTGTTGATAAGATCAATAGATTAATTAAGGATGGACCTTTAGACTTTCTACAGGTTCAACCTTTGCCTACTTGCAAGAATTGCATTCAAGGAAAAATGACCAGGATGCCTTTTCGTAACAAGGTTACAAGATGTGAAGGTATTATTGACCTAATACATACTGATGTATGCGGTCCCTTCAGTACCGCGACCTGAAATGGATATCGATATTATTTGACGTTTATTGATGACCATTCGCGATACGGGTTTATCTTCCTATTACGTCATAAATCTGAAACCTTTGAAAAGTTCAAAGAATTCAAGGCTTTGGTTGAGAACCAAACCGATAGGAAGATTAAACGAATTCGATCTGATCGAGGTGGCGAGTACCTATCGGATG